>LPNX010553661.1:416684-848780 GCA_001517045.1 Pseudotsuga menziesii
TGCTAATGATCCAACCTCATGTTTTCGTTGTTAGTGATGTATCATTTTTTATACTGAAGATGTTGATACTTCATCTTTGTACTAAATATGACGATGATGATGTTCCAACAGTTCTATGTTGATGCGGATGATAATAATGCTCCAGGTCCATGCTGTAGGTGATGATCCAGTTCCATGTTGTAGATGATGATGCTCCAATTCCATGATGCATATGATTATGTTCCAGTGAATGATGATGATGCTCCAGCTCGATGTTGTATATGATGATCTAGTTCCATGCCGTAGATGATGATGCTACAAATCCATGGTACATATGATGATCTTCCAATTCCATAATGTAGATGATGATGCTCCATATCCATGTTGCATATGATCATACTCCAGATCTGTGTTCTAGATGTTGATGTTGTTCAAAATTTACGATGATCTATAAATGTACTAGACAATGTTCCAAATGATGTTGTTGATTATTCCTCCTCCTCCCTTCTTCCAATGATGTTTTGTAGAGCCACACCAATTGGTTTTGTTTCCAATAGCATACCCTTCTTGCTAAGGGGGGGTGTTTAAATAATGTAACTTCAGAGAATATTATACTTGTACTTTACATTATTATTATTCCTCCTTCGAGATATGTCACTAATGTAAAAGGTCATGTAAAAGTCACGAGGTGAACCCTCCATTGTAAGTCGAGTCAATAGTACCCCGAAAATATTTATTATAATTATTATTCTTATGAGTTTTTGTAGGTAGGTTGGCCTTGTCAGTTTTATAGGTCATCCCAATTAGGTTAAAATGTCAGTTGGGATATTAGTATAAATAGGGAGGTTCCCTCCCTCATTTGTACACACTCACTCACTCATGTATTGTGAAAGAGAGAGAAAGGAGTAACAAATAAGGAGGAGGAGAAGTGTCTTTGGTGTTTGGGCTCTTATGCTAGGTTTTGGTCTCTCTCTATTATGAGACCTTATACTTTGGTCATTGCATTCTAGTAATCTATATTGAGGAATTTTCACTGGGTTTTTACCTTTTGGGTTTCCCAATGTAAATTGTTGTGTACCATGTGACTATGTTTCTTTCAGTGATCCTCTTTATGTTGTTATTGTGAAAATTTATTAAATGCTTATGAAGTTAGGACTTAATATATATAAACGTATAAAAATTAATACATGAAGATAGTGATGATGATGTTTAGGATGACTATAGTGATGATGGTGGAGATGATGATGATGATGACAATGATAATCATGATCATGACAAATACAATGATGGTATAATCTTGAATGAGATCCTCTTTGTTTCGAGAATAATTTATTATCTACTAAATAGGGACAGTCATGTGAAGGTGGAAGCTCTTATGGCCCCTCCCCCCTCACATCACTCTCAATCCTCCAAACCCCAAATTGACAGAATAAACATCATTTAGTAGACAACATAGAAAATTGCATAAACTTGAAAATGCATAATTAATCCATATCAGTAAATTATTTAAAGATAATAAATCACAAAAGAATATAATTACTACATAGCTCATATATTTTAATTTATCAATATCTTTAATCATCGTCTTCATCCAACTGGACATTTGAGTATGTATCATCTAGTTTAGAATTAATGTTCAAAGGATCAACCATATCAACATCATCATAATTATGATTTTCAATTATATCATCATCAGCATTAGCATCAAGAAAATTGTATCCCACATTTGGTTCAATTTCTCCAAGTTCTTCATATGAGACATATACTACATATTTTTTACCTCTACATCATATTATTATTCAATATCAACTTCTTCCTATACATATTAGTCTATAGGAATTCCTCTTGGATCATATCTAACAACATATGACAAACCCACTTTACCTAGAACCTCTAAGTAAAAGACCTATTCACATTAGCTTGGAAGAACTTAAGTATTTGTTCTTATCTCAACCATACTTGTATTAACCATGGTAAATCCATTATCATGTTCAATAATAGTTCTCTTGGGATCATGTTCATTCATTCATAAATTCTACCATTTGACATTGAACAGAACTAATTTGAAGGATTTGATATCATACTCAAGTATATCATCCAAATACCCATAGTAACTATTTTGAGATACTTCTGAATGTATGTCACTCCTATAGGAAACTTTAATGACTTGGAAGATTGTAGTTATCCCAAAATAATAATTTTTCATCTTTTCTTCCAACTTTTAATGTGAAATTTACAACTATTGCACCACATATCGTTCTGGTGTTTCAAATGAAATATGTCAGGCATGTAAAAAATGAATTTCCAGTTGTTTATTAATATAACTTAGAAAGTGTCCCGCATAGAAAATAAACACACAAAACACATTAAAATGATCAAACAAACGTTAATATTCTTACCCATTTATCTTTCATGCCATATGATAAATCAATTTCCCTCTGTGTAATATTAGTATCTTGATCAAGATGAGCTTTTTTAACTGATGTAGACACCCCTTCCCATGATAACCTTCCATAATTTTGTGTACATATTTCAATCCATACCTTCATCCAATCAATATTTTTTGCAATGTATAAATGTAGAGAATCCCACTCTCGACCAACTGTATGAAAAAATAATATTTCACCAATAATTAGATAACATGGAAAAAGTGTATGATATATACAAAAATTACGATACACCAATAATAAGTACGATATACAAAAAATACAAAAGTTATATGTATTATAAATCTCTACCATCTAAATTACCTTTCGGTTTATTGATTCTACCTTTTCCTAGTAGGTTATCCCCTTGAAATTTATTGATGAATTTCACATCCCATATGTGATCCACTTGCATATAAGATGCTAACATACAAATATATTGAGTAATATATACCATGGATTTATATACCATATATCCCTCCACAATAGAACTCTCAAGACATGCTCTTTGTCTAACCAAAGCCTTCAATGATTTAAAGTTCCTCTCCACCATCCATATTGAAATTTTGTGTAAAGGTACACACATTTCAATCTCTTCAACATGGTGTATGAGGCAATGTTCTTGTGCATTGAAAAATTCCAGAGGTAGATCCTTTTTCCTTTCACGGATTAGCCGAGGAATTTCTCTCTGGCAGTATTGTATATCTTTTTTATGGATTTCTTTTAATGACAAACATATACAAATGATGCATGAAAATCAAAATTTTCAACAAAATCATTATATACATACAAGTAATACACGTGTTGTTTAGTTTGACAACAAATTTAACAACCATTTGCATAGAAATCACTACTTACCTCATGTATATTCCAAGATCATATATAACTTGTTTGAAGTTATTGTCAAAGTTTTATAGGACAGATAGAGGTAGGACATACTGTAACCATAAAAAGGAATCATTATTTGTGTCCAAAATAGACAAAAAAAAATACAAAATGAATGTATACCAATATAGAAATATACATACCCAAATAATTACCGTAATGAAGGTATGCCAATCATGAATTTTAACCCCACTAAATCCACCTTTCCTTGTTAAGATATTTTATGTTTGAAAAAATATTGTGGGAAACTTAATTTTTCGAATGACTTCTTTTACAATATTACTTTGTTTCCCTATTAGTAACCATGGAAGGTTATTCTAGTCTCCATCGTTATTTGAATGAAGCATACTTTCCAATGCATGATTATATTCCGAAACAATATTTTCTTTGTCATGTCTACCATCTAAGATTCACCATAATGTTTCAGTTACATTCTTCCCTATATGCATTGTATCAAACAAATAAACTATTTGTAGGTCCTCATAGTAGGGAAACCTACTAAATTGTATGGGATAAATTTTCATTCCTCGTGGAAGACCATTAATCCCTTGACGACCTCCATGAAATATAAAAGAAATAACAACAATAATTGTCAAATACAGAAAATACTATTAAAGTGCAATGGAGATTCACAAACCACAAAAATGTGTCATCCCTAGGGCATCATGAATTGTTTCTACAAGTATTCAATGGAATTGAAATTCTTTTTTCCCTATTGTCCTAGAGATGTCATACATAGTGATGCCATCCCAAAAGTGAACTAGCTCGTTGATAATAGGCTCAATATATACATTCATATCTTTAACTTGGTACTTGCCTAATTTTTTGAAAATAAACATAATTATTACCATATGTATATATAAGAAAATAAATAAATATAAGATATTAGGAAAAAAACAAGAGAAATGAAAGGTTAGATTCAAAAAATTATTGTAAACAAATACATGGAATAATCATTGCCAACATTATGTGCTCCCTCTTTATTGACATCCGAGGAATTTTATTGTTGATAAAAAAATTGGCCACACTGAGTAAATAGACTTGATTTATCCAAATGGATGGACAACATTAGATACTAATGAAATCCTAACATTGTGAGGTTCTTTAAAAATTGGTAATTTTTCCTCGATGCTCCTCAATGCATAACCATCTAAAGTTATTCGAAGAACGTCATCTCCACTTCTCTTCTGTGGATGGTAATCCATAAAATGTTCTACGCTTTTGCACCTAAATAGTCACTGAAAACATGGAATTATGGGAATGTGACGAGGAACATTGTGAGATACCTACTAATATCACATTGTGGGAACTCTATTTCTAACGCATATTGTACAAAAGATATAATATTATCATTAGGAAATGCATCAATAGCTTCATATTTCATCCTAATATCTTTCATATTGGAAGATAAATCTCTATATGTGAGAGGAAATATATTTGACGCTGGTAACAAAAATTCACCTAACAAATTATAAAATAAAAAATTATTAGTTGTGGAGCTTAATCTTCAAGATTCAAAGATGTTATTTTTCACTCGTGTTTGTACCTCAGTTTTACTATACACTAGTCCCAGTAGGGTGGTGCGGGGGGGCATATTCACCTCGCGGGGGTCTGGAGGGGATTAACCCCTCCCTAGTTGAGGGGTATAAGGGTGAGCAGGCCCTCAGTGGGGGTTCGAGGGAGAATCCTTTGAAAGAAAATTTTGGGATATTTTTTTGGCCAACCATTTGCAAACCCATCGTATTCGGTTACTTGTGGTATTTTTCCATTGTAATTCCCCTATAAAAGGAAAGCATTGTATTTTGGATGTGTTTTATATTGTAGCATTGTAAAATGATATATGTGATTATGTGAGAGAGTGAAGAGGAATTTCCACATGTTTTCTGCAAGTTGTATCCCTTAATTTTGTTGGAAGGTATAATAATTAAAGGAGAGACAATTTTTGTAATACTCCAAAAATTTGTAAAAATTTAAAATTTTTCATATGACATAAAATGTTTGAAGTCGTCACTACTGAGGAACATTTAACTGTTAATGGTTAACCTAAACAGGTTTAAACTAGAACTGGTTCTTTTGTTAATTTCTAGTTTTGCGTACTTATTTGTTTGTTTTCATAGATAAATGTTAAGGATTTGATTTAGCAGGTTATGATTTGGAACAACAGGAATTGAAACATCTATTTGATTACTTAAGTGCTAAGTTTGGATGCTTGATGGTTAGGCTTTGTTGACTTTGAGGTTCAATATAAAACTATTCTAAAACCCTAAAATTCACATTTTTGTCTCTACTCTAGAGTGGAAGAGCTGCAGGCTCATGGTCACATGGCCTTACTATCACTCCCTTGACTATGTATAAGCCTCCTTGCCAAATCATTTCTCTTCTGCGTATGATATTCATGTGCCCATTTCCTTTCATTCTGTGTGAGTACCCTCTGTCATTGTTACCATTTCCCTGTAAACGCTACCCTTGTTGTTACCTTGACTCTACAAGTGCTACCCTTCAAGCACTGGTATGGTGAGAGTGGACTTGATAGTGTGAGCATGGTTCTTGACTATTTATTTGAATGTTCTTAAAGAATAACTAGTTCTCTGTCTTCACTGCCCGTTTTCTAGTGTGGGATTTGACTCTGCTTCATCGTGGTTTTTCGTTTTGGCTTGCACATTGCACTGAATGGTTTTCTTTTGACATAGCTTCTTTGAAACTCGGTGTTCCCTTATAACTGGCTAGGGTTTATGCACAACACCACTACTACCAGGAATCCACTCTTCGGTAAGCACAGTAGTGTCAAAACCCCAAATTTACACAAAAATTTAAAAAAAATTATGTAACATAAAATGTTTATAGCTGCAGTTTGTTAATAGCTAGCAATTAACGGATAAACAAAATAGTTAACATACTAATGATTAACTTAAACACATACAAATAATCTGCATTCAATTGTTTCCAACTATGCTAATGATTTGTTTTTTGTCAAGTAGGTGAGAAGTTACTTTCTAACTGGGGCTTACTTAGTGATTGCTAACTTACCTGGATTTCTGGATTTACAGGCTTGACAGGTAAAATTTTGAACCAGTAAGAGTTTATTAAGGCGTTAATCTAGATATACTTCTTTTAGCATAAATATATATACTGCTAGAGTAAAAGGTTGCTTAATAGCATTCAAGGATACTACACGGGGGCTTCACTTGTTGACCAATATCCTATCACGTTATTTCATATTGTGGGTTTTAAAATTATAAAAAATCAAACCAATATATTGTAGGTATTGGGGAATGAGGGGTTTAAGGTGGGGTTGGGTAGGGTGGTTTATAAGGATTGAGGTATAAAAAGGGGTGGGGAGGAGGTTTTAAGTATTGGGAGGGGGTTTCAACAAAAAAAATTTGGGTCAATATCTCTCGAAATTAAGGGTATTCTTTAATATCCCACGATCGCACGTGCTATGTAAGAGGTTCACTAAGTGAAGTCTCGTGGGATACTACAAGGTAAAGTAATATTTCTTTTACTTGTTTTGCAGCTGTGATAGTATTTTAAATTCCTGTTGTAAAGACCAATAACCTTACCATTCTCAATGTTTTTCATTAGTATGACTTTTGTTTCAGATAGTCCTTCTTTCTAGGTACTAGCCAAGTTACTTGTAGATCTCACAATTTTGTATAATGACTCCTTCACTGACATACGAGTTTACTGCTGTTATTATTCCTGAAATTTAATACTCTGCTTATCATCCTAGAAATAAAACTAAGCCTTATAATAACAAGCTTACAAACGTACCCTCAGCTTTACTTTTAATTTAGCTTTGGTAGAGGAAATTTATGAGTTTATTATTTTGTTATCTCTATAATGATCATTTGCACAATATCGTCAAGTTGTGATTTCTATCTCCAAACTTCTTCATGACATGAGTAAAGTGACAAAATTACATTATCATATAAGTGATACTAGATTTATTCTTGAATAGTTTTACAATCCTTTACTACCAAGTCTAATCAAATCTTGTTTTGATTCATCTCAAAGCTTTGGTATCTTATGAAGACCAATGATCATATACTTCCCAAAATTTTATCTTACTCTTAGTACCATAGGCTACATTCAAAAGTAAGAGTTATGTTAGGGTGTAATTACTAATTATTTTTACACACACCTTGTTGATTTATAAACTAGCTTCTTATCCACTAGTGTTTGCATAAACTAGTTCTAACATCATAGACATGCATCGTTTATGGTTATAAAAATAAATGGTTAATAGTAGTAATATTAACTCATTTTCAACAACTTTTACTATACTGTTGATCTCTTCATAGTATGTTTTACTAAAAGGGATTATAAGATCTTTATAAACAAATATATAGTTACAAAATATGTTTTGGTTCTTTACAAAATGAGGAATCCAAGATTTATAATATAAGGTTTACCGATATCATATAAACCTCGTTCTTTATCATAGCTTGATTTTATGATTTATCAATGAAATGATACATTTTGACTTTGTAGATTACATTATTATTATAGTCATTGTTCAAATTATTAACAATAATTTTTTGTCCTGACAATTGCAGTCACAACTATATTGTTCAACCCATTTTGGACTAAATAAATTAGTGGGCACGTGGAACATCCACCACCGTGCATTGTATAACTCATAAGCTTACCTTGCAACCCTAACGTCCTTATTCTTCGTCAAGGGTTTTGGTCTCTGCACTATTTGGTTCACTGCTGCCATGAGGGCTCGCTGGTGCTCATCTCCAGCTCCATTGTCTGTGTATAGAAAGGTGTTGCCACTCTTGTGTGTGGTTTTCAAAACTCACATCTCACAATTGGTTTTTCCTTCTGCATGCAATACTTTGTTGTGCGTGTAGTTGTTCTCTGTCAATAGCTTTTAGTGTTGTTTCCCTTTGTTGCCATTGCTAAAGCTTATTCCTACTCCAGTTGTCAATGTAGATGTATTGTTAGCCCCGTTGCCTTCGTTATTGGTGAGCACGAGGGTTGTACTGCTCGTGGTATGGCCTCAAATCTTCCTCGGCTTCCAAATCTTTCGCTTCCAAGTAAAGAAATTTGTATTACAAAATTCATAAGCTTAAAAATTTACAGTTACAGTTATAAACTCAGTTTCTAATTAGGATTTTGGTTTTCACTTGCAGGTGATGGTTCTCCTTTTCATTTGGAAGAAACCTCTCCACGTTTGGATTGGCATCAAGTCCTACGGGTAAGCCATGGTTACAATGTGGCAACTCCTTCTTGTATAGACTTAGGGGAAATGGTTTTAGTTGGAAAGAAGTTACGTCCTTGGTTCCTCCAGACTTGGGATATTCGATCTTTAGTTTTTAATATTTGTTTTTCATTATTAAACCCTTGCATATAGCAGGGTGGCTCTGGCATTCGATGCCGTGACTTGTATTACTCTATTCTTGACTTATAAAGTAAATGTAGGTTTTGATAAATTGAATGTTAGTTTAGTTTTTAAAAACCTATGCCTCGATGCTGGGTACACCGGCCCTGAGCTGGGTGTTGTATTTTGGTTAATTTTTGTAGCCTTACGGCCTGTCAATGTATTACATTGGGTTTTTAAGGAGGATTTTACCTCAGGCTCTATCTCATTTTTGCAGCAATCTTGTATATTGTAATCTCTGTGTATAATAGGGTTTTTCCTATTCGACTGTTAATAAAGATCATTCTGTCTAACTATCTTTTGTAAATAATTTATTATTTTTATCTAAGACTGTAACTCAGTCATAGTGTGTAATTTTTTTTTAAATATGTTTAAGCTTTTCAATTAGGATTAAACCCTAGGGTTACTGTAAAATAACCCTTAGGTAAATATATTCTTAGGATATATCAAATGTATTAGTTTCTTTTTACCTATTTTACATTGTTACAATAGTTATTATATTGTTTATCTTGTTTAAGTATTTTCTTTTCTTTTAAATAAAAGAGTTATACAAATACTGTATGTTCTTAGCTTATTTTTATTTATTGTTTACTCTTAAGTTCTTATTTGTTTATTACTCTGTTAATTAGTAAGGATTCAGAGTTATGTAATAATTAAAACAATGACTCTCTAACCTTGATTATCTCTTTATTTATAATAGTTTAATAAATTAGTTAGGGTTCCAACCGTGAAGTTTTACCTTTACAGGTATAAGCCTGTCTGATAATTATAAGATAGTTTCTTCATAGTAAATATTTAGTTTATACTAGTTCTTAATTATATTTTCATTGCTTTTATTTATTAAACTGTCTAGTAGAATTTACTCTGAGTTTTTGAAAAGATAATGCATAGACTCTGTAACTCAGTTTACTCTTTATAATCTAAGTACTTTGAAATTTAACCCTGTTTGGTTTATAGTAAATACTAGTTCTAGATTTAATTGATATTGTTTAGAAAAATAAACTATGTGAATAGTAGCTTATTTATTTACTTAACTGTAAATAATCCATGTAACTCTAATGTGATTTTCTGTTGCATTTCATTCAGTTACCAAGTGAAAACAGATATGTATAAACATATCATAACATTGTTTAACCTCCATAATATTTTAACATGAATAAAATTACTCTACTGTCTGTATATACACAATCTTATCTAATCAAACATTCCCTTATCTTCTTAAACATTCTACCTGTGCTAGAGTACTACCTAGATTTCCAGGTGTGGAAAAACACAGACTAGAAATTATTTCTATTCTAACATATCACTTTTCTAATCAAGTTCATTTCTTCAATCATTATAAAAGACTGCTATATTCTAACATTCTACAAACTAACTCTGTAACATTCACATATCGTTCAAACTCAGATTGATTTAGCTAATACAGTAAAACAAATAATATAGAACCTATTTAGGACATATGACAACAGCATTAGGAGGTCGTTCCTCTCTACCAATCTCCTGGAGAGCGCTCAAACAACACTTCCTCATGACCCTCAAGCCTATTCCTGGTCTTCTTGGTCGAGGACTGGTGGAGAAGCAAACAGTAGACTAGTTCAATAACTCAGTGAAACACCCTGCTCTCAGCAGTAAGATCTTTCAGCTTCAAAGCTGCACTAGATCACTCAGCAGTTATCCCCTCAAAATATTTCCACAATTCCCTTCCATTGAATTTCTCTGAAGTACATTCATTCACCTAAATGATCACTTCTCTATAATGAGCATCCTCAGCTCTCTTCAATGGGAATTTTTATAAAGATTGCCTAGGTCTTTTGGGTCAGTTTTCATTAATTGATCCACCTACTCTGATTCCACTTTCTTGGGGAATCATGACCCCAAATGTAGGGAGGTTGCCACTGCAACAGTTGGAAGTGGTTTGAGGATGTTTCCATATGTCAGTTTTCTCTCCACCTAGTCTCCTCCACCAATTTGACCAGTAAACACTCTTTTAACAGCTCTGCTAAGCTGTTGTCTCCTCCTTTATTTATTTATAATTAAAATATTCAGAATTACATTAAATATCCTTGACTCTGCTGAGTCATCAATTACAACTTAGCATAAATTTAATATATTGTTCTCAAATAAAATCAAATAATATAATATTATTTTTGCAAAATTGGGGCATGTGACATACACACCCCCTTAAAGTATAGCATCGTCCTCGATGTTATTTATTCTTCGTCCTCAGAATTTCCCTTGAATAGAATTGGATATGCATCCTGCATATTACTTTCCGATTCCCATGTGGCTTCCTCTAGACTAAGGTGCTTCCATTGCACTTTCACCTAACCAATGGTACAATTCTAAAATGTGATCTCCCTCCACCCAAGGATACAGTCCAATTCCACCAGAAAATCTCCTTCTGGTTCCACCTGTACATCATTCCAGTTAACAACATGAGTAGCATCATGAACATATTTCTTTAATACTGAAATGTGAAAAACATTATGTACTCTTAAATTTGGTGGTAATGCTAATTGATAAGCTACTTGTCCAATCCTGGACAGTATTTCAAATGGACCATAGTATCAAGGTGCTAGTTTTGCACAACTACCCAATCTCAAAAAGCTCTTTTCGGGCCTCACCTGATGAAGACATGTTCACCTACCTGAAACTCCTTTGGAGTTTTTTTAAGGTCTGCTTGACTTTTCTGTCGGTCCTACGCAATTGTCAGATTATTTTGTACCTGCTTAACAATTTCTTCCATTTTCTTTAATAGTTCAGGAGCTAATACTAATATATCCACCGGATTACTCCAAGAAATAGGAGTATTACATTTCCTTCCATACAAGATTTCGAAAGGACTAAATCTGGCTAACGCTTGATAATTATTATTATAAGCAAATTCTACCAGATGTAAGTAATCCTCCCATTTACCTAGCTGGTCTTTCACATATATTCTTCATAAATCTTCCAATACTTGGTTTACTCTTTCAGTCTGTCCATATGTTTGAGGATGGAACAAAGTACTAAAATTTAGTGTAGTGTTTAATCCTTTAAATAGATATTTCCAAAAGTTACTTGTAAATTTAGGATCTCTATCTGAGATTATAACTTTCGGTATTCCATGCAGTCGAAATATTTTCTTTATAAATATATCAACTATGTTTGCAGCTTTATACGTAGTTTTAATAGGTATAAAATGAGTTGCTTTACTGAATTTATCGACCACTACCATGATAGAATCATTTTAATTATGATTTTTTAGGTAGTCCAGTAACAAAATCGAGACTAATTATCTCCCATTTCCAGCTAGGAACACTGAAGTAATCCAGATGGGTGTTGATGTTCAGTTTTCACCTGCTAACATTCAAAACACCTAGAGATATACTCTGCCAGTTCAGTCTTCATGTTTGGCCAAAAATATTCTTTTCTTAACATAGTTATAGTCTTTTGATAACCTGGATGACCTGAGTATGGAGTTTTATGGATTTCATCCCAAATTAATAATCTAACTTTCAGTACATTTGGTACATACATTTTGTCTTTATACAGTAAAAATTATTTTGCATTCAAACTGTACCCTTTACTTAAGCTTTCTGTTGCATTTTCTTTCATTTTAGCTTGTAAGTTTTGGTAAATTTCATCTTGTTCTATTCCCACTTTAAGATGTTCATCCCAATCTATTGTATAAGTGTTGATAACTGCTGTGAATTTCAGCCTTGCATTCCTACTTAATGCATCAGCAACTTTATTTTCTTTACCTTTAATGTGCTAAATTTCGAAATCATACTCACTCAGAAAAGCTAGCCACCTAGCTTGTCTGGCATTTAGATTAGGCTAATCTACCAAATGTTTTAATCCTTTATTATCAATCATTAAAATAAATTTCCTGCCAATTAGGTGATGACGCCACATCTTTAGAGCATGTATAATAACAGCTAATTCCATATCATAAGTTGCAAAATTATTTTCATGAATTTTTAATTTCCTAGACTCATAGGCAATAACATGCCCTTCTTGAGTCATAACACTGCCTAAGCCATCATTGCAGGAATCAATGCACACTACAAATTCTTTATTTGGATTAGCTATTCTTAAAATAGGTGCGCTGGTTAATAAATTTTTTAACTTTTTAAAGCTTTCCTCCCATTTTTGGTTCCAATCAAATTTCTTTCCCTTCTTCTATAAAGAAGTTATCAAATTCGCGATTCTCGAAAAACCTTCAATGAACCTCCGGTAATAACCGGTAATTCCCATGAATGATCGAACATCAGTTATATCCTTAGGAACCATCCAATCTTCGATCGCCTTTATCTTTTCAAGATCCACCGAAATCCCTTCCTTAGTCACCACATGACCTAAGTATTGAATCTTATCTTTGAAGAAATCACATTTACTAAACTTTGCAAAGAGTTGATGATCTCGTAGATCTTGCAAAACAGTTTTTAAATGTTCTTTATGTTCTTCTTTAGTTTTTGAATAGATTAATATGTGGTCGATAAACATGAACACAAACTTATCTAGATACCTATGCATAACATTGTTCATTAAACACATAAAAATAGTTGGGGCATTAGTAAGCCCGAATGGCATGACAACAAACTCGTAATGACTATATCGAGTTCTAAAAGTTGTTTTAAAGATGTCTTCATCTTTAATCCTAACTTGATGATATCCAGACCTTAAATCAATTTTTGAAAACACCGTGGCTCCACGTAGTTGATCAAACAGATCATCTATGCGAGGCAATGGGTATCTATTTTTAATAGTCATCTTATTCAACTGACGGTAATCTATGCAAAGTTGTGTGGTTCTGTCCTTTTTCTGAACGAAGATGACAGGTGCCCCCTAGGTAGACACATTAGGTCAAATATACTTTTTGTCAATAAGTTCTTTTAATTGTGACTTTAGTTCATTCAGTTCCAATATGTTCATTCGATAAGGGGCCTTTGAGCTGGGTACTGCACCAGGTACCAGCTCAATGTTAAAATCTAGTTCCCTTTTCGAAGGTAGTCCCAGAATTTCTTCTGGAAATACATCAACATATTCTCTTAAAAATGGTATGTCCTCCAATTTTAATTTGTCTGTCTTATTTAGATTTTCCTCATCAGTTATTGTTACTACATAATCTTTACAACCCTTCCTTCCTAATAGATCTCTTAAGCTGTAGAGTAGAAATCTGCCTTATGGTTGTTTTTCTAGGGATCCCCTTTACACTTACTAGTTTTCCATCATTATTTATACCCGTAAAGGTTTTATCATAACAATTTAAAATTACCCTATGTTGTTCTAACCAATCCATGTTGATTATTAAGTCATAAGAACCAAGAGGTAATACATTAAGCTTTACAATAGTTTCAAATTGATCCATAACTACTACACTTTCTTTTACAAAACAAGTTACCTTCCTTTTAGCACCAGTGGCTAACTGAACCAACCAATAATTTTCAAAGTTTTCAACAGGCAACTTACATTTTTCTACCATTTTAGGTGAAATATAACTGAGACTAGCTCCTAGATCAATTAAAATAGCTATAGGGGTTTGGTTTATCATACCTTCTACTTCCACCATGGAAGTTTGATATTCTGTTTGTTGATTCTCCAAGGCTACATTGATTCTGGGCATAGTCCTCGATAAATCTCCGACAGTTATTTCCTCCTTTATAGTATGGATATTACCGACAGTCTTTTTCCAATTAGGACAGAATGAGGCATAATGTGGGCCATTACACTCCCAGCACTTTATAGGTTCTTTGCATTCAAAGTTCTTTGTGTAATTACCATGTTTATTAGCAGATTCTTTACCCTTTGAATTTTTCTGATTGCTTGGTGAACTATTCTTATTCCCTTGGAAATTCTTGTTAGCAAAATTTCTGGCCTTATTGTTTTTAGAATTCCTGTTGGGCACAAATTATTTCTTCTTTTGATCATAATGGTTATTATTCTTGTTGGCCTTCTAGTTGGCCATGCTCTCTTTCTTCTGATTATGTTCATAACAGAAGTTGGCTTTCCTTATAGCTTCTTCAAGATTTTTTTGGATTGTCATACTCAATCTTGTCCTTAATATGATAAGGTAGACAGTTGAGGAATCGTTGTACCTTTGTTTTTTCATCTACAAGGTATGTTACATACCTAAGCAGACTTAAAAACTTGTTGTTCAGATCTTTCATAGTCATTAATCCTAATTTAAGCTCATGGAATTCTTTTTCTCTCTCTTCATAGTACTGCTCAGACAGAAATTTATTTTTAAAGTACCTCTTAAAGGTACTCCAATTTACATTCTTCTCTTTTATTCCCTTCACTCTCTTCAAGTCCTGCCACCAAATATCAGCCTTTCCTGAGAGGTTGTAGATAGTCATTCTAGCCTTTAATTGGTTAGAATAGTTATAAATCTGGAAATACTTCTTCATCCTACATAACCAAGATTTCTCTTCCTCCCCCTTCTCAGTCTCTCCATTGAATGTTGGTGGTTTAATCTTTTTAAACTCCCCAGAAATTTCCTCATAGGGTTTATATTTTCTCTTTTTAGTATAATGGTTGTCATCACTATTATCACTAGTGGAATAAAAATTACGTTGATCACCAAACACCTCTAAAGATGAGTTGCTTTCATTTTTAGTCTTTTTTATATTTTTATATTTATGTTGATGACTTGTATCTACTGATTCAGCTCTTTTACCCCTACCCTCAGTTTGAAACCTTTCTGTTAGGATCTGATTCAGCTCCTCCTGAGCCCTCAGAATCCTTTCATTCTCTCATTTAGCAAATTCCATTTCAGATTTTAAGTCTTTTATTGTTTGTAAAAGTTATTAGGAATTAGTGGTTAGATCTTCTTGTATAGGGTCTCTTGGTAATTTCTTTGGTTCAGTAAATGGAGATTCCTCTTTCACATATTCCTCCAGCCTTTCCATACTTGTTGTTAAACTTCAGAAACAATTTTCTCTGTTGAATAACATTAAAAGAAAATAACATCAACAAAATAATTTACATTCATTGTTTCATAAAAGCAAGTTGGGCTTCATCAACGCCTAGTGTTTGAACCTTGTGCTCTGATACCACATGTCAAAACCCCAAATTTACACAAAAATTTAAAACTTTTTTATATAACATAAATTGTTTATAGTTGCAGTTTGTTAACAGCTAGCGGTTAACGGATAAACAAAACAGTTAACATACTAATGATTAACTTAAACACATATAAATTAATACTAATTTAATTTCGATATGTGATGTAAATAATCTGCATTCAATTGTTTCCAGCTATGCTAATGATTTGATTTTTGTCAAGTAGGTGAGAAGTTACTTTCTAACTGGGGCTTACTTAGCGATTGCTAACTTACCTAGATTTCTGGATTTACAGGCTTGACAAGTAAAATTTTGAACCAATAAGATTTTTTTAAGGCATTAATCCAGATATACTTCTTTTAGCATAAATATATATACTGCTAGATTAAAAGTTTGCTTAATAGCATTCAAGGATACTACAAGGTAAAGTAATATTTCTTTTACTTGTTTTGCAGCTGTGATAGTATTTTAAATTCCTGTTGTAAGGACCAATAATCTTACCATTCTCAATGTAAGGACCAGTTTACTGCTGTTATTCCTGAAATTTAATAGTCTACTTATTAGCCTAGAAATAAAACTAAGCCTTATAATAACAAGCTTACAAATGTACCCTCAGCTCTGCTTTTAATTTAGCTTTGGTAGAGGAAATTTATGAGCTTATCATTGTGTTATCTATATAATGATCATTTGCATAATGTCATCAAGTTGTGATTTCTATCTCCAAACTTCTTCATGACATAAGTAAAGTGACAAAATTACATTATCATATAAGTGATACTAGATTTATTCTTGAATAGTTTTACAATCCTTTACTACCAAGTCTAATCAAATCTTGTTTTGATTCATCTCAAAGATTTGGTATCTTATGAAGACCAATGATCATATACTTCCCAGAAGTTTATCTTACTCTTAGTACCATAGGCTACATTCAAAAGTAAGAGTTATGTTAGGGTGTAATTACTAATTATTTTTACACACACCTTGTTGATTTATAAACTAGCTTCTTATCCACTAGTGTTTTCATAAACTAGTTCTAACAGCATAGACATGCATCATTTATGGTTATAAAAAGAAATGGTTAATAGTAGTATTATTAACTCATTTTCAACAACTTTTACTATACTGTTGATCTCTTCATAGTATGTTTTACTAAAAAGGATTATAAGATCTTTATAAACAAAGATATAGTTGCAAAATATGTTTTGGTTCTTTACCAACGAGGAATCCAATATTTATAATATAAGGTTTACCAATATCATATAAACCTCGTTCTTTATCATAGCTTGATTTTATGATTTATCAATGAAATGATACGTTTTGACTTTGTAGATTACATTATTATTATAGTCATTGTTCAAATTATTGACAATAATTTGTTGTCCTGACAATTGCAGTGACAACTATATCGTTCGACCCATTTTGGACTAAATAAATTAGTGGGCACGTGGAACATCCACCACCGTGCATTGTATAACTTATAAGCTTACCTTGCAACCCTAAAGTCCTTATTCTTCGTTGAGGGTTTTTGTCTCTGCACTATTTGGTTCACTGCGGCCATGAGGGCTTGTTGGTGCTCATCTCCAGCTCCATTGCCTGTGTATATAAAGGTGTTTTCACTCTTGTGTGTGGTTTTCAAAACTCAAAGATCGCACTTGGTTTTTCCTTCTGCATGCAATACTTTGTTGTGTTTGTAGTTGTTCTCTGTCAGTAGATTTTAGTGTTGTTTCCTTTTGTTGCCATTGCTAAAGCTTATTCCTGCTCCAGTTGTCGGTGTAGATGTATTGTTAGCCCCATCGCCTTTGTTATTGGTGAGCATGAGGGTTTTGATACTCGTGGTGTGGGCTCAAATCTTCCTCGACTTCCATTAGAGGAAATTTCAACTCAAAATGGGCCTTTTAACTTTAACTCAAATTCCATGTCATCATGTGTTAGCCAATGAAATTGCTTTAAATTTGAAATACCGTATAGGTCTTAAACACTGTTTTAATATAAATTTGGGGATAGGTATCATAAAAAAAACTACTTTTTTTGTTTGTATTTTCGACGTATCTCCCCGTGTTTTTACTCAAATTTCGACTGGGAGAGCTCGTTGGATGCAGAATTAAATTCTGCATCCAACGAGTACCCTCTCGGCATACTTTTGATGGATCCTGCTACCCCAAAAACAAAAAATACCTGAAAAATGTGATGATAATGTCATCATCACATTTTTTCAGGTATTTCTCATTTTTGGGGTAGAGAGGTCCATCAAAAGTATGCCGAGTGGGTACTCATTCGATGTGGAATTTAATTTTGCATCCAACAAGCTCTCCCGATCGAAATTTGAGTAAAAACAAGGGGAGATATGTCGAAAATACAAACAAAAAAGTAGTTTTTTTCTTTTCTTCCTCCAAAATTAATAAATATTATTTAATTAATTTTTTTTAAGAGGACCATTTTGAGTTGAAATTTCCTCTAATGCAAATCTTTCGCTTCCAGGTAAAGAAATTTGTATTACAAAAGTCATAAGCTTAAAAATTTACAGTTATAGTTATAAACTCAGTTTCTAATTAAGATTTTGGTTTTCACTTGCAGGTGATGGTTCACCTTTTCATTTGGAAGAAACCTCTCCACGTTTGGATTGGCATCAAGTCCTACGGGTAAGCCCCAGTTACAATGTGGCAACTCCTGCTTATACAGACTTAGGGGAAAATGGTTTAAGTTGGAAAGAAGTTACGACCTTGGTTCCTCCAAACTTGGGATATTCAGTCTTCAGTTTTTAATATTTGTTTTTCGTTATTAAACCCTTTCATATAGCAAGGTGGCTCCAGCGTTCGATGCCATGACTTGTATTACTCTGTTCTTGATTTATAAAGGAAATGTAGGTTTTGATAAATTGAATGTTAGTTTAGATTTTAAAAACATATGCCTCGATGTTGGGTACACATGCCTTGAGCTGGGTGTTGTATTTTGGTTATGTTTTGTAGCCTTATGGCCTGTCAATGTATTACATTGGGTTTTTAAGGAGGATTTTACCTCGAGCTCTATCTCGTTTTTGCAGCAATCTTAGATATTGTAATCTATGTGTATAATAGGGTTTTTCCTATTCGACTGTTAATAACTATCGTTCTGTCTAAATATCTTTTGTAAATAATTTATTGTTTTTATCTAAGACTGTAACTCAGCCATAGTGTGTAATTTTTTTTTAAATTTTTTTAAGCTTTCCAATTAGGATTAAACCCTAGGGTTACTGTAAAATAACCCTTAGGTAAATTTATTCTTAGGATATATCAAATGTATTAGTTTATGTTTACCTATTTTACATTGTTACAATAGTTATTATATTGTTTATCTTGTTTAGGTATTTTCTTTTCTTTTAAATAAAAGAGTTATACAAATACTGTATGTTCTTAGCTTATTTCTATTTATTGTTTACTCTCAAGTTATTATTTGTTTATTACTCTGTTAATTAGTAAGGATTCGGATTTATGTAATAATTAAAACAATAACTTTGTAACCTTGATTATCTCTTTATTTATAATAGCTTAATAAATTAGTTAGGGTTCCAACCGTGAAGTTTTACCTTTACATGTATAAGCCTATCTGATAATTATCAGATAGTTTCTTCATAGTAAATATTTAGTTTATACTAGTTATTAATTATATTTTCGTTGCTTTTATTTATTAAACTGTCTAGTAGAATTTACTCGGAGTTTTTGAAAAGATAATGCATAGACTATGTAACTCAGTTTACTCTTTATAATATAAGTACTTTGAAATTTAACCCTATTTGGTTTATAGTAAATATTAGTTCTAGATTTAATTGATATTGTTTAGAAAAATAAACTATGTGAATAGTAGCTTGTTTATTTACTTAACTGTAAATAATCCATGTAACTCTAATGTGATTTTCTGTTGCATTTCATTCAGTTACCAAGTGAAAACAGAGATGTATAAACATATCATAACACTGTTTAACCTCCATAATATTTTAACATGAATAAAATTACTCTACTGTCTATATATACACAATATTATCTAATCAAACATTCCCTTATCTTCTTAAACATTCTACCTGTGCTAGAGTACTACCTAGATTTCCAGGTGTGGAAAAACACAGACTAGAAATTATTTCTATTCTAACATATCACTTTTCTAATCAAATTCATTTCTTCAATCATTATAAAAGACTCCTAGATTCTAACATTCTACAAACTAACTCTGTAACATTCACATATCATTCAAACTCAGATTGATTTATCTAATACAGTAAAACAAATAATGTAGAACCTGTTTAGGACATATGACAACAGCGTTAGGAGGTCATTCCTCCCTACCAATCTCCTGGAGAGTGCTCAAACAATGCTTCCTCAGGAACCCTGAGCTTGTTCCTGATCTTCTTGGTTGAGGACTGGTGGAGAAGCAAATAGTAGACTAGTTCAATAACTCAGTAAAACACCTTGCTCTCAGTAGTAAGATCTTTCAGCTTCAAAGCTCCACTAGATCACTCAGCAGTTATCCCCTCAAACTCTTTCCACAATTCCCTTCCATTGAATTTCTCTGAAGTACATTCATTCACCCGAATGATCAATTCTCTAGAATGAGCAACCTCAACTCTCTTCAATGGGAATTTTTATAAAGATTTCCTAGGTCTTTTGGGTCAGTTTTCATTAATTGAGCCACTTGCTCTGATTCCACTTTCTTGGGGAATCATGACCCCAAATGTAGGGAGGTTTCCACCTGCAACAGTTGGAAGTGGTTTTAGGATGCTTCCATATGTCAGTTTGCTCTCCACCCAGTCTCCTCCACCAATTTGACCAGTAAACACTCTTTTAACAGCTCTCCTAAGCTATTGTATCCTACTTTATTTATTTATAATTAAAATATTCATAATTACATTAAATATCCTTGACTCTGTTGAGTCATCAATTACAACTTAGAATAAAATTTAACATATTGTTCTCAAATAAAATCAAATAATATAATATTAGTTTTGCAAAATTGGGGCATGTGACAAGTAGTTTTAAAAATTAGCACTAAAACTCTTCTGCATCATTATTTGATCTTTATTTTTTTATTAACTATAAGAATTTAACGTGTTGGGGTTTTTCTATTATGTAGACTCTCAAATCAATGGCTCTGTGTTGAAAGACACCACCAACAAGGCTCCACGATGGCGTCCCCCTAGTAAGCCTCAGTCTCGCCTGAGGTTTCTCCTGCACTGGTTAAATGGTGTTTTTCGTTGGTTCTGTCCACTTGGTTCTTGATTTAATGCTCGGTCGAGGCTACATTATGCTCTGTTTGTTTTGGAAGGCCATGTGGCCAATAGTGTGATGTATTAATAAGAAATCCTTTTAAAGCCCTAGCGGTTGTTTCATTTTGGAAAACTTGGGGCTTTCACAGTCATAGTTTTGATTACAGTAGAGTTATTTTTGTACAGGATTTTAAGCCATGCCCTATGTTGTAAAAAGGCCATTAGGCCGTAACTGATATGGTTACAGTAATGGTTAGGGTTTAGATGCTATTTCTATTTTGAATAAGCTTGGAAGCTTACTGTTTTTGTAATTTATGTAATTCATAATATATATATATATATATATATATATATATATATACTGTGGTATTTAAGAAAAAGATGGCATGTTGTGAGATTCTTATTGGTTCTGGTTTATTTTCAATTCTATTTAAATTAACCTAAACAGAGTTATTGTTACTACAATTGATATTCATTTTGATTATGTTTAAAAGTGAAATGAAATATTCAGACAGTTGGTTTTTAGAATATAATTTGATTTTTACTGTCAATAACAATTACTACAGTAAGTAGATAGAAGAAAGGTTGATATACAACCTAAGTCTTTACTGTATTTTTCTGGGTTAGAATATTTTGAAAGGTCTTTTACTTAATTTCTCTTAGTTTATGTTTATCATACAGTTTTAATACTGTTTCTTGTCGATAATGTATGTAATTTTATATATTCATCTATTAGATACTTGTGGTTATATAAATGAAGTATGTATGCTTTAATTAGTTTATGGGTAAAACTGGAGAATCCCTCTGCTAGTAAAAGAGGTGGTAATGTTATTTATATTTTAAAGTTCCTTTAAAATAGGTTTTATTTTTAAAACCTTAATTACTTTTAATTCATTACAGATTTTGATATTTTATTACAATGTTATTCAAATTACATTTCTACTTAGATTAATGATGAAGTTATCTAAGTAATTTCTAGCCTCCTTTATATTGTTTCTTTAAGTTAATCCTGCTTATTTATTTTTTGTTTTTATACTGTCTTTTAATTACTATAATAATAGACTTATAGTAAATATTCTACCTACTGTGTAAATAAATACACAAACTAAACATATATGTATTTTTAAATCTTCCCTAGAGACAAATTTGTTTATACTATGGCACTGTACTTTGTCTAAGTAAAACATCTAAAATAGAAAGGAATAACAAACTTATGATTAAATCCTATGAAATTTGTAGAAGGTAAATTAACACATTCAAGCATACTTCATTCGATTCTTATCAGAAATTAATATAAACTATTGTACTTGAGTACTACCTTTAAAAAGGTGTGGATAAATACAATTAGGTATGTTTTAATCTATCAGTAAAACTAGTAATTCTTCTAATCATTTACCCGAATCTATATCTAATCCAGCGTTGACTATCTTTTCACAGTAGAAGGTTTCATTAAATAATCCTAAATACAGAAGAACAAAAGCATAACACATTTTTTTTGCTTAAATTCATTGCTTCTTCATCCTAAATATGCAATTAGAAGCTAGAGTAATCATGTAGAACCTGGAAATGTAGAAGAGGTGACAATATCTTAAGGAACCTGTTCCTCCCAACCAACCCCTGGAGATAGCTGAACTGCAAATCTCATGACCCCCATGCTTGTCTCCTGGTCCACCTGGTAGAAGTACTGGGTGAGAGATGTAGTTTAGTAATCCTCTGCAACTCTACTGAGTATTCAGCAGTAAATATGTTCCGCTTGCAGTAGTATGAACTCAGCTTAGAATAGCTACACTAGTTCAGAACTTCAACACTTTTCACTCAAAACAACCTTCTGCTAGTCCCCTCCATCGAATTTTCTTGTGCACTTAATTCACTCAGAATTTTCACAAGTCAAGAATGAGCAGCCTGAGTTGTTTTCAATGGGAATTTTAATTAGCACGCCTAGGTATTTTGGGTCAGTTTTCACTTAATGAGCCACCTGATCTTCTTCCACTTTCTTGGGGAACATGACCACAAAATAGGGAAGTTTCCTCCTGCAATAGCTAGAAGTAGTTTGAGGATGCTTCCAAGTGTCAATATGCTCTCAACACAGCCTACTCCACAAAGTGACCAGTAAAACACTCATTTAACAAACCTCCTTAAGTTGTTGTCTCATATTTCATTTATTAATTAATAAAATATTCAGCAATTGCATTCAATTATCCTTGACCCCACTTGGTCATTAATTACAAACTTAATAATTAAATATAACATAATGTTTCTTAAAACATAAAATGTTTTACAATTTGGGGCATGTGACAATTTTTTTGTGTGTATCCCATATTGGGTGAACCACGTTGTATTGGTGTCTCTCTTGTAATGTGTTTATGTGTTTGATATTTGCATCTTGTTTATTGTTATTTCTCTCTGATCCTTTTTTCTGACAAAAATAACTAGTTAACGTAAAGAACATTAATTGTACTAATATGGCATTGTTATTTAACATGACATTAATTAACACTAAATAGAGGGAAAATATATAGATTTATATCAATGTGATCAAACATACCTTAGGATCTGTTTCATACAATTGTTTAACAAACCGTTGAAAATCTTTAAGTTCACTAACAATAATGTATTGAAGAGAATATTTTCTCTTGAGCCTTCATAAAGTGGTTCATTTTCCTTTTCAAGTAGAGTTGCATCATGAATATCATGAAAGTAGTCATGATCCATTAAAGAGAATGTGTCTTGCATCAATATGTTTGTCCCATCATCTTCAACTATGTTATTATTACCATTTTATTCCATAGGATCATTTAATTTAACTTCAATATTCACTCCATGTTTAGCTTGTACAACATTATATCTACTATTATTTTCCACATTCTCTAACATCGGACACCTAGGGAGGCTTGTCTTTATAATTCAAAACAATCATGAAAATTTAGTGTGTATAAACAATATACGATATAAAATTTTACAAATACGATTAACATAAAGACATAATGACTATATATATCTTATTAATGGATGGTATTCATCCCCCCTTCAGTTCCCATATTTCCTACAATGTTTTTATTTTCTTTTATCAAAATTATTCTCTGAACGAAACCCCTATATCAAGCACAAGGAAAAATCATTTTTTATCATCCCTTTCCCTGAAATTTGACCACAACCTATCAAGAATCCTTTTTTCTTCTCAATTAATGTTATCCAAATTTCTTCCGTACCAAAATAGAGTGACCACTATCTTATAAGATGAAGTGGTCATGTATACCTATTGTTAATTTCTAATGTAATTGACATATAAAATAAATATATTTTATGTTCAGGAAAAAAAATACCTTAACCTTTCCAAACCATTGCAATTATAGAAAAACTTTCAAAAAAGCTATTAAATATCGTATATTTATAAATTTTGTATATGTCGTACTTCCAACACTTACTCACATGGTCAGCACTGAATTTTTCAACATTCAATAGTCAACAATGAGTGTTACAAAAGTTGAACAATTATCCCTCTTGCATTGGTGGTTTGACATTTTATTATTGTAATACCAAGTAATGTTAGGATTATTTAATCCTCCCTTGACCAAATATAGTCTAATTGATCATCTTGCCTAACTTAGGATTCATTTACTAGAGTTTGGTGCCACCATGAATATTGGTGCCATTGATTCCACCTTCGGTGCCACCGGTGCTAATCCCTACATTTTAGGATCCACTCTGAATTACACCAACAGCCTCCATCAGTTGGTTGTGGTAGGTAGGCAGTTATGTTGAGTCAACCTCCATTTACAATCAGTTAGATTACTTTCAATTATCCTAGCACAAGTTATGTATGCATTAAGGGAGAGTGGCACCGTTTTTCACCTACCTCATCAGTTAATTGATTGTAGAACTGATTTAGACATCTAGAGTTAGACTAGTGAGCTTCGAAAATGATTTAGACACACTGAGTTAGCTAGTCAGTTGGGTCTAGTTGGTATATTCCAATCTTATCCACATAATTCGAATCCTACTTATTGTAACACCATTATATTACTATTGGAATGAATGAATATTAATGTTGTAATTAACTGATCAATTCTTATCATATTTGTCTCAAATTTGTCTTGTTCAGTGTACATTGTCTTTGATATTCCACTGCATAATTCTACCTCTCTGTTTCTCTCATTTTCCTATAAATGAATGGTTCACAACTTTAACATGGTATCAGAGCCTTGTTAAATCTAGAAGCAAGTCTTGTCTAATATCCATTGTGCACCAGAAGTAGCTGAGTTTCCACCTGAATCCTTCAATTTTTTCCTTGCTTACTCTGGATTCGTCCAAAGAAGTCTCTACAGGTGTGACGAACTATGAGAAAGTGCACAAGTAGATGTGGAAATGATTTAGTGACATATGATTGTGAATGGAATTAGTTTTGCAATGTTACTTGCAGGTACCTATGTAGCTTCTTAAGGATTTGGCTGGTCAACATCATGATCAACATACATAAAGATGGATTCTTTAGCTCTCATACCCTGAATCCTTACACCCTTCAACTATGTTTATTTGAGGGCAGGTATGTAGGTGTCCTTGTGCAATATTGGTCTGTTTAGGATGACAATGGGAAGAGAAACTGAGCCCCAGTAGCATGTTAAAAAGAACAAGTTTTTGAATTGGTTTGATGAATTCTTCGGCTTTATGTGCACTCAGGATATTTTGTTCCACCTTGAGGGACTAAGAACTCCGAAGGAATCTTGGTAGAAGCTTGAATATTTGTTTGGGAAACAAGAATATCTTTGAGGCCACATATTGGAGAATGAGCTCATTGCATTACATCCCACCAGTTTCGAATCTATTCAGAAATTCCTCACAAAATACAAGTAACTAGTGCTACAATGTAAACAATGTGGAATAGAGAGAAAAGATGAGCAACTAGTTCTATCAGTCCTAAGCAAGCTTGGCTTAGAATACTCAATCTTTTTCTCTACATTCCATTCCAAAATAACTTCCATCCCTAGTTAGAAGAATCCTTCTCTAGATGCTTTTGTTGATTCCTTAATGCTAGAGCAAGATAAATTGGTTCAAATGGGAGTGATTTAGACCTGCAAGAATCAAGAACTCTTAGTGGTAGACTCAAACAATGCGCAAGAAAGAGGGATGTGCAAAGGGAAGGAGACCAAAAACATTGAATAGAAGCCAAAGTAGAATCAAGAATATTTTGATGGAGCCTCAGCTTCCAAGAAAAATAAGACTAAGTGTCCATACCGTATGAGAGGATTTCATCCAGAGAGCCAATGCATGAAGAGGACCATTGACCAGTTGTCAACACCCCTTGAATAGAATAATATTTCCCTTCCACAAGGTTCAAAGAAGTATAATGTTGAACAACTGACAGAAGATCATGAGAGGTGTCATGCCTTGAAGGTAGACCTCACTCCCTCTAAGGCTTACTTAATAGATTCTAGAGCATCCAACCACATGGTTGCCTCCAAGGAATCCTTCACCACTATGGATCTCATACGAGGACCTAGAATTCACTTGGGAGATGAATCCAAAATCCCAGTTGTTGGGATAGGTTCTATTAAAATCCAGCATGGAGAGTTCAAGAATGTACTCTATGTTCCCTCTCTTGCAGCAAATTTGTTATCTGTTTATCAGATGACACATACTGGCTCACCAAAGCAAGTAGTATTTGGTCCTGAATCAATGGATATTTTGAATATATCAACTGGGAATATTATAGCAAAGGGGGTTGAAAACCATTCCTCCAAGGCATATGAATTCTTATACTTTCTTTCATACTCAGCTCCAACACAATCTCAGCAGGCATTCAAAAGGGAAGGTAAAAACTCTCTTTCATCTCCATTTGCAGATAATGATATGTTGTCTAAAATTTCAGTTTCAGAATATGAGGAACAAGATCAGCATGATCTTGATATTGAGATTATACCTAAAAATGCTCTAGATTTAGATCTAGCTCCTATGCCAAATTAGAATCCTAAATGGGCCCAAAATCTCATTGAAGCATCTGGGAATGGTGCCGAGAATCCAGAAGATATATGAAAAATGAGGACCCAGTATCAAAATGAAAGTGTTGCAATCTCTCACAAAGCTTTGCTACCTACAGAGTGCTGCAACAAAATTCCATAGAAATGCTACTTGATGTTGAAGATTGATCCAAAATTTGGCCCATTGATGAACAAAATGGATCATTACATTCCTCCTCCAGAAAGAAGAAACAAAAGAAACATTCAACAGATCGAAAGAAGATGGAAAGGTTCACATGCAAAGTTTGAGGATGTTGATGCGCAGAAGAACCATGATTCTGCATGGTCGTTCCATAGAGCTGCAAATTGCAACAAAGTTTTTACAATTTTTTACCCAAAGAGGAAAATTTTCTCTTAAGTATAGCTTGTTTTCTTGATTTACTGCTTATTTTTAGGGGCGAGGGTTTCCCATGAGGTTTTCCCCATTTACCTTTGTTTATTAAGTGGATTTTATTTCTTTTAGATTGCATGGGTGACTTTTTTCCTAGTTTCATGGGCCCAAATTTGTCCAAGTTAGGATTAAGGGGGGTGTTAGGATTATTTAATCCTCTCTTTACCAAATATAGTCTAATTATTCATCTTTCCTAACTTAGGAGTCATTTACTAGATTTTGGTGCCACCATGAATATTAGTGCCATCGATGCCATTAGTGCCAAGTCATCCCCATATTTTTGGAAATAAAAGTGTTGACCATTCCCAACACATTGGGGGGTCAAATATGCATTAATTACCTCACCTAGGGAATTTTGTCCAAATATTATTTATGAGGCCTTAATTATTTATCCTAGGAGAATGTTGCTAAATAATTATTATTGAGGCATGTATTTAATTTTATTTCCATTGATTAATTATTGTGAAAATAACATGTGGGATTGAGCTTTTCATGTCAGGCACAAGTGGCAAGCCAACTTACCAAGGGAGGAGATTAAAAAAGAGGAAATTCTATGAAAAAACCAGTCATAGAGGAAAAGGGAAAGTGCCTAAAAGAAGCAGAAAAGAATCCAGAGACAAAAAAAGGAAAGTTTTGCAAAGGAGGGCACAGTTTCCTCTTAGAGAACTCAGAAAATTTTTAAAGACAAAAGCAGGAATTTTTTGGGAGAGGAAAGCACTATTTCCTTATGGAGACTTGGTCTTAAAAGCCAAAAAAAAGTAGAAAGTTGTCATAAACAAAAGCAGCAACTATTTGACTAAGGAGGGTGTAGTTTCTAAATTTGAGGGATGAGTTGGACATGGAAATTATTTCACATGGTCCTACATTCCAAATTTTCTAAGGAGGGCGCTTATGTGGCTAGGGTTAGGGAACCCAAGGGGTTGACTTGCTCTCACAGGTCACCATTGGCCTCCACTTGCTAAACAGGTCATCCATAATGCTATTAAAGGAGAATTTGATCCCATTTCTTCAGTTTGGTTGATTATTTGATTTCTTAATGCTATGTGAGAATTATTTTCTAAGTGATGCACCTTAGAGCTTAGGGAGATGAGCCTCAAACCTTCCCGTCCCCACTCCTTCCTTCCCATTCCCTTCTCTTTGAAGGTATGTGTTAACACATGTATTTAGCACAGGGATGAAAAAACCATGATGAAGGAGAAATAATAGTGGCTTGTCAAACTTTGGTTAAATGGTATAGTATAAGAGTATGATGAGGAGCGAGAACGATGAAGTTGTCAAAAGATCTAATGGTGCGAAGTGAAGAGTTGAAGATCAATGGCCTATACTATCTTCGCTCTCTAAGAGGTGCGAGGAAGATAAAGTATGTCTGGGCATTTAATAGGATACATAGATCGACGGCTATTGATTTGGCTCAAAGAGATCCACGATCCGTGTAAACTTCGCCGTATGAAGTTGCATGTTTGTTAAAATAGTAAAGCCCAGCGGAATCAAGTATATCCCCCTTGATCTGACGGTGACAAGATAAAATCATATCACATCAACAATCGTGGATAACTCCGAAGCCTAGACTTGCATGGTAGTTAAGACCCAAGCGCTTGGTGGAATCGAGTACGTGTCTTTTAATCCAACGGCAGAGAAATAAAGTTAGATCACATCAACGGTTGGGACTGATTCTGGAGTGGAAACTTACACGAGGGATAAGTCCAAGGCTCCCAGTGGAACTGGATATGCGCCACCAAATCTGATGGCATAGATATAAAGTAGATTACATCGATGGCTATAGATGGTTCCGGAGCATAAAGTTGCATGAAGGATAATACCAAGACACACGGTGGAATGAGTTACGTGGCGCAAGATCCAAGGGTTGAGAATTGAAGGCAAATAGATCAATGGTGACGACTAGATCCGGAGTGTGAAAGTGCGAGACAGTTAAAAGTTAAGAGTGGTAGCGGAATATAAACCGCTGTCCACGTGTCTGATCGTGATCGACTCCGGAGGTAAAAGTAGTTTAAGGAAAACCGCCGAAAGGACGCTCCGGAGTGGGGTCCTATAAAAAGGTAGTTGACCTGCTCCATGGGTATTCTATTGGTGCCGGACGGATGAAATAGACCCACGACTTCGTCAACTTTCAACTGTCAGTTTCCAAAGCACACGCCACTACAGTTAAAAGGTAAGCCTTGATACCCATAATTCGTCTACCTGAATTGCCATTATCAATTGAATTATGGACAAAGAGGAGGAATTACAGAGTGGTCATGTTATAGATGACAGAGAGGAGTATTTGGCTGACAGAGACAGGGGTGTATGTGACCCCTTCCTATCTGTAGGAAGCGTGTCCGTTAGTAAAGAAATATTGTGGTATTACCACTCACAGGGAAATGATATAATGAATGTATGTAAATCCTTTCTGTATTACTTCGCCCTCGAACAAACCCTCCATTTCCTGAAATTTGCAGAATGGTGTGCTGTTAACTACTCCCCTTCTTAGAGAATTATCATGAGTCAATCCACATCCCGAATACTTTGTAAAGTCAATTCTACAGTCATCCGCGAGAACCTTAATCTGCCTGAAAATTACCCTGATAATCGTGAGTCAGTGAATGAGTCAACCCTTGCTGAATTTTACAAGAAATGTGAAGCTGAAACTCGTTGCCAATTCCTGTCTAGTATTCTGAAAGATGGTCAATATTTAGATGGTTTTTTCTTACCTTTCCCTGTGCATACTTTTTAAAAAGAAGTCCAATTGGTAGTATCTCTAGTCTGTCAAATATTGGGTCTTGATGATGATTGTCGCGTGGGTGAAGTCGTCATTGGTTTTTTGTTGAGAATAAGTTCCTTAGGCTCTGAATCTCAGTCAATTCCTGTGTTTAGTCTAGATGAGTACCTGGCTGAATCAATCCATCTTCAGTTAAGTGAGTTTACAAAGGTTCGGTTCTTTAGATTTCAAACCTACTTGTTCAACATCCTGTTATGTTCCAATGTCACTGAGCTGCATTTTTTGAATACTATCTGTTCTTCTGATTTTCCCAAGCAAATAAACATGTTTGAATATGCCAATTCGATTATGTCAGAAGTGTATAAAATGTTGTTTGATGAATAATTGCCTCGTGTTTTGGACGAGATGAAATGTTTGATGCAGCCTTCACCTGAAGACCGAATTGGAGATTGGTTCCTGCATAAAGACTGCACTGTGTTAAGAGTATATGGATTTACTGGGCAACCTTATAAGTTACCTGCATTCCTCACCCTGAGGATTTTTTCTTTAGAATTCATGAGACAAAGGTTGCAGTCTGAAGAAGAACATTTTGGAGCTTTTAAAAAGTCTTCAAATATTAAATTCCCCCTGAAGGTCGGTTCTTTCATTTTCAAAAGTAAAGGTGCTTTAGTGTTCATAAAAAACTTGTTGGAGATTATGGATTTCCAAAAGGAGCCAAAGATAAATTATGATCCCCACCATGTAATCTCCTTGAGGAAGCAGGCCAACAAGAACAAACCATTTGATCACTAGTTTATTGAAGGTCTGGTTGAAACAACCAATTTGTTGCAGTTTACCGAGATTTCAAGGTCTAATGAAGATACACATACTGTACCTGTCACAGCATCCCAAACAACGGAGGATACTAGTATTGTTATTAAGAGAAGTCTGTCTGAAATCGAAAGTATGGAAATTGATGAAAATGGATCGCATAAAAAGGCAAAGTTGTTTCAAGGTGGTGAAATTGTAAATGAAGAAATTTCTGATGGTTTCAAAAAGGTTGCTCTAGTTCCAATGAAGGCTATGCAAGTAAATCGGTTCTCTTTTGAAAGTGTGGATGGTTCAGAATTAAGCCCGGTCTTTAAGTCAAAGGAGGAACTCAAAGCCAGTTACATGGAGAAAAGAAAGCAGTCTCTGGAAGAGACGAGAAATTTGCTTCCATGGGTAACAAATTTGTATACTCCAAAAACTTCTCTGATATCTCCTAGAGATGCCGAAAGAAATACATTCAAGTTAGCCATGGTAAATGACAAAAATATGTCAGAGATGGAGATCTGGTTGGATAAGATCAGTATACCGGATAAGATACAACTTCATAAACAAACCAGTGATATCATTTATTCAAATTTGTTACAAGCTATGGTAAAGATAAATAAATTACAAGTTTTGACAGATAAGTTAGAGATTCAACTGAGACATGAAAGAGTCGAAAATAAGGCAAATTCCATCCAAATCAAGAAGCTTCAAACAGATATTGTCAGTTCCGATAACACCTAGGCAGTCAGGAGAATGCTAGAAGAAAAAGACAATGCTCTCCAAGTGTTCAAGAAAAAATTGAAAATCCCAGGTTCTGAGCATGTTCAGTCCTCTGAGTTATTGGCTCTACAAGAAGAAAAAGACAAAATCCATCAAGAGATGATGGAGTATAAAGGGAGAGTTGTTGAGTTACAGGAAGAAAAAGACAAGTGGGAGGCCGAACAAAATGAACTGTTATATCAAATTTCCTTGATGAAAAAGGATCAAATTGATGAGAAGGAGATTATGGAGGAGTTAATGAGTCAGACTCCCACAGGTGAAGACTTGTCCATTGTGAATATCGAGAAGCCATTGGATGATTTTTCTACAGATGATCTGTTGGTGCCTATGTCCCAGGTTAGTCTAAAAGATGAAGAAATCAAAGAGCTAAAGACAGAGAATGCAAAGATCAAGTCTGAACTGGCCAAAATGAATGAAAGTAAAAAGAAAATACTACAAGATAGAAACCAATTGCAAAAGAAGTTCAATGAATTGAAGGAGAAAAGCATAGGTAAAGGTCCCCTGCAAGGAGAAAAACACATTATTTGGGACACGTTATCTATAGAAATTACCAAATTCAGGCATTATCTGAATTTCATTGATGATGAGAATATTTTGATCAATTTGGCCCACCAAAGATTAAAGCTAGTGAATGAACACATGGGAAAAAGACCTCTCACCACAGCTCAAAATGCGCTGAAATTTTTAAACTCATTGACATATCAGAAATTACATGATATGGTGATAAAAGACAGGATATCCATAGTGCTGTGGGCTAAGAAATTTATACACAAACATCATTTAATGAAGACGGTCCAGGACAGAACTGATGAAATGGTTGCACATGTCGATAACTTCAAGCAGGATTTCAAGGAGCTGTTCGAAGACGGCTTGCCTTCCTTTTGGGATGAGGAGGAATGGATGTTTTTGTAGGAGGACTATCACAGCTTGCTAGTTCAGAATCGCATGGACCACTCTAAATTCGATGACTTGGAAAAGGGCTTAACAGGAAAAACTATTGTGGACAAATTGACAGAGGATTTCAAAATTTTATAGAAGTTCGCAATTATCAGAAGCAGATTGACCAAGGTGTCATATGAAGCTTACATGGAACTTGAAGTGTCAATTCGGGAAATGATGGAATGTGATACCTCGAGCGTAGAACAGTGGAAAGCTGTGGAGAGATTCGGAAAGACCAAATACATCTTGCATGCATAGAAATAGGTGTTATACAACAAGTAGCTTAATGGATGAAGACATGGAGCTGACTGGATGAAGACATTTTACCAAGCTTATTTTTACTTTATGATCTGTTAGGATTGGAGCAGTAATTTATTCCTAGAAGTTAGGGATTTAGTTACAAGACTCTAAATTAAGCCGATCATTCAGTTGTGAATCTTCTTGGAAGATCTATTATTTTTGTATATATTGGCAAAATTTTTATGAGATGGGGGTTGGAACCCATCGTGTTGTGGAATGATTTTGGAGAACATATCTATTTTTGAATAACAAAGTGAATGCATGAAGGTTTATCAAAGATTCCTGTGTCATTGCTATTACAGTCTGTGCTTCTTTCTTTATGTGATCGTATTTCCCCCAGTGTAACACTTCATTTTGTTTCTTCTTCGTATCTGAAATACAGTGTTGGGTGATTAGAATTCATATGTTTATGCTCTAGTCATCATTTCAGATATTTTATATATTTTTCTACTAAAGTTGATGTAGAATTCATCTCTAATGCTCTGTATCAATGGGCTGTTTTTTTTCGTCTCTTCTGTTTCACCTGGATTAAATTGAATGACTGTGATGATGTGATTATCTTGCCTTTGATGAATATCATGTATATGTCTTTGTGATACCTTTATATGTATGTGACTCCATGCCCAATGGTTATGTGATTGTTTCAGCCATATATACAAATTTTTTAGTGTTGTTTTATATCTGGTCCTGTTAAATATTTATTGAGAGATCCCTCTCTAGAATAAAATACCAATTTCTTTCTGAAGTGGTTTTTGTTGTTACCTTGGAGTTTACCTTTTACAACCTGGGTACATTCTGAGTGCTAACAAACTGGCGGCGTTGCCGAGGAGCGAAAGTGCATATCTGCCCTGGGAGAACGAAAAAATTTGAAGAAATATTTCTGTGGGCAAACAAAAAATTTTATTAGCATAAGAGGTTGTATATTTGCCGTGGTGACTCCATTGTGAATCTTGTTCAAAACTTAAGGAGTCATTCTGGCTTCAAGAAGACACACGCGAGGTAACTCTGATACTGAAGTCTTAAAAAGTTTTGAAGACCCAGAAAAGTTGTTTAAAAGAAAAAATAAAGAAAAGATAGATTTTCCTTTGTTTGGTGCATCATCATCTCGAGATTCTCATTTTGATCCAAAATGGGAAGTTAACGTTGGAAAAAATCTGTTGAAAACCAAGTCAGAGTCTAACCTTAAGGATACTGAGTTTAATCCTCGTAGATTAGAATCTTACTTGTTAGACTCCCTTTGGAGAGATTTGCAACAAACCACAAAGGCTAACACATTTACCTCTCAAAGTACTCAAAGTTCTTCGATTCCTGTGAACCCACCCAGACCAATGGCCGCCAGATTTGCTCCCTTGCGTTTACCTACTGTATTACATGATCTCCCTCAAAATTATTCTCAGAGAATTTCTTTATTTGATGGAGAGGGTGATATAACCGTGAAACAACATGTTGCCAAGTTTGAAGATTTTATTGACTTAGAAGAAGTGGATTATCCTGATGTTAAAATGCGGTTATTCACCCAAAGTTTGTCAGGAGAGGCAAAGAAGAGTTTTAAAGACTTGCCAAATGGGTCTATAGTAAATTTTCAGGCCTTCCAAAATGCTATCCTGGACAGGTGGGATGATAAGCAGAATCCTCTGCAGCTTTTATCTCAGTATAACAGTCTCAAAAAAGAGGGTTTCGAATCTGTTCATGAATTTTCAAGCAGATTCATGAGGGCTTACAACTCTATTCCGGAAGATATAAAACCTTCTCTTGCAACTGCTAAACTACATTATGTTGGGGCCTTTGATAATGATTTTACATTCTCATTATGGGAGAGGAAATCGGCAACTCTTGCTTCCATGTTTACCGATGCCCTATAAGTGGAAGCTAAAATGATGGCAAGTGGAAAGATGAAGCATAGAGATTTGGATAGGAGGAGAAAAGAAGAGAATTTTCCTTCTACTTCATCCTCTTCTGCTGATGTTAAATTTGAAAAGATGTTGAAAACCATGGAAAAGTTGATGGATAGATTAACTATCGATACTAGGCCTTTCAACAGAGAGCAAGGGGATCCCCAAATCAGGAATCCAAATTTTAGAAGACCCAATCCCCCTGCCCCTCCCCAAAACAGGCAGAGAGACATGAGAAATCCAATAACTCAGGAAGAACAGCCAATTCAACCACCTTTCCCTGAAAACTATGTTGCTGATGAAGAAGACCCAGTTGAAAATGAACTTCACCTTTTTGGAGAGCAGGATTCAGGGATATATCTCACCGAAGAGGAGCATAACATGTTTGAACAGGAAGTTGGGAATGAAAATTTTGAAGTGGAGAACGAGCTATATCAAAGAGGACATTTACACGCTATGGATGATGTGCAGAGGAAAATCAGATTGAGGAACAGGGATGTCCTCATAAATAAAGGGAAGTCGAACCCAAATCAGCCTTCTTCTAGTTCTTTAAATGTAGAAAAGGGAAAATAACTACAAAAAGAATCTTTTGTAAATAAAGAGGTTGAAAATGATGTACAAAGGGATAAAATAATAAAGAAGGCAACTCCGGTTGATGTGGAAAAGATTGGTGCTGGTTTTAATTTACAAAATGAGCTTTCAAGGCTAAAAATCTCCATTCCATTTAATGAATTTTTGAGAAACACTGAGTACAAGGATACTATCACAAAAATGGTCAAAAATCAAGGAGAATGGTAGTCTCACATTTTAGAACTGAATGATGATAATCCCGCCATTTCATTTGGATCAAAAGTTGAAAATATGGAAGGTGAAGAAGCTCCTCCTTTCTATTTAAGTCTAAATGTGCATGATAAAGTGATCCATAATGCTATGCTGGATTCAGGGGCATCGCATAATCTAATGCCCAAGGGAGTGGTAGAAAGTCTAGAATTGGAGGTCACAAGACCTTATAAAGATTTGTACTCTTTTGATTCTAAAAGAGTAAAATGCCTTGGATTAATTAAAGACATGGTGGTAACCCTAAACAAATTGCCTTCTAAAACTATAGTTATGGATGTGGTAGCGGCAGATATCCCACCAAAGTTTGGGGTACTGTTGTCAAAATCCTGGACTTCCAAATTGAAAGGCAGTTTGTAGATGGATATGTCGTATGCCACGATTCCTGTTCAAGATGGGAACAGAAGACTATATAGTGAAAAGAAAACTCCATATGTAGTAAGCAGTCAAGACAAACCTAAAATTCATCACATTTATGCTATTGATATTGATTTAGGGTCCTCCATTTTCTTCAATGATGCTGTTTAGCATGATGTAGAGGAGGATTTGCAGAAGAAGTCTGAAGAGAATAAGGAAAAGGAAGTGATAGAACAGGATGCTTTGGAAGCAAAGCAAAAAAGGGAAGGCCAGTGGATTATGTACTTTGATGGGTCCGCTGCAAAAGTAGGCGCTGGAGTCGGTGTGTACATAATTTCGCCTATTTGGGATTTCAAAGCCTTGTCTTACAAGTTGACATTTGAATGTACAAACAACGTGGCAGAGTATGAAGCTCTATTGTTGGGATTGCATGCTTTGAAAAAATCAGGAGCTCAAAAAATAAAGATTTTAGGAGATTCTGAGTTAGTGATAAACCAAATAAATGAAAGCTATCAAATCAGGCATCCTCGGATGAGGGCTTATAGAAATGAAGTGTGGGATATGCTTGGGAACTTTTTACGGAGCATACAATTCAGGTGATTCCTAGACATGAAAATTTGGTAGCTGATTCCTTAGCTGTGGCCGCTGGGAAATTTGAAACCCCTGTTGCTTGTTAGAGAGAATACCAGGTGGAAATTGTGAATAAACCATCTATTCCTGACAACTCTAAATATTGGCAGGTGTTCAAAGATGATATGCAGATCAGGAGATTCCTGGAACTCTCAGAAGAATTTGTAAATACTCCTATTGACACCGAGAATGACAATGACGAGAGTATTCATGATGATGAAGAACTTGAGGAGGAAGGGAATAGCACTAAAAAATTGAAAGGGACCTTAGGAGGTAAGGATATCATCCAGTTGAAAAACAATTTCATACCAAGAGGGCTAATCCCTTTAGAAAAGCTTTTTGATCAAAATGATGTGGCCAAAAATCCAAAAGTGAAGCCTGTTGATGATGCAATTGAAGACAAGAATATCGGTACCAAAGAAAATCCTAAGATTGTAAAGTTGTCCAAAAAATTACCTGAAAAAGAAAAAGAAGAGTATCTGAAATTAATGAAAAAATATACAGATGTATTTGCTTGGAGTTATGAGGATCTCAAGGAGTATGATACCTCTATCATATAACATACCATTCCTATAAATCCTGGGGAGAGACCTTTTAAACAGAAGCTCAAAAGAATAAATCCTAAGCTGCTACATATTATTGAGAAAGAAATCAAGAAGCTATTTGATGCCAAGATCATTGTAACGCTGAGGTTTTCAAAACGGGTTGCAAACTTGGTTCCTGTCAGGAAAAAGAATGGAGAGATAAGATTGTGCATAGATTTCTGCAATTTGAATAAAGTCTCTATGAAAGATAATTATCCTCTACCCAAGATGGATCACATACTGGAGCAAGTGGTGGGAGCTGAGAGAATTTCAATGCTGGATGGTTTTTTCGGGTATAATCAGATCAAGGTATTACCTGAAGACCAAGAGAAAACTGCCTTCACTACACCTTGGGGCACCTTTATGTATGCAAAGATGCCTTTTCGTTTGATGAATGCAGGGGCCACTTTTCAGCGAGCTATGGACATCACTTTTGCAGGGGAAATTAGAAATTTTGTAGTGATCTACATCGATGATATCATAGTCTACTCCAAGTCTGACAGGGAGCATCTGCGTCATCTAGAAAAAGCGTTCATGAAATGTAGGAAGTTTGGTATATCGTTGAATCCAAAGAAATCCAACTTTTCATTAGAAGAGGGAAAATTGTTGGGCCATATAATATCCAAAGATGGCATAAAGATTGATTCTGAGAGGGTGAGTGCCATTTTGAAAGTAGGTGAACCACGGAGCAAAAAGGAGATACAATCTTTCTTGGGGCAAGTGAATTTTCTGAGAAGGTTTGTGCCAAGTTTTTCTGAGATCCTAATGAACATCACCAATATGTTGAAAAAGGAGCATGAAATAAAATGGAATATTGAAGCTAGACAGTCCTTTTGGGAAATCAATAAGGCAATTTCAGAGGCTCCCGTATTAGTGAGTCCAGATTTTACTAAAGATTTCTTGATATTTTCATATGCTTCAGAATATACTATAGCAGCTGTTTTATTGCAGAAAAATGATGAGAACTTGGAACAGCCCATAGCATTCTTCAGCAAAATGTTGAGGGATGGTGAAATGAAATGTGATATTATGGAGAAACAATCATATGCTTTAATTAAAGCATTGAAGGATTTCAGAATATATATTTTACATTCACATATAATTGCTCATGTTCCATCTGCTGCAGTAAAGGGAATCCTGACTCAACCAGATCCAGAAGGCAGGAGAGCAAAATGGATTGCTACATTATTGGAGTATGATATCGAAATAAAGCCTACCAAATTGATTAAAGGACAAGGATTAGCTAAAATTGTGGCTAATTCTAATTGTGAAGCTTTGCAAATTAATTTCATTTCTCATCAAGCTAATTAGTTGGATACGGAGGTAGAAGTAATGGTTGATTTTGTGGAATCTCCATGGTATTTTAATATTGTATATGTCCTCCGTAATTTGCAAGCACCAGAAGGATTAAGTAAATCAAGAGCGAGATCTGTAAAGTTAAAATCTACTAAATTCTGTATCATAAATTGGTATCTTTATTGGAAAGACCCTCGAGGAGTGTTGCTGAATTGTCTTTTGGAAGATGAAGCTCAGCAGATTGCCAAAGAATTTCATCAGGGAGACTGTGGCGGACATCATTCTTGGAAAGTGACTGCAAACAAAATCCTAAGGGCCGGTTACTATTGGCCTACGTTATTTTCAGATGTGTATAAAGAAATCAGTAAATGTCATCAATGCCAAATTTTTGACGGTAAGAGAAAAGTATTGCCTCTCCCTTTGAATCCAATAACAGTTGAAGCTCCTTTCCAGTAGTGGGGTTTGGATTTTATTGGTGAAATAAACCCCAATTCATCAGGTCAGCACAAGTGGATTTTGACAGCCACAGACTATTTTACTAAATGGATAGAAGCAATTCCTACCAGGAGAGCCACTGAAAATGTGATCATGGATTTTCTTGAAGAAAACATATTGGCTCGATTCGGGTGTCCAAAAAGGATAGTAATAGACAATGCAGCTGCTTTCAAATCCAGTAAAATGATTAATTTTTGTCATAAGTATCACATAAGTCTCAATCATTCAACTGCCTATTATCCTCAAGGAAATGGGTTAGCTGAATCTTCAAATAAGAGCCTAGTGAGGATCATCAAGAAGCTGTTGGAGGATAATAAGAGGTCCTGGCACACCAAGCTAAAATATGCTCTATGGGCCGACAGGATTAGCACTAAAAGGGAAATCGGCATGTCTCCTTTCCAACTAGTGTATGGCGATGAAGTGGTTTTTCCAACGTCATTAGGGGTTCCAGTTATGAGATATTTGCAAGATCAGCAAGAAGAACCAAATCACATACAGAGAAGGATAAATCAGATCATCGAACTGGAAGAACGGAGAAATAAAGCTTATGACAAAGTGCAATCTCATCAGGAGAAAATGAAAAATACTTTTGACAGAAGAATCAAGGAAGAACAGTTTCAAATTGATGACCTGGTTTTGAAGTGGGATGCTCCTAATGAAGACAAGCATGGAAAATTTGATCCTATGTGGGTAGGACCTTACATTGTTGCGGGATACAGAGGGCAAAATGCAATTTTGCTAGAATATACAAATGGGGTTCTTCTGGAAAGTAACCCTGTTAATCGAAGGTATCTGAAGCACTACCTATCATGAAGAGGAAGGTAAAATTTGTATCATAGACTGTACATACTTATTTTTCTTTACAAATCAATATGAGTGGTAAGTCGACTGTATTTGAAGCTCGTAGTGAAATCCCTAAGATTCAAGAAGCATACCATTCCTTTTCTAAAAATATATAAAAATGATATATTTACAAAAAGCAAAAGATGAGTTTTCTAGAAGTTATTATGAAAAATAAAAAAGGCACCTGGTCAACGAGTTCTTTGATACCTCACAGGGAGGATATCATCCCCAGATGGAGCCAGTTGTTAACACATATATTTAGCACAAGGATGAAAAAACCATGATGAAGGAGAAATAATAGTGGCTTGTCAAACTTTGGTTAAATGGTATAATATAAGAGTATGATGAGGAGCGAGAACGATGAAGTTGTCAAAAGATCTAATGGTGCAAAGTGAAGAGTTGAAGATCAATGGCCTATACTATCTCCACTCTCCAAGAGGTGCGAGGAAGATAAAGTATGTCCAGGAATTTAATAGGATACACAGATCGACGGCTGTTGATTCGGCTCGAAGAGATCCACGATCTGTGTAAACTCCGCCGTATGAAGTTGCATGTTTGTTAAAATAGTAGAGCCCAGCGGAATCAAGTATATGCCACTCGATCTGACGGTGACAAGATAAAAGCATATCACATCAATGATTGTGGATAACTCTGGAGCCTAAACTTGCATGGTAGTTAAGACCCAAGTGCTTGGCAGAATCGAGTACGTGTCTTTTAATCCAACGGCGGAGAAATAAAGTTAGATCACATCAACGGTTGGGACTGATTCCGGAGTGGAAACTTACGCGGGGGATAATTCCAAGGCTCCCAGTGGAATTGGATACGTGCCACCAAATCTGATGGCATAGATATAAAGTAGATTGCATCGATGGCTGAAGATGGTTCCGGAGCATAAAGTTGCACGAAGGATAAGACCAAGACACCCGGCGGAATGAGTTACATGGCGCAAGATCCGAGGGTTGAGAATTGAAGGCAAATAGATCAATGGTCATGAATGGATCCAGAGTGTGAAAGTGTGCGACAATTAAAATTTAAGAGCTGTAGCAGAATATAAACCGTTGTCCACGTGTCTGATCGTGATCGACTCTGGAGGAAAAAGTAGTTTAAGGAAAACTGCCAAAAGGACGCTCCAGAGTGGGGTCCTATAAAAAGGCAGTTGACTTGCTCCGTGGGTATTCTATTGGTGCCGGATGGATGAAATAGACCCGTGACTTCGTTAACTTTCAACTATCAGTTTCCAAAGCACACGCCACTACAATTAACAGATAAGCCTTGATACCCATAATTCATCTGCCTGAATTGCCATTATCAATTGAATTATGGAGAAAGAGGAGGAATTACAGAGTGGTCATGTTATAGATGACACAGAGGAGTATTTGGTCGATAGAGATAGGGGCGTATGTGACCCCTTCCTATCTGTAGGAATCGTATCCATTAGTAAAGAAATATTGTGGTATTACCACTCATAGGGAAATGATATATTGAATGTATGTAAATCCTTTCTGTATTACTTCGCCCTCGAACAAACCCTCCATTTCCTGGAATTTGCAGAATGGTGTGCTGTTAAATACTCCCCTTCTCATAGAATTATCATGAGTCAATCCACATCCCGAATACTTTGTAAATTCAATGCTACAGTCATCCGCAAGAACCTTAATCTGCCTGAAAATTACCCTGATAATCGTGAGTCAGTGAATGAGTCAACCCTTGCTGAATTTTATAAGAAATGTGAAGCTGAAACCCGTTGCCAATTCCTGTCTAGTATTCTGAAAGATGGTCAATCTTTAGATGGTTTTTTCTTACCTTACCCTGTGCATATTTTTTTAAAAGAAGTCCAATTGGTAGTATCTCTAGTCTGTCAAATATTGGGTCTTGATGATGATTGTCGCGTGGGCGAAGTCGTCCTTGGTTTTTTGTTGAGAATAAGTTCCTTAGGCTCTGAATCTCAATAAATTCCTATGTTTAGTCTAGATGAGTGCCTGGCTAAATTAATCCATCTTCAGTTAAGTGAGTTTACAAAGGTTCGGTTCTTTAGATTTCAGACCTACTTGTTCAACATGCCGTTATGTTCCAATGTCACTGAGCTATAGTTTTTGAATACTATCTGTTCTTCTGATTTTCCCAAGCAAATCAACATGTTCGAATATGCCAATTCGATTATGTCGGAAGTGTATAAAATGTTGTTTGATGAATAATTGCCTCGTGTTTTGGACGAGATGAAATGTTTGATGCAACCTTCACCTGAAGACGGAATTGGAGATTGGTTTCTGCATAAAGACTCCACTGTGTTAAGAGTATATGGATTTACTGGGCAACCTTATAAGTTACCCGCATTGCTCACCCCAAGGATTTTTTCTTTAGAATTCATGAGACAAAGGTTGCAGTCTGAAGAAGAACATTTTGGAGCTTTTAAAAAGTCTTCAAATATTAAATTCCCCCTGAAGGTCGGTTCTTTCATTTTCAAAAGTAAAGGTGCTTTAGTGTTCATAGAGAACTTGCTGGAGAATATGGAATTCCAAAAGGACCCAAAGATAAATTATGATCCCCACCATGTAATCTCCTTGAGGAAGCAGGACAACAAGAACAAACCGTTTGATCACCAGTTTATTGAAGGTCTGGCTGAAACAGCCAATTTGTTGCAATTTACCGAGATTTCAAGGTCTAATGAAGATACACATACTGTACCTGTCATAGCATCCCAAACAACAGAGGATACTAGTATTGTGATTAAGAGAAGTCTGTCTAAAATCAAAAGTATGGAAATTGACGAAGATGGATCGCATAAAAAGGAAAAGTTGTTTCAAGGTGGTGAAATTGTAAATGAAGAAATTTCTGATGGTTTCAAAAAGGTTGCTCTAGTTCCAATGAAGGCTGTGCAAGTAAATCAGTTCTCTTGTAAAAGTGTGGATGGTTCATAATTAAGCCCGGTCTTTAAGTCAAAGGAGGAACTCAAAGCCAGTTACATGGAGAAAAGAAAGCAGTCTCTGGAAGAGACGAGAAATTTGCTTCCACGGGTAAGAAATTTGTACAGTCCAAAACTTCTCTGATTTCTGCTAGAGATGCCAAAAGAAATACATTCAAGTTAGCCATGGTAAATGACAAAAATATGTCAGAGATGGAGATCCGGTTGGATAAGATACAACTTCATAAACAAACCAATGATATCATTTATTCAGATTTGTTACAAGCTATGGTAAAGATAAATAAATTACAATTTTTGATAGATAAGTTAGAGATTCAACTGAGACATGAAAGAGTCGAAAATAAGGCAAATGCCATCCAGATCAAGAAGCTTCAAACAGATATTGTCAGTTCAGATAACACCCAGGCAGTCAGGAGAATGCTAGAAGAAAAAGACAATGCTCTCCAAGTGTTCAAGAAAAAATTGAAAATCCCAGGTTCTGAGCATGTTCAGTCCTCTGAGTTATTGGCTCTGCAAGAAGAAAAAGACAAAATCCATCAAGAGATGATGGAGTATAAAGGGAGAGCTGTTGAGTTACAGGAAGAAAAAGACAAGTGGGAGGCCAAACGAAATGAACTATTATCTCAAATTTCCTTGATGAAAAAGGATCAAATTGATGAGAAGGAGATTATGGAGGAGTTAATGAGTCAGACTCCCACAGGTGAAGACTTGTCCATTGTGAATATCGAGAAGCCATTGGATGATTTTTTCTGCAGATGATCTGTTGGTGCCTATGTCCCAGGTTAGTCTAAAAGATGAAGAAATCAAAGAGCTAAAGACAGAGAATGCAAAAATCAAGTCTGAACTGGCCAAAATGAATGAAAGTAAAAAGAAAATACTACAAGATAGAAACCAATTGCAAAAGAAGTTCAATGAATTGAAGGAGATAAGCATAGGTAAAGGTCCCCTGCAAGGAGCAAAACACATTATTTGGGACACGTTATCTATAGAAATTACCAAATTCAGGCATTATCTGAATTTCATTTATGATCAGAATATTTTGATCAATTTGGCCCACCAAATATTAAAGCTAGTGAATGAACACATGGGAAAAAGACCTCTCACCGCAGCTCAAAATGCGTTGAACTTTTTAAACTCATTGACATATCAGAAATTACATGATATGGGGATAAAAGAGAGGATATCCATAGTGTTGTGGGATAAGAAATTTATCCACAAACATCATTTAATGAAGACGGTCCAGGACAGAACTGATGAAATGGTTGCACAGGTCGATAACTTCAAGCAGGATTTCAAGGAGCTGTTCGAAGACGGCTTGCCTTCCTTTTGGGATGAGGAGGGACGGATTTTTTCGCAGGAGCACTATCACAGCTTGCTAGTTCAGAATCACATGGACCACTCTAAATTTGATGACTTGGAAAAGGGCTTAACAGGAAAAACTATTGTGGACAAATTGACAGAGGATTTCAAAATTTTATAGAAGTTCAGAATTATCAGAAGCAGATTGACGAAGGTGTCATATGAAGCTTACATGGAACTTGAAGTGTCAATTCGGGAAATGATTGAATGTGATACCCGAGTGCAGAACAGTGGAAAGCTGTGGAGAGATTCAGAAACACCAAATACATCCTGCATGCATAGAAACAGGTGTTATACAACAAGGAGTTGACTGGATGAAGACATGGAGCTGACTGGACGAAGACGTTTTACCAAGCTGATTTTTACTTTATGATCTGTTAGGATTGGAGAAGTAATTTATTCCTAGAAGTTAGGGATTTAGTTACAAGACTCTAAATTAAGCCGATCATTCAGTTGTGAATCTTCTTGGAAGATCTATTATTTTTGTATATATTGGCATATTTTTTATGAGATGGGGGTTGGAACCCATCGTGTTGTGGAATGATTTTGGAGAACATATCTATTTTTGAATAACAAAGTGAATGCATGAAGGTTTATCAGAGATTCCTGTGTCATTGATATTACATTATGTGCTTCTTTCTTTATGTGATCGTATTTCCTCCAGTGCAACACTTCATTTTGTTTCTTCTTCGTATCTGAAATACAGCATTGGGTGATTAGAATTCATATGTTTATGCTCTAGTCATCATTTCAGATATTTTATATATTTTTCTACTAAAGTTGATATAGAATTCATCTCTGATGCTCTGTATCAATGGGCTGTTTTTTTTCGTCTCTTCTGTTTCACCTGGATTAAATTGAATGACTGTGATGATGTGATTATCTTGCCTTTGATGAATCTCGTGTATATGTATTTGTGATACCTTTATATGTATGTGACTCCATGCCAAATGGTTATGTGATTGTTTCAGCCATATATACAAATTTTTTAGTGTTGTTTTATATCTGGTCCTATTAAATCTTTATTGAGAGATCCCTCTCTTGAATAAAATACCAGTTTCTTTCTAAAGTGGTTTTTGCTGTTACCTTGGAGTTTACCTTTTACAACCTCGGTACATTCTAAGTGCTAAAAAACTGGCGCCGTTGTCGGGGAGCGAAAGTGCATATCTGCCATGGGAGAACAACAAAATTTGAAGAAAGATTTATGTGGGCAAACAGGAATTTTTATTAGCATAAGAGGTTGTATATTTGCCCTGGCGACTCCATTGTGAAGCTTGTTCAAAAATTCAGGAGTCATTCTGGCTTCGAGAAGACACACGTGAGGTAACTCTGATACCGAAGTCTTAAAAAGTTTTGAAGACCCAGAAAATCTACTTAAAAGAAAAAATAAAGAAAAGATAGATTTTCCTTTGTTTGGTGCATCATCATCTCGAGATTCTCATTTTGATCCAAAATGGGAAGTTAACATTGGAAAAAATCTGTCGAAAACCAAATCTGAGTCTGACCTTAAGGATACTGAGTTTAATCCTCGTAGATTAGAATCTTACTTGTTAAACTCCCTTTGGAGAGATTTGCAACAAACCACAAAGGTTGACACATTTACCTCTCAAAGTACTCAAAGTTCTTCGGTTCCTATGAACCCACCTAGACCAATGGCCGCCAGATTTGCTCCCTTGAGTTTACCTGTTGTATTACATGATCTCCCTCAAAATTATTCTCAGAGAATTTCTTCATTTGATGGAGATGGTGATATAACCGTGAAACAGCATGTTGCCAAGTTTAAAGATTTTATTGACTTAGAAGAAGTGGATTATCCTGATGTTAAAATGCTGTTATTCACCCAAAGTTTGTCAGGAGAGGCAAAGAAGTGGTTTAAAGATTTTCCAAATGGGTCTATAGTAAATTTTCAGGCCTTCCAAAATGCTTTCCTGGACAAGTGGGATGATAAGCAGAATCCTCTGCAACTATTATCTCAGTATAACAGTCTCAAAAAAGAGGATTTCGAATCTGTTCATGAATTTTCAAACAGATTCATGAGAGCTTACAACTCTATTCCAGAAGATATAAAACCTTCTCCTGTAGCTGCTAAACTACATTATGCTAGGGCCTTTGATAATGATTTTGCATTCTCATTACGGGAGAGGAAATCGGCAACTCTTACTGCCATGTTTACCGATGCCCTAGAAGTGAAAGCTAACATGATGGCGAGTGGAAAGATGAAGCATAGGGATTTGGATAGGAGGAGAAAAGAAGAGAATTTTCCTTCTACTTCATCCTCTTCTGCTGATATTAAATTTGAAATGATGTTGAAAACCATGGAAAAGTTGATGGATAGATTAACTATGGATACTAGGCCTTTCAACAGAGAGCAAGGGGATCCCCAAATCAGGAGTCCAAATTTCAGAAGACCCAATCCACCTGCCCCTCCCCAAAACTGGCAAAGAGACATGAGAAATCCAAGAAATCAGGAAGAACAGCCAATTCGGCCACCTTTCCCTGAAAACTATGTTGCTGATGAAGAAGACCCAGCTGAAAATGAAATTCACCTTTTTGGAGAGAAGGATTAAGAGATATATCTCACCAAAGAGGAGCATAACATGTTTGAACAGGAAGTTGGGAATGAAAATTTTGAAGTGGAGAATGAGCTATATCAAAGAGGATATTTACATGCTATGGATGATGTGCAGACGAAAATCAAATTGAGGAACAGGGATGTCCTCATAAATAAAGGGAAGGCGAACCCAAATCAGCCTTCTTCTAGTTCTTTAAATGTAGAAAAGGGAAAAGAACTACAAAAAGAATCTTTTGTAAATAAAGAGGTCGAAAATGATGTACAAAGGGATAAAATAATAAAGAAGGCAACTCCGGTTGATGTGGAAAAGACTGGTGCTGGTTTTAACTTACAAAATGAGCTTTCAAAGCTAAAAGTCTTTGTTCCGTTTAATGAATTGTTGAGAAACACTGAGTACAGGGATACTATCACAAAAATGGTCAAAAATCAAGGAGAATGGCAGTCTCACATTTTAGAACTGAATGGTGATAATCCCGCCATTTCATTTGGATCAAAAGTTGAAAATATGGAAGGTGAAGAAGTTCCTCCTTTCTATTTAATTCTAAATGTGCATGATAAAGTGATCCATAATGCTATGCTGGATTCAGGGGCATCGCATAATCTAATGCCCAAGGGAGTGGTAGAAAGTCTGGGATTGGAGGTCACAAGACCTTATAAAGATCTGTACTCTTTTGATTCTAAAAGAGTAAAATGCCTTGGATTAATTAAAGACATGGTGGTAACCCTAAACAAATTGCCTTCCAAAACTATAGTTATGGATGTGGTAGTGGCAGATATCCACCAAAGTTCGGGGTACTGTTGTGAAGATCCTGGAATTCCAAATTGAAAGGCAGTTTGCAGGTGGATATGTCGTATGCCACAATTCCTATTCAAGATGGGAACAGAAGACTATATAGTGAAAAGAGAACTCCATATGTAGTAAGCAATCAAGACAACCCTGAAATTCATCACATTTATAATGTTGATACTGATTTAGGGTCCCCCATTTTCTTCAATGATGCTGTTCCGCATGATGTAGAGGAGGATTTGCAGAAGAAGTCTGAAGAGAAGAAGGAAAAGGAAGTGATAGAACAGGATGCTTTGGAAGCAACGCAAAAAAGGGAAGGCCAGTGGATTATGTACTTTGATGGGTCCGCTGCAAAAGTACGCACTGGAGCCGGTGTGTACATAATTTCTCCTATTCGGGATTTCAAAGCCTTGTCTTACAAGTTGACATTTGAATGTACAAACAACGTGGCAGAGTATGAAGCTCTATTGTTGGGATTGCATGCTTTGAAAAAATCAGGAGCTCAAAAAATAAAGATCTTAGGAGATTCTGAGTTAGTGATAAACCAAATAAATGAAAGCTATCAAACCAAGCATCCTCGGATGAGGGCTTACAGAAATGAAGTGTGGGATATGCTTGGTAACTTCTTTACAGAGCATACAATTCAGGTGATTCCTAGACATGAAAATTTGGTAGTTGATTCCCTAGCTGTGGCCACTGGGAAATTTGAAACCCCTGTTGCTGGTCAGAGAGAATACCAGGTGGAAATTGTGAATAGACCGTCTATTCCCGACAACTCTAAATATTTGCAGGTGTTCGAAGATGATATGCAGATCAGGAGATTCCTGGAACTCTTAGAAGAATTTGTAAATACTCCTATTGACACCGAGAATGACAATGACGAGAGTATTCATGATGATGAATAAATTGAGGAGGAAGGGAATAGCACTAAAAAATTGAAAGGGACCTTAGGAAATAAGGATATCATCCAGTTGAAAAATAATTTCATACCAACAGGGATAATCCCTTTAGAAAAGATTTTTGATCAAAATGATGTGGCCAAAAATCCAAAAGTGAAGCCTGTTGATGATGCAATTGAAGACAAGAATATCTGTACCAAAGAAAATCCTAAGATTGTAAAGTTGTCCAAAAAATTACCTGAAAAAGAAAAACAAGAGTATGTGAAATTAATGAAAAAATATACATATGTCTTCGCTTGGAGTTATGAGGATCTCAAGGAGTATGATACCTCTATCATACAACATACCATTCCTATAAAGCCTGGGGGGAGACCTTTTAAATAGAAGCTCAGAAGAATAAATCCTAAACTGCTACCTATTAATGAGAAAGAAATCAAGAAGCTATTTGATGCCAAGATCATTGTAACGCTGAGGTTTTCAAAATGGGTTGCAAACTTGGTTCCTATCAGGAAAAAGAATGGAGAGATAAGATTGTGCATAGATTTCCGCAATTTGAATAAAGTCTCTATGAAAGATAATTATCCTCTACCCAATATGGATCACATACTGCAGCAAGTGGTGGGAGCTGAGAGAATTTCAATGCTGGATGGTTTTTTCGGGTATAATCAGATCAAGGTATTACCTGAAGACCAAGAGAAAACTGCCTTCACTACACCTTGGGGCACCTTTATGTATGCAAAGATTCCTTTTGGTTTGATGAATGCAAGGGCCACTTTCCAGCGACTTATGGACATCACTTTTGTAGGGGAAATTGGAAATTTTGTAGTGATCTACATGGATGATATCACAGTCTACTCCAAGTCTGGCAGGTAGCATCTGTGTCATCTAGAAAAAGTGTTCATGAAATGTAGGAATTTTGGTATATCGTTGAATCCAAAGAATTCCAACTTTGCATTAGAAGAGGGAAAATTGTTGGGCCATATAATATCCAAAGATGGCATAAAGATTGATCGTGAGAGGGTTAGTGCCATTTTGAAAGTAGGTGAACCATGGAGCAAAAAGGAGATACAATCTTTCTTGGGGCAGGTGAATTTTCTGAGAAGGTTTGTGCCAAGTTTTGTTGAGATCCTAATGAACATCACCAATATGTTGAAAAAGGGGCATGAAATAAAATGGAATACTGAAGCTAGAAAGTCCTTTTGGGAAATCAAGAAGGCAATTTCAGAGGCTCCCATATTAGTGAGTCCAGGTTTTACTAAATATTTCTTGATATTTTCATATGCTTCAGAATATACTATAGCAGCTCTTTTATTGCAGAAAAATGACGAGAACTTGGAACAGCCCATAGCATTCTTCAGCAAAATGTTGAGGCATGGTGAATTGAAATATGATATTATGGAGAAACAATCATATGCTTTAATTAAAGCATTGAAGGATTTCAGAATATATATTTTACATTCACATATAATTGCTCATGTTCCATCTGCTACAGTAAAGGGAATCCTGACTCAACCAGATCCAGAAGGCAGGAGAGAAAAATGGATTGCTACATTATTGGAGTATGATATCGAAATAAAGCCTACCAAATTGATTAAAGGACAAGGATTAGCTAAAATGATGGCTAATTCTAATTGTGAAGCTTTGCAAATTAATTTCATTTCTCATCAAGCTAATCAGTTGGATATGGAGGTAGAAGTAATGGTTGATTTTGTGGCATCTCCATGGTATTCTGATATTGTATATGTCCTTTGTAATTTGCAAGCACCAGAAGGATTAATTAAATCAAGAGCGAGATCTGTAAAGTTAAAATCTACTAAATTCTGTATCATAAATCAGTATCTTTATTGGAAACACCCTCGAGGAGTGTTGCTGAATTGTCTTTTGGAAGATGAAGCTCAACAGATTGCCAAATAATTTCATCAGGGAGACTGTGGTGGACAATATTCTTGGAAAGTGACTGCAAACAAAATCCTAAGGGCCGGTTACTATTGGCCTACGTTATTTTCAGATGTGTATAAAGAAATCAGTAAATGTCATCAATGCCAAATTTTTTACGGTAAGAGAGAAGTATTGCCTCTCCCTTTGAATCCAATAACAGTTGAAGCTCCTTTCCAGTAGTGGGGATTGGATTTTATTGGTGAAATAAACCCCAATTCATCAGGTCAGCACAAGTGGATTTTTACAGCCACAGACTATTTTACTAAATGGATAGAAGCAATTCCTACCAATAGAGCCACCGAAAATGTGATCATGGATTTTCTTGAAGAAAACATATTGGCTCGATTCGGGTGTCCAAAAAGGATAGTAACAGAAAATGCAGCTGCTTTAAAATCCAGGAAAATGATTAATTTTGGTCATAAGTATCACATAAGTCTCAATAATTCAACTGCCTATTATCCTCAAGGAAATGGGTTAGCTGAATCTTCAAATAAGAGCCTAGTGAGGATCATCAAGAAGCTGTTGGAGGATAATAAGAGGTCCTGGCACACCAAGCTAAAACGTGATCTATGGGCCGATAGGATTAGCACTAAAAGGGCAATCAGCATGTCTCCTTTCCAGCTAGTGTATGGGGATGAAGTGGTTTTTCCAACGTCATTATGGGTTCCAGTTATGAGATATTTCCAAGATTAGAAAGAAGAACCAAATCACATACAGAGAAGGATAAATCAGATCATCGAACTGGAAGAACGGAGAAATAAAGCTTATGACAAAGTGCAATCTCATCAGGAGAAAATGAAAAATACTTTTGAAAGAAGAATCAAGGAAGAACAGTTTCAAATTGATGACCTGGTTTTGAAGTGGGATGCTCCTAATGAAGACAAGCATGGAAAATTTGATCCTATGTGGGTAGGACCTTACGTTGTTGCGGGATACAGAGGGAAAAACTCATTTTTGTTGGAATATATAAATGGGGTTCTTCTGGAGAGTAATCCTGTTAATGGAAGGTATCTGAAGCACTACCTATCATGAAGAGGAAGGTAAAATTTGTATCATAGACTGTACATACTTATTTTTCTTTACAAATCAATATGAGTGGTAAGCCGAGTGTATTTGAAGCTTGTAGTGAATTCCCTAAGATTCAGGAAGCATACCATTCCTTTTCTAAAAATATATAAAAATGATATATTTACGAAAAGAAAAAGATGAGTTTTCTAGAAGTTATTATGAAAAATCAAAAGAAGGCACCTGGTCAACGAGTTCTTTGTTACCTCACAGGGAGGATATCATCCCCAGATGGAGCCAGTTGTTAACACATATATTTAGCACAGGGATGAAAAAACCATGATGAAGGAGAAATAATAGTGTCTTGTCAAACTTTGTTTAAATGGTATAGTATAAGAGTATGATGAGGAGCGAGAACAATGAAGTTGTCAAAAGATCTAATGGTGCGAAGTGAAGAGTTGAAGCTCAATGGCCTATACTATCTCCACTCTCTAAGAGGTGCGAGGAAGATAAATTATGTTCGGGAATTTAATAGGATACACAGATCGACGGCTGTTGATTCGGCTCGAAGAGATCCATGATCCGTGTAAACTCCGCCGTATGAAGTTGCATGTTTGTTAAAATAGTAGAGCCCAACGGAATCAAGTATATGCCACTCGATCTGATCGTGACAAGATAAAAGCATATCACATCAACGACCGTGGATAACTCCGGAGCCTAGACTTACAAGGTATTTAAGACCCAAGCGCTTGGCGGAATAGTGTACGTGTCTTTTAATCCAACGGTGGAGAAATAAAGTTAGATCACATCAACGGTTGGGACTAATTCCGGACTGGAAACTTACGCGAGGGATAAGTCCAAGGCTCCCAGTGGAATTGGATATGTGCCACCAAATTTGACGGCATAGATATAAAGTAGATTACATCGATGGCTGTAGATGGTTCCGGAGCATAAAGTTACACGAAGGATAAGACCAAGACACCCGGTGGAATGAGTTACATGGCGCAAGATCCGGGGGTTGAGAATTGAAGGAAAATAGATTAATGGTCACGAATGGATCCAGAGTGTGAAAGTGCATGATAGTTAAAATTTAAGAGTGGTAGCGGAATTTAAACTGCTCTCCACGTGTCTGATCGTGATCGACTATGGAGGCAAAAGTAGTTTAAGGAAAACCGCCGAAAGGACGCTCCGTAGTGGGGTCCTATAAAAAGGCAGTTGACTTGCTCCATGGGTATTCTATTGGTGCCGGATGGATGAAATAGACCCACAGCTTCGTCAACTTTCAACTGTCAGTTTCCAAAGCACACGCCACTACAGTTAACAGGTAAGCCTTGATACCCATAATTCATCTGCCTGAACTGCCATTATCAATTGAATTATGGACAAAGAGGAGGAATTACAGAATGGTCATGTTATAGATGACAGAGAGGAGTATTTGGTCGAGAGAGACAGGGGCGTATGTGACCCCTTCCTATCTGTAGGAAGCGTGTCTGTTAGTAAAGAAAGATTGTGGTATTACCACTCATAGGGAAATGATATATTGAATGTATGTAAATACTTTCTGTATTACTTCACCGTCGAACAAACCCTCCATTTCCTGGAATTTGCAGAATGGTGTGCTGTTAACTACTCCCCTTCTCAGAGAATTATCATGAGTCAATCCACATCCCGAATACTTTGTAAAGTCAATGCTACAGTCATCCGCGAGAACCTTAATCTGCCTGAAAATTACCCTGATAATCGTGAGTCAGTGAATGAGTCAACCCTTGCTGAATTTTACAAGAAATGTGAAGCTGAAACCCGTTGCCAATTCCTGTCTAGTATTCTGAAAGATGGTCAATCTTTAGATGGTTTTTTCTTACCTTACCCTGTGCATATTTTTAAAAAATAAGTCCAATTGGCAGTATCTCTAGTCTGTCAAATATTGGGTCTTGATGATGATTGTCGCATGGGCGAAGTCGTCCTTGGTTTTTTGTTGAGAATAAGTTCCTTAGGCTCTGAATCTCAGTCAATTCCTATGTTTAGTCTAGATGAGTACCTGGCTAAATCAATCCATCTTCAGTTAAGTGAGTTTACAAAGGTTCGGTTCTTTAGATTTCAGACCTACTTGTTGAACATGTTGTTATGTTCCAATGTCACTGAGCTGTAGTTTTTGAATACTATCTGTTCTTCTAATTTGCCCAATAAAATCAACATGTTCGAATATGCCAATTCGATTATGTCGGAAGTGTATAAAATGTTGTTTGATGAATAATTGCCTCGTGTTTTGGACGAGATGAAATGTTTGATGCAGCGTTCACTTGAAGACCGAATTGGAGATTGATTCCTGCATAAAGAATCCACTCTGTTAAGAGTATATGGATTTACCGGGCAACCTTATAAGTTACCTGCATTCCTCACCCCGAGCATTTTTGCTTTAGAATTCATGAGACAAAGGTTGCAGTCTGAAGAAGAACATTTTGGAGCTTTTAAAAAGTCTTCAAATATTAAATTCCCCCTGAAGGTCGGTTCTTTCATTTTCAAAAGTAAAGGTGCTTTAGTGTTCATAGAGAACTTGCTGGAGAATATGGATTTCCAAAAGGAGCAAAGATAAATTATGATCCCCACCATGTAATCTCCTTGAGGAAGCAGGCCAACAAGAACAAACCGTTTGATCACCAGTTTATTGAAGGTTTGGATAAAAGACAGGATATCCATAGTGATGTGGGCTAAGAAATTTATCCACAAACATCATTTAATGAAGACGGTCCAGGACAGAACTGATGAAATGGTTGCACAGGTCGATAACTTCAAGCAGGATTTCAAGGAGCTGTTCGAAGACAGCTTGCCTTCCTTTTGGGATGAGGAGGGACGGATGTTTTCATAGGAGCACTATCACAGCTTGCTAGTTCAGAATCGCATGGAACACTCTAAATTCAATGACTTGGAAAAGGGCTTAATAGGAAAAACTATTGTGGACAGATTGACAGAGGATTTCGAAATTTTACAGAAGTTCGGAATTATCAAAAGCAAATCGACGAAGGTGTCATATGAAGCTTACATGGAACTTGAAGTGTCAATTCGGGAAATGATGGAATGTGATAACCCGAGCGCAGAACAGTGGAAAGCTATGGAGAGATTCGGAAATACCAAATACATCTTGCATGCATAGAAACAGGTGTTATACAACAAGGAGCTGACTGGATGAAGACATGGAGCTGACTGGACGAAGACGTTTTACCAAGCTGATTTTTACTTTATGATCTGTTAGGATTGGAGCAGTAATTTATTCCTAGAAGTTAGGGATTTAGTTACAAGACTCTAAATTAATCCGATCATTCAGTTGTGAATCTTCTTGGAAGATCTATTATTTTTGTATATATTGGCATATTTTTTATGAGATGGGGGTTGGAACCCATTGTGTTGTGGAATGATTTTGGAGAACATATCTATTTTTTAATAACAAAGTGAATGCATGAAGGTTTATCAGAGATTCCTGTGTCGTTGATATTACATATGTGCTTCTTTCTTTATGTGATCGTATTTCCCCCAGTGCAACACTTCATTTTGTTTCTTCTTCGTATCTGAAATACAGCGTTGGGTGATTAGAATTCATATGTTTATGCTCTAGTCATCATTTCAGATATTTTATATATTTTTCTACTAAATTTGATATAGAATTCATCTCTTATGCTCTGTATCAATGGGCTATTTTTTTTCATCTCTTCTGTTTCACCTGGATTAAATTGAATGACTGTGATGATGTGATTATCTTGCCTTTGATGAATCTCATGTATATGTCTTTGTGATACCTTTATATGTATGTGACTCCATGCCCAATGGTTATGTCATTGTTTCAGCCATATATACAATTTATTTAGTGTTGTTTTATATCTGGTCATGTTAAATATTTATTGAGAAATCCCTCTCTGGAAGAAAATACCAATTTCTTTCTAAAGTGGTTTTTGTTGTTACCTTGGAGTTTACCTTTTACAACCTGGGTACATTCTGAGTGCTAACAGTATGGATCTCATGATGTACATCCATATAATTATTCTCGGTCATATTTTTCATCCTCCATCAAGTTCAAGTCTAGCTCCAATGAATCCCATGCTTCATTTATGCTCTCATCCCTTCCCGAGTCATATTTGGGCCTCTTGCCTATCATTTTGTGTCCCTTGATGTAATGGTCAGTGAATATTTTTTATATATAATATATAACCACTGATAAATATTTTTATTTATCTCTTTAAATTCTAAATATCACTGTCCCATAAGTCTTCATACTTAGTTTTATATTTATAAGCTTAACTAGTCATTGAAATGAGGGATTTGAGCCTCCTACTGCAATAATAACTTATTCTTGTCCATGGGAATGAGTTTGGATGGTCTGATATGATGTAATATGATGTATTAGGCCCTTTAAAATTAAATAATAATGTCTGATACATTTATTTTACAAAATTCAAGCTTATTTGCACACCCTTGCTAGATTACTAGTTAATTTTGGCTAGTCTAGTTGTTCTTTAATTTCAGAGAGTTATACTCAGTCATTTTTGGTTATGTCAGTTGATGCATATTAATTAAATACATACCTATCCATCCATAATCACATACCATAAATTCGTTGAGGCCTTACTGGGTTTTGGGATCCTCCATTGTGCAGGATCTTACCAGGCCAAATTTGCCTAAAAACCCCAAAATTATTCCCAAACTCCCCAGAACCTTCCAGTCCTATTGAAAAATGTATGAAATAATTTTTTATGTTATATTAAGTATTTATAAAACCTATTCAATTTTCCTAAATCCCATGGTTTAAAGGACTGAACTACTCTTCCTAGTTTCACGGTTAGGTGGCCTAGAAGCGTGGATGTGGGTTTCTACATAGCGGATTATAAAAACTAAATGGTGCCCGATATAAATTTGTTAGGGAAATGTAAATTATCTGTATGAATTTCCTTTTTTTTCTTTTCCTGCCTACTCCCTTGTCTGCAATTTATCCCTGCAAGATACCTTAATTTCCCATTCAGCAATTTACTGAATGATTGCAAGTGTAATAGCAGAAATTTAATTAAAATTGCAGAAAGTTAATATTCTGATATGTATATCTGATCAAGGATATTATAGTGGTATCATATCACTTTCCTCCACTCCTGTGGAAAGTGAGCTCTCAAGGAGGAAATTTTGCAAATCACCCATTCAAGTTGCAACCATGAGCGTTGTACCAGTAGTTGAAGATGGTGACTTTGATCAGTTTGTTGAAGAGGAAGATCTGATATATGTTAATGATGGATTGAAAATGTAAAGAGAAAAGGATGTTTACTTTTGTGGCCATATGTAGTATGAAGAAATAAATGTTGAACTACCCATGGCTAATCTTAAGAAGGATCTAGGAAATATGATAAATGCAATTGAAAACTTGACCTACCACTACAAAGAGTATCTTGCCTTGGGGAAAGAGATTTGTAAATCCATTCCTTTCAAAGAGTATTTTATTGAATATTTTTATTTGAGCCCAATAATGTATATTATTACTCTTTCAAGAGAAGCAAATCATCCATAGAGAAACAAAGTTGTTCCACCTCTCGGAGCAATGAGGAGGAAGAAGGAACCAGAAGTGAAGAGTCATCAAATCCATCAGCATGTTCAAGCATTCTAAGATTCTTTGGTTTTTATTCAAGAAGAGTGTCTGCAAGTAATGATTTTAGTACCTTTAAATAAGTAGAAACCTCAAGTGGATTGAAAGAAGATGCTCCAAAAGATCTTTCTTGTTTCCCATTACTCCAAGAAGAGAATGAGCATGAATGCACTTCCAGTTTCCTTGCGAGTGATCTTTGGACCACTGCTAAGTATGTGGGTTCATATGGTGGTGGAAATAAATACTTTCTATAATATCCAAAAGAATAATACAAATCAGAGTTACAATCACCTTAGGAGCCACATAAGGAAGACGAAGACAAGGCCACATCGCTTGGGTGTGAAGCAGAAAATTTGGTGGAGGAGAAGGCCACCTTAGTATCACTTAGGGAAGATGGAAAGGTGAAGAAAATGGAAAATTAAAGTTCTGATTTTTGCAAAATCCATGTACACCTGAAACTATCTGATCCATGGAAAGATAAAATGTCTTCACTTGCATCTGAGGATTGAAAAAGGAAGGCCAATTGTGAGGGAGATAAATTCACTCCTAGTTTCCCTGTTGATGATCACACAATCAGTGCATAGAAGAGTGAGGGTATCAATGGTGATAATATGGTGAATGAGTCTTTTGGATCATATACAAAAGAGTAATAAATATCAAATCTGAATTCATCATATGAACTTCCCAATGAAGTGGAAGACAATCACCCACCAGATGGATGTGAACAAGGAAAATTGAAGGAGAAAAATCTGATGCAGAAAGATAAACACAGTTCATAGTTTTGCACTCTCTTCAATCAATATGAAGTTGAAGCCACATCAGAATTAGGGCTTGATAGTGGTGAGAAATCACATTCCCCTATCATTAGTGAGGACGTCCAAGAACCACCTAGTCTTGCAACTAGGAAAGCAGAATTAAAGAACGATGAAGAGAAGTACAAGCTAGTACAAGGTATTTGCAATTAAGAAGAGGGTGAAGTTTCCCATGAGCATAAAGAGAAATATGTTGCAGCCATGGAATACATAACTGAAATAGTTACTGATGAGGATTGTGCAATAAAAGAGTAGGGTGTTTGTTCACATGGCCCTACCACCAATGTTGTAGAAGAACAATCCATAGGGATAAGAAACACTCTGGACATAATTGAAAGAGTTCCTACTGATGGGTGCTCAAATTTCACTGAGAAATATACAGAGGTATTTCCATATCTCTATGTTGGTGACATAGATATTTTCCTTGAGGAAAAGGTTCCAAGATCAACTTCCACTTCACCACTAGAGTTCCATGAATTTGATACTAGAGAGAGGGAAGAAGAAGAGGTTCATCTGCAAGAACCTCATTTTCTTGCAAGGTCACTAAAGATGAGTGAGTGCAGAGTCAAAGAGGCCCTACACACTCTCCATAGAACCTCTTCATTGATGAAAAATATTCATTGGAAGTGGGAGTATCAATATTCCATTGAAGACATGGAGAAGTTTTAGAAGTCCATGGCAAGCACCAAAGGTAAGTTTCTGCAGTTTCTTTCTGATAGAGACAGTCTACTTGAGCTTGTGGAGTTGTTGTATGGAGAATACTTGAAGGATGAATAAGAGATATGCAAGCTCACACAAGAATTATTGGCCACCCAAGATTCCTTGAAGAGCACTCAATGTGAACTCCAAGATTCCAAGATGGAGATAGAACAATTTCAAGAATAGTTGCAATGATCTCACCTACCATCTTCACCAAGATGATTTATTTATTGAAAATATGGAGGAATATCATGAGATGGTGGATCACGAGATGCACTTGGTTTTTCATGTGCTTCAGGACTATGCAGACAATTTTTAGGAGAACCAAGCACTTGACCTTTTCCAGAGAAAACAGGAGTTGTTTTCTAGGGAGAGTCTCTTCTCCATAGAAGAATCAAATGAAATCACCTAAGTTGGATCAACCATTGACGAAGAAGAGGCAACCATAAGTGGGGTGGAGAAGTATTGAAAAGATTAGATTCATAGTTCTACCCACACCTCTATTTTAGATTCATCAAGTGGGGATGAAAATTGGGAGGAGGAATTTTCCTTGTCGGTGCAACAGGAAGAGATGGAGGCTTTCCTAGGTGTTCATGATGACTTGTTGAATGCACCATCACCCTCCCAGCAGCCACATAGGAACATATTGCTGTCACTTGATTCCATTCAACCACATATGTATTGGGTGGAAGATTACATGTCCCACATGGAGTCTTCTTGCAAAAAAAATTCTGCTCATGAGTAGTGGAAGGCAGTTGAGCATGCCAAGAGGAGTTGATGAGAAAAATATCTTGCATAAAGTAGTATTGGTGGAGTAAATCCACACAGTTGGATGGATTCTTGTACCCTTTGACCAGTGGTAGAAATTTGAGCCATTGGAAGTGTCCACATGGACCTTTTGGTTGGACTGTTAGTACCTTCTCAAGTTGGATGAGGGGACGCTTATTTGTTTTTCCTGCTTGCATTTTTGGAGATAATGGTAATGCATCATCTTATTGTGAGAATTTTGGGCATCCTTTGTAGCTGGATGATTCCTATACTCATTGGGGTTAGACATGGGACTCATACATATGTCATTGCAGCAACATAATTGTGAGATTCAGTGCTGATATGCATTAAGCACATAAGGAACTTTATGTTGGGTGGCAAAATCACACAGATTTCCAATTTTGCATTGAGAATTTCCAATTTTCAATGCAGTGGTATGATTCCCACATCATGAATATCATTTCCTGTGATGATAAATTTTTATGGTGGATACTAATGTTTGGATACTTACGGATGAGGAAATGGGATCCAGGCATAATTTTTTTTGTTAAGTGGTGTTGGAAGGAATTCTCATTGAAGGGAGTGCAATGCAAGCAATGGGACCCTAGAATTGCTTGTTTGTTGAGAAAATTTACATGATGGCTTGATGAATCAAGTCAAATTTTCTTGCACATAAGTTCATGCTCTAGTTCTCCTACATGGTGGACAAATTTGAAGCACTTTGGAGTGCTTCTGCTTAAGGATGAGTAGATTTGGGACAAGAGGACTGTCATGTGCCCATATTTTTGGACATAAAAGTGTTGACCATGCCCAACACATTGGGGGGTCAAAGATCCATTAATTACCTCACCTAGGGAATTTTGTTCAAATATTATCTATGAGGCATTAATTATTTATCCTAGGAGAATGTTGCTAAATAATTATTATTGAGGAATGTATTTAATTTTAATTTTTCCATTAATTACTTATTGTGCAAATAACATGTGGGATTGAGCTTTCATTTTCAGGCACAAGTGGCAAGCCAACTTGCCAAGGGAAGAGATTAAAAAAGAGGAAACTCTATGAAAAAAGCAGTCAAAGAGGAAAAGGGAGAGTGCCTAAAAGTAGCAGAAAAGAAGCCAGAGACAAAAGCAAGAAATTTTTGCAAAGGGGGGCATAGTTTCCTCTTAGAGAACTCATAAAATATGTAAGGACAAAAGCAAGAAATTTTTGGGAAAGGAAAGCACGATTTCCTTATGGAGAATCAGTGTTAAAATCTAGGAAAAGAAGAAAGTTGTCATAAAAAAAAAGCGGAAACTATTTGACTAAGTAGGGCATAGTTTCTAAATATGAGGGATGAGTTGGATATGGAAACAATTCCACATGGTCCTACATTCCAAATTCCCCAAGTAGGGTGCTTATGTTCCTAGGGTTAGGGCACCCAAGGGTTGACTTTCTCTCACAAGTCACCACTAGCCTCCACTTGCTAAAAAAGTCATCTAGAATGCTATTAAAGGATAACTTGAACCCATTTCTTCACCTTGGTTGATGATTTGATTGCTTGATGCTATGTGAGCATTATTTTCTTAGTGATGCACCTCAGAGATTTGGGAGATGAGCCCCAAACCTTTCTATCCCCACTCCTTCCTTCCCATTCCCTTCTCTTGTCAGGTGTGGAGCACATGATGTACAACCAATGAATTCTTCTTAGTCATATTTTTCAGCCTCCATCAAGTTCAAGTTGAGCTCCAGTGAATCCCATGCTTTATCTATGCTCTCAGCCCTTCCCTGGTCATATTTTGGGCCTCATGCCTATCATTTTGAGTCCCTTGATGTAGTGTTTAGTGAATATTTTTATATCTGATATATACCCACTAATAAATATTGTTATTTATCTCTATAAAGTTGAAATATCACTATCCCATAAGTCTGCATACTCAATTTTATATTTATAATCTTAACTAGGCATTGAAATGAGGGATTTGAGCCTCCTACTGCAATAATAACAGAGTCTTGTCCATGGCAATGAGTTTGGATGGTCTGATATGATGTAATATGATGTATTAGTCTCTTCAGATTAAATAATCAGGTCTGATACATTTTTGTTACAAAATTCAATCTTATTTGCACACCCTTGCTAGATTACTAGTTAATTTTGGCTAGTCTAGTTGTTCTTTAATTTCAGAGAGTTATACGCAGTAATTTTTAGTTATGTAGGTTGTTGCATATCACTGAAATACATACCTATCCATCTGTTATCTCCCAAAATAAATTTATTTTCAATAACTTCACTCATATAATTTATTTCTGATAGGATGAAGACTTCAAGTCATATTATGAAAGATATTGGGATGACTAACAAATTTGGGGTATCTGATGTTCTGTTATTTGATAAATTTGAATTTTTTAGCTTTCGGTGGCTTAGGTAAGATTTTCAATAACTCATTAGCCATCGAAAAGCATAGCTTTCAACAACTAATATTTTAACATAGGACCATGATTATCCACCGAAAGATTGCTCATCATGTTCTTATTAAAATTCTGGGAAAGGACTTTCGGTGGCTTGGGTGAGTTTTGCAATAGCTCATTAGCCTTCGAAAATCTTTGGTTTCGACAGCTTAGCAAGTGTTTGTAGGAGGACATTAGCCACTGAAAGAAAATGAGATACACTTTTGGAAAGGGAAACTTTCGGTGGCTTGGGAGAAATTTCAAATAGTTCATTAGCCACCGTAATCCCTACCTTTTGGCAGCTAAACAATGAGATCCAGAAAGATAGTAAATCATCGAAAGCTCGTTATGCATGTTCTTTTGGAAAGAAAGTTTCAGTGGCTTGGGAGAACGTGGTGGTGGTTCCTCAGACATCGAAAGCTCAGCTTTCAAAAGCTAGCAAACAAAACCCTAAATACTCTTAACCACTGAAAAGGACGAAAAGTGAAAATGGTTGTCTACCCATCAAAATCAAATTCTCCGGCATGAGGCGTGTCATAATTTAGCATGATTAACCACCTAAAAGGCACAAGGAGGAGGACCCACTCAAAAAACTCAAAACATAGGTTTTCGTGGCTAAGCATGGTTTTAAAACGGTCTCTAAGCCATCGAAAGGAGACTTTCGGTAGCTAAGACCGAAATTTCAGGGCACTCTAAGCCACCGAAATTGGCGTTTTACTATGAAAAGGCATCATTTTAAAATAGTGATTCTGAGAGACTAGAGAATCAATTTGTAAAAATCTTGTAGTTTTTTTTTTCCTAACATGTCAAAGAAAAATAACCTCTCTCATTTTTCCTACAGGTATTTCATATTGGGAGAATCGAATCCATCTCTGAGCCCTAATTTTTGGATCTCAGAGTTTCCCTGTTTTACACGTGTTTTTGAAATACAGATATCTAGAAAATGGAAATGAATTTCAAGAAACGGAGAGAGGTTTTTTCTCAAAAAACAAAAATATACAAAAACCGCTTTCATTTTATACACAAATGTCACATATTTGGAGAACCAGATGCATCTCTGAGCCCCAGTTTTCGGCAGTTTGGCCAAACTTTTAGGCCAAAAGTTGACCTAACAGGGCAGGTTACAGCAGAAAAATGAAGATTTTACTTCACCAACACTTGGGAAAGAGCAGGATGAAGTGTAAAAGCTGAAAGTTGTTGAATTTCACCATCAAAGGAGGTCTGCTCCAGTTTTGGGGATACATCAAAGAGGAGAGGGTCACAAAACCCTGCCTATTTTAACCAACAGTGGCTCATCCATCAGAAGACTAGTTATAGCTTTCCTCCAGTACTCACTACAGTCATCAAAAGGTTCAAAGAGTGAACAAGTGTTATAGTTAGTTAAACTAGTAGTTAAATTAGGTTTTCTGACCTAATTTTGCAAAAACATTAATTTTATCTATTTTTAGTAAAACAGATCCAATTTTTCAGGATCTGAATATTTTTGTAAAGGCTATAAATCCTAAGAATTATGTTATAGAAAAGGTTCTACTTCAGGGACCTTTTGACCATTATTATTATCAAGCTTCTCATATATCTCATCACCTAATATAAGCTCTTTTGCTATCATATGTTCAGCTTCCATTTCTTGTATGTTCTGTGCTTATGCTTGAATGTGTTGTTCAGGTTTATTTATGTTATTTTATGTCTTATAGCTATCATCCTATCTGCATGTTGATAATTTGAATTGCAATTACTTTCCTTGTTATGATTATCCATTTATATATAATTGTTTTATGTATGAATCTGCCAGCATAATAAGTTATCCATCTTTTCGCCAGATTATGAAACCTTTGAACGGTGGTAGTTAGAAGCCTTATCTTTGATTGAGTTGCATGCATGTCTTGAGAGTGTGAGGTCCTGTAGGTCACCTGACTTGATCCAGCTAGAAAAACCATAAAAATATTTAAGTTACTAGGCATCCTCGAGCTGCAACTTAGAATATTTTCCTGTAGTGATAACAAATTGGCGTCGTTGCCGAGGAGAGGAGACTGAAGCTCAGCTTCCCCGGGAGATGACATAGATCCTACTTTGATGATAGACAAAGTATGGAAACTATTTTGGTTGTAATCATCTATCTGGTGACTCCATTGAAATAAGGTGGCTTCAAGAAGACCAAGTACCAAAGAAAACCCTAAAGGGCCACCAGTAACACCTGTTTCAGATCTAGAAGAGATTCTAAGAAGCCTTAGGGTTTCACTAAGACAGACCTCCAGAGCTACAAGGGGAGCTACATTAGGTATTTTCAGAGGTATTTATGTTGTTATATCAAATAGACCTCCATTTCAATCTTGTTATGCTGAAGCATCTAGTTCTTAGAAGTTTATAAGTAAATCAGAAAATTTTAGGGTTCAGGAATCTTCAAGCACTACTGCTTGTGAAGATCTCATCCCTGGCAACTCCATTGAACAACCGTGGCTCTGTGAAGGGATGATACCAGAGCAAATCAAGAGATGCCACTAGCAACACCTGTTGCAGACCTAGAGAAGATCATCAAAAAAATAAAAATCTCTACAAAGGAAAACTTCCAGAGCAGCAAGGACATCTAGATCAGATTTGTTGGTAGAGGGAGAAGAAAAACTAGCCCTGTTGCTAGGGTAGATTTACAAAGACTTCTATTTCCCTAATCCATCCAAATTTAATAAATCTCCACTGGGGAGGACCCAGTTGATAAAAGATGAAGAGGCTGAATTCAAAATCCAGGTACCAGTTCACCAGGTTACTTTATGAACTATTGTTATTTTTTATCAGCTCCTTTATACTTTTCCCTTCACATCTTAAAAAAATTATCCTATGTTTTATATATTCTGAATATTATTAGCCATATTTTATAAATCCATCTATAGAAGAATATTTGCAGCCTACTTATATTGTAGAAGGTGAATCAGTCTTTGTGGTGCAGCTCATTTATAAATATGACCTCTGTATCCAAATTCCTTCTAAATATGATTAGCCATGTAACCTTGAAGAAACCAAAACTGATTCAAAACCTATGCAAATCTCAACACTCATTGCCATAACCTTTGAACCTTGTCAGCAGATTATTATCCCTCATGATCAGCCCACAGCCTTTCAAATCAAAATTAGGATGAATATTTTTAAGCCATTAAAACTACCCTCTTATCTTCATCCTTTTCCTCTTGACTGTTATGAATATCTCCCTTGGTTTTCTGGAGAGAATCAAGCTTCAGCTGAAAGGCACTTGGAATCTTTCGAAGATTCTATTGACTGTTTTCATATTGTTCATGAGGATGTAATCATGGGATTTTTCTCTAAATTGTTGATTAGAGATGTTGCTATATGGTTCAAGTGTTTAAGAGATGACTACATTGGCTCTTAGATAGAATTCACTGATGCCTTTTTTGAAGCATTGGGGTGAGAACAAATATCTTGATTTGTATCTTGCCGATTTCTATGCTTTGAAAAGAGAGGAAGACAAAAATTTTCCTATCTTCAATCGAAGATTCTATAACACTTATCATGATATGCCTTTGGAGATCCAACCCACAGAGACAGCTGCCATGATATATTATGTGATGGGACTACATTCAAAACTTTCCCTTCTTCTACTAGAAAGGAAATCTTCATCATTAAGCATTATGTTTGAAGATGCTTTAGAGGTGGAGGAAAACATTTGTGCTTCAATGAGAATCCCAGAGCAGTTTGATTTCAGTATGATTCAGATTTTGAACAGGAAGATTATGAGTCTGAAGCAGATTTGGAACAGCAGCAAGCATGTGAGCTCTTTTCAGATTTAGAATCAAATTCTTCAGTGTTTACAAAGTACTCCCAAGACAAGTATGAATCTGGATTTTATGATCAGTTTGCAAACCAGGATGAGCCTATGATAACTGATGATTGTATAGGAAATTATATGTTTTCAACTGATCTTTATTCATATGATGAAAACCCCGTTTTATCATCCCATTGTGAGCACTATTCTCAAAAGGAAATTTTAATGATTGATGATCAAGATCCGATCATAAGAGAAGAAGAAGGTTCAGATCAGCTATTGAGATTGCATTTTGATCTGACAAAGGTTGAGCAGTCCAAATTCAACATTGACATCAGTGAAGGAAAAGATCAACAGCATAAAAGGTATTTCCTGTTGGCTTTTATGACCCTGTTGCTAACTATCTATAACTTATGAGCAACATAGATATCAAAATATTTTTGTCAAATGATAGCTAGTTCTGTCACCCTTTGAAACTATTAACACTCTGTTAAATTTTGGTCATAAGAGATACTCACGTACTTCAGACTCGTCGAGAAGTGTTGGGACGGTAGCACAGTATTCGTGGAAGGGGTTGATGGCACACACAAGATAGCACTCATCCTTTAGAATAAGCTTTGGCGAGGAACGTCGAACGCAGCAAAACAGTCTGTGGATCGAAGAAGTGGGGTAAAGAAGAAAACATTGGGTACATTGAAGGCATTAAAGGGGATCATGATCGAAGGCTGAGGTTGATCTAGTGGTAGATCAACGGCGTCAAACCATTTCGCACGGTGAACATGCCCGACCAAAGCCACTTTTTCAAATTGTGAAATAGTTTAAAAGACGGATGCATCTAATAGTCGAGAATGCGACCCACGAATATTTGCGGTTGAAAGTGATTTTGCATCCCAAATTAGCAAGGATGAAGCAGCAATTTCAAATTGCGAAAAGTGTTACAGACCATTTTGTTCGATGGTACATATAAGAACGGCAGGAGATCAATGGTTATAATTCATTTCACAAGCTGGAGTAGCACGGAGAGAAACAGAACATCACTTCGCGAAGAATGGTGGGGTCTGCCCAAATCAACGGTTGTGAAGAAAATCGGTCTCGATCGACAATTGAGCTACATGCATGCGAGGTAGAGGAAGATGTAGCATAAAGAGCCTTGCATACCTACAGGTCAGATCGAAAAGAGTAATATCTATGGTGCAAAGTTCCTTAGAAGGGCACGAAGGTTATGTTGTGTGAAAAGCTATAAGGAGGTCCACACGAAGTTGCAAAATATTTGTCTTTTTTGAAACCTCGAAGCTGTCAAATATCCAACCACATCCAGAGCACCAGCATGAACCAGCTAGGAGATCATGCTACAGAATAAAGCAGGCCCCTAATACCCTCTCAGTGTTATTTGAAGATCGATAGAATAGAAGTGGTAGGGGTGAGAGACGATGTTGAATCTAAGACCATAGGTCAAAGGGCAGAAGAAATTTTGGTGGACAAGAATGCTGAGATTTTTTATACCATCCTAGTAGGAAAGGCCATTGAAATCGCTAGGGACAAATTGGAAGATCTTAATAACTGAGGTGGACATATCTGCGGTGTTTTTAAATCTTTCTTTCATTTCTTCTCGGTTGGCAAAACCCCCCATTGCCCTGAATTTGTCGAATGGTGTGCAGATAATTTCTCTGCCACCGAAGGTGTCATCATGAATAAATCAAAGTCTAAAATCCTTTTCTTAGTCCAAGCTTCCGTTATCCACAAGACACTAGATATCCCCGATAAATTCATCCATATATCCCAAGACTACCAGGAAGAGAGTATTATATGTTGTTTTAGTGAGTCTATAGTTGAAAGTAGGGAAGCCTTCTTTAAGGCCTGTTTTAAACCCGATAGTGAACTCATCGACTTGTCTTAACCTATTGACCTCAACCAATTCAATGAAGAAACCCAGTGGTGTACATCCCTACCCAGTCCATTCCTAGGTCTAGATACTGATGCTTATGTCACTAAGTCATTATTGAGTCTTTTGTTCATCCTGAGTACTTGTCTGGCCGAAACTGAATCTCCTGTACAATTCGGTCGATTGTGTTGCCTTAAGTTTGATGAGTTCCTGGATGAGAACATCCGTTCTCAGTTAGTGAATTTCCACGTCACTAGAATGTTCAGATTCCAGTCCTTTTTGCTAATAATATTTATAGCTTATAATGGGGAAGACCTACAAGTACCAGAGTTGGAAATCACTGCTGAGATGGCCACTGATTACTGTAAATTCATGAATCAATTGATGGCCGAAATATATGAACTCTTCTTCAAAGAAAGGTTTCCTAGGGTGTTGCCTGAGATGAGGCAAATGCTACAGCTGTGGAACAGCAAGAAGATAGGGGACTAGTTCCTCACAGAATTTGGAACAACCATAAGGTTGTATGGCTTCATGCATCCACCCTACATTCTGCCCTCTTTCCTAACTCCCAGGGTTTTCTCCCTAGAATTGATCCAGAAAAAACTCATTGTTGAAGAAGATCACTTCTTGAACTTTAATAAAAGTTCAAATTTGGTTTTCCCATGGGAAGTAGGACCATACACAGTCAGAAATAGGGTTGCTTTGCCCCTTTTTACCAATTTTCTTAGAGGCATGGAGTTTTCCCTGGAACAAGCAGTAAATTATGACCCTCACCAGATAATTTCCAAAAGGAGAAAAGCTCACAAATGCAGGCCTTTTGAACATACTGAAATATCTAGACTTAGAGAAGCATCAAATTGGGACAATTTCCCTGATATTTTCTCGATGGAAACTAGCATAGAGCAGGACACTGGCTCACAGATACCGGGGCCAAATTCTCCCCAAAGAGAATTGGCTCAAGTAGTTGCAATAGCTGGGGAATTCTCATCATTGGTTAGCTATTTAGAGAGTTCAATAAAAAGAGGGGCTCCATAGCCCATGGACACTGAAGAAATGGACACGGCCAGCATGCCCAAGAAGCAAAAAATAGAACAGGGACAGCAATTGGTGTTGGTTAAAGGGGGCCAGGCAAAAGGACGTGTGAAGAAGAAGAATTCAATGGATGAATAGCAACGGGAAAATCCCAAGACAGCCGAATTGTAGGTACAAGAGTATATATTTGATGGGAAAACTCCAAGAAAGCATGCATCCAAAGAGGAATGGCTAGGGTCCTACCAAGAGAGGGCTGACAAGACTTTCCAGGAGACAGCAGAACTATATAGTGAGGCATCGTGGTTGCCTTACCCTAATGTGGTGCTGAAAACTGTAAGAGATCATGATACTAACACCCTTAGCCTAGCCTTGGAAATGGGGAACAAGGTGTCAGAGGTCAGTGTGAACCTCTCAAAGGTTCCCACTCCTGACATAATTCACCTCAACAAAGAGACTAGAGATATATTGAATACCAGATTGCTCAAGGCTACCATATAGGTGTCCAAGATGGAGGAAAGTAAAGAAAAAACTTTAAACCTTTAAAGGAAAGTGAGAGTGGAGAACAAAGCACTCAAATCCCAAATCAATAGTCTACAAAATGAAGAAATGAAAATGGAAGGATCGACACATAAAGCGAGTTTAGCTCAAAAATTGCTCGATGACAAAGAGAAGGAGATCCAGACCCTAAAGAAGAAGTTAAAAATCCCTGCCACCCAGCTAGCTCAAGCGGAAGAATTGGTTGACTTTGAAAGAGAAAAAGAGAAATTGAATGATGAGCTTACCGACTGCAAATCCAAGCTACTAAATCTCGAAGAAAAGGAAAGGCATTGGGAAGCAGACATCCAACTTTTGAAGAAAAGAAATGCAGAGTTAAAAGCCAGATTAGCAATGAAGGAAAAGGAACTTCAAGGAAGAAGTGCAGAGAATACAATTCAATCCATAGGTGTGGCTAGAGAGATACATACTAATTCCCTCTCTAGAGCAATGTCCCAAATAGGCCTAAAAGATACAGAGCTCATTAAATTAAAATAGCAGATCGAGGAACTGGAAAAAGACAGGGTCAAAGAGAAACAAGGAAGAGAAAAAGTAGAAGAGAAGTGCCAAGAGATGATTCAACAAAACACCAAGTTGAGCCAACAGGTGGTCGGTAAGCTTGCTTTGCAAGGCACTAGGCATTTGATCTGGGATGAGATCATTATAGAAGCTGACAAGTTCTGGCCTTATCTAGATTTCATTGAAGACCAGGAAAACACTATGACAGAAGCCAGAAAAAAGGTCCAGGTAGTATTAGGAGAAGTACAAAGAAGGCCCTTGTTGACAGTGAAGAATGCCATTAATTTCCTAAGCTCTTTTTTAGACGATTTTGCCAACCGATACGGTATCCAAAACAGGGATGTTGTTGTCTCCGGAGCTAGAAAGGTAGTTTCTAAGCACAGGACATTGGACGCTGTACAAGCCAAAATAAAATTTATTGAGCGCAAATTCCTAGAGGTCATCAAGATATTTAGACCACTTGTATGCAGAGGAATCCCTTTTTTCTGGGAAGAAAAAGGCCCTTTATTGTCCTCAAAGGAGTATCGGGAGTGCCTGGTGCATTGTCAATTAGACAATAGCAAATTTGGAGATATGCAACAATCGTTGTCATGGAAGGTCATTTTCAATAAATTGACCATGGATTTTGAATTGTTGTTTTATTTTAAAGCCGCATATGCCAAGGTCCCTAAGACTTTATACTCAAAAATGATGGAGCTCAAAGCACAAGCGTACAACATGGCCGTTGTGCTCCTTCCCGGTCCTGATTTATGGAAAGTCATTCAGCAATATGGGTCGACCAAATTCAAAGTTCACCAGTAGGTGTGGCAATGATAATACGTGGGAATTTTTCTCTACATTGCACGCCCATCCCAACTATCGGCTCTCTCAAGACGTTGTACAGTTGGCACCCGCCATATGGAAATATAAGGAACTCTCATGCTTATTCCCTCCTGCATTCCACATTTTGTTGTTAATCCATTTTGTGCAAACTATAGCTAATGTGCCACCTAAGAGTTGGTTATAGGATGTCCTTCTGTTGTAACAAATTTTGATTGCCAGATGTCGGTCTGGGAAAATCCCAATGTTATAAATATACCTTCTAAAGGAGGAGAAAGGGTTGAAACGAATGTAATTTTTTATGTATATGTTTCTCAAGAGAATTTTAATATAATTGCAGAGTTGAGGTCGGTGTTTTCATACAGGGATTCATGTGTCGTTCACACTTACAGTCTCTTGCTTCTTTTCTTATGTGAATGTTATTCCGGTTTGTCTTTCCCAGTTTGTTTTCTTTCATACCTGAAACTTAGTGTATAATAGTTCAGAATTCATACTTGCTATGCTCCGTTTGTTATTTTAGATATTCACCAAAATTTTCTTCTAAAGTTAATATAGAATTCATTTTTCAATGCTCCATGTTGATGGTCTGTTCATGTTCCTGTTTTCCACCAAACAATTATAAATCAACTGTGATCGAGTGGCTACCTTGCCCCTGTGTTGAAATCATTTGCATAAGTTCTATTTATTTCTATCGTATATATTGACTCCATTGCCCAATGGTTTTGTGTTTTGTTTCAACCAATTTTACAAACAATTTATAGTTTCACTTGTATCTGGCATTGTTAACATTTGGTGAGAGATCCCTCTCGAAAGAGTAGAAGGCCAGTTCTCTCTTCAAAAGTGGTTTTGCTGTTACCTGGGAGTGAGCCTTCCGCAACCTTCGTCTCAATTCTAGTGCTAACAAACTGGCACCGTTGCTGGGGATCGAAGGTTGAGGATCATCCCTAGGAAGAATGACAAAGATTCAAAGGATAAATAATTTTTGTGGGCAAACAGAGATTCTTACATGTAAAAAAGGTTGTATCATTTTCCTTGGTGACTCTACTGAAAGATTCTGGAAGGTGACTCCACTGAGGAGACCGGTGATCAAAAAGAAAGAGATTTCTGGGGGCAAACGGAAATTTCTGAATTCACGAGAAGGTTGTATGTTTGTCCTAGTGACTCCACACCTGCTTCAACCAGTATCGCACTAGATATCCTAGCTTCCAGAAAGATCCGCATGAGAGGTACCCCTGATACTGAAACTTTACTAAGTGTGGATAATCCGAAAAGAATACTTAGAAATAGAAATAAAGAGAAAGTGGATTTTCCATTGTTTGATACTTCATCATCTCAAGATTGGTATAGCATAGCGGAACCCGAATGGGGGGTTAGGGCTGAAAGACTACTAACCAAATATAAATCTGAATCTGACCTAAGGAAAACTGGGGTTAGCCCTAATACACTGCAATCCTATCTACTTGATTCTTTGTGGCTGAACCTAAAGACCCACCAAAAGCTGATGAGATAGCCCCTATCCTTCAGAAAACCTAGTTTCCTAACCCCCTATCTGTTCCTAGTCAACCTACCCCAATAGCTGCTGCTAGATTTGCCCCGTTAGCCCTACCTTTGGTTCTACACGACCTCCCCATGAATTACACCCAAAGAATTGCACTCTATGAGGGGGAGGGAAATGTCTTAGCAAGGTACCATGTGGATAAGTTCGACAACTTCATTGACCTAGAAGAGGTGGATTATGAAGATGTCAAAATGTGGTTGTTCGCTCAGAGTTTGTCTAGGGAAGCCAAGAAATGGTACAAAGATTTACCACCTAGGTCTATCTGTAGCTTCGCTGGTTTTCAAACCATATTTCTAGAAAGCTGGGATGATAAACAAAGCCCATTACAGGTCTTGTCTCAATACAACAATCTCAAGAAAGGAGGTTTTGAATCAGTCCATAAGTTTTCCAGCAAATTCATGCGGGTCTACAACTCGATACCTGTCGATATCAAACCTTTGCCCGGGGCGGCTAAACTTCATTATGCTGATGCCTTTGACAATGATTTCACTTTGTTATTGAGAGAAAGGAACTCAAACACCCTCCCATCCATGTTCACTGACGCCCTAGAGGTAGAGGCCAATATGATGGCATGTGGAAAAATGAAACCGAGGGCCAAGATTGACAGAAGGAAAGGTAGAGAAGAGGAACATACCACTGCTTCTGCTTCTTCATCCAGTGATATGAAGTTTGAGATGATGCTAAAAAATATGGAAAAATTGATGGACAAGCTAACAGTGGAAACCAAGCTGATGAACCAGGAACAGAATGAACCTCAGATAAGGAATCCTAATTTCAGGAAGCAAGTCCCTCCCCTGCTCCAACCCAACAGACCAAGGGATGTGAGGAATCTAAGGAAGCAAGAAGAGCAGCCAATCAGCCCTCCTTTCCTTGAAAACTATGTGGCTGCAGAAGATGAATCTGAGTCCGCCGAAGATCATATCCATCATTTTGGCGATTTGGACTCTGAGATCTACTTAACTGAAGAGGAACATGATATGTTCGCTCAGGTGGATGATAAGACCCTGACAGGGGAATTGGAGCAATATCATAAAGGGTATATGCATGCTATAGATGATGTCAGGAAGATCAAGTTAAGAAGTAGAGATGTTGTTGTACATAAGAAAGGTGGTAAATTTGCTGGAGAAGTTGTTATACCTAAAGGAGGATTATATCCAGACCAACCTTCTAGTAGTCAGATCGGCCCAAGGAGAGGAGATGAAAAACAAAAGGGGTCGATGGCACCTAGAGAAGTGGAAAAGGGAAATAGTAATGTGATAGAGTTGGAGCCAGTGGCACCTGTTGAACTGGGGAAAACCCATCCCATGTTTAATCTCCAAAACGAGCTAGCTAAGCTAAAGGTATCGATTCCTTTCAATGAATTATTGAGGAATAAGGAGTACAGGGACACTATAACAAAGATGATTGCAAATCAAGGAGAAGCTCACCCAGATATCTTAGAGCTGACTAAAGACAACCCTACTATTATTATGGGATCTAATATTGACAACATGGATAGTGATGACGAGGAGGTACCCCCCTTTTACATGAGCTTGAATGTACATGATATGGTGTTACACAATGCCATATTGATTCAAGAGCATCACACAATCCGATTCCAAAGGGAGTGGTGGAAATCCTGGGATTGGAGATTACAAGGCCTTATAAAGACCTGTGTTCCTTTGATTCTAAAAGGGTAAAATGTCTAGGATTAATCAAATACATGGTGGTATCTTTAAATAAGTTACCATCTAAAATTGTGGTCATGGATGTCGTCGTGGCCAACATTCCTCCCAAGTTTGGTATTTTGTTGTCAAGGTCTTGGAATTCGAAGCTGAAAGGAAGCTTGCAAATGGACATGACCTATGCAACAATTCCTATTCAAAATGAAAACAAAAGGTTATACAGTGACAAGAGGTTTCCTTACGTCGTGAGCAGTCAGGCTCAACCCGACATCCATCATGTTTATGCTGTCGACATGGACTTGGGGTCCTCTATTTTCTTCAGTGATATATCTCCTTGCAACTCAGAAATCGCCGTGCCACAAAAAGATAAAAAAGAGGCCAGCGAGCTAGAATCTTTGGAAAGGAAGCAAAAGGACGAAGGACTATGGAAGATGTATTTCAACAGCTCAGTGTCTAAAGCGGGTGCTGGCGCAAGTGTGTATATAATATTCCCCACTAAAGATACCAAAGCCCACTCTTACAAGTTGGTTTTTGAATGCTCTAACAATGTAGTAGAGTATGAGGCCTTGTTACTGGGCCTACATGCACTAAAGTATTTAGGATCAAGAAAGGTCCAAATTTTTGGGGACTCGGAGCTTGTAGTAAATAAGTTGAATGACAGCTATCAAATTAGAAATCCAAGAATGAGAGCTTACCGAAATGAGGTGTGGGATATTTTCAGAAATTTCTTCACTAAACATACAGTCCAAGTGATTCCCAGAGATGAGAATGCGGTGGCAGACTCTCTGGCAACCACAGCCAAAAAATTTGAAGCTCCCACGATGAGTAAAAAGAAATATAAAGTGGATATTGTAGATAGACCTTCCATACTAGATAACACTAAATATTGGCAAGTCTTCGAAGATGATATGCAAATCAAAAGATTTCTGGAGATGTCTGGTGAGTTTTTGAACACTCACATTGATGAAGGTGGTGCTGACCCCAAAAATTTCCTAGGCGTTGAAGAGGAAGGGGAAGAAGCTGTCGAGACGGGAAAGCTAAAAGACTCCTTAGGAGGCAAGTATATAGTCCAATTGAAAAGAAATCATATTCCCAAGGATCTAATCCCTTTAGAGTCTCTTTTTTACCAAAATGATGTCGCTATAGATCCAAAGGTCGAGCCTGCCACGGATGTCGTTGAAGATGTGGATATCGACACTGAAGATGACCCAAAAATTATAATTGTCCAAGAAATTATCTGCTAAAGAAAAAGAAGGGTATTTGAACTTGATGAAGAAATACACGGATGTGTTTGTGTGTAGTTATTAAGATATCAAAGAGTATGACACTTCCATCATACAGCATACTATTCCGATTAGACCCGGAGAAAAACCATTCAGGAAAAAACTCAGAAGGATTAATCCAAAGTTAGTACCCATCATTGAAAAAGAAGTGAAAAGGTTGTTTAATGCAAAGATAATAGTAACTTTTAGGTTTTCAAAATGGGTAGCCAATTTGGTTCCTGTTTGAAAAAAGAATGGTCAGATAAGGCTATGCATGGATTTCATGAATTTAAATAAAGTATCTTTGATAGATAACTACCCATTGCCAAAGATGGACCAAATCCTACAGAGGGTGGTGGGATCAGAAAGGATATCCACTATGGATGGCTTTTCCAGTTACAATCAAGTGAAGTTATTACCTGAAGATCAAGAAAAAACCACTTTCACCACACCTTGGGGTACATTCATGTACGCAAAGATGTCGTTTGGGTTGATGAATGCTGGAGCAACTTTCCAACGTGCCATGGATATTGCTTTTGCAGAAGAGAAAGAAAAATTTGTGGTGGTATACATGTTGTAAAGGAAAGTGTCCTGTGGCTAGGGTTTAAGAGGCCATCAACGTACTGGGGTTGAAAGAGAGATGCACAATGTTCAGCAAGTATATAACAGCAAGTTTCAGAGATGAGAAAGGTCCACACCTGATAAACTGAAGGCTGGTCCAAGCTTTCTCTTCAATCCTCTTCTTGCTCCTCTCGCTCCAAGAGACCTGCAAAACAAGTTATACCTTCCTCAAACCATTATGACCATACATAAGACAATGATAATCAAATAAACATGAAATAATGATCTGAATAACATTATAATATGATCATAAACAGAGATTCAATCACACATTGAACAATGATTTGGGAAGAAGAAGGACATCACATCTTTATTAATCTTTAAAACAAGTACAAATATACCTTCTCTTCAAGTTGGCACCTCACGAAACCTTGATCTGGTTCTGTTGCTTCTCTTCTCCAAAGAACTCAGCCTCCAAGCTCTGCAACACAAGGGAAAACCTCCAGGGCAAAGGTGTGGGCAAAGAGAGTTCCAATTCCTCCAGCATAACAGTGCAAAAATTCAAGTCCCTTTTCATGGACCTCCCTACCTTTATTTATATGCTGAAGAAGAGTTAGGGGCGAAGCCAAAGTGGTTACAACTGAAGGAGTCAGTTGCATAACTACCCAAACTAACTCAAAACGTGTGTTTTTATGTTTTAATGTTGAGAAACAGATGTGCGGGTCTATAGGAGGGAAACTCGCGCATGATATGCAAGTTTACACAAGAGAAACCCGTGAATATATGCATGCGCGACTTGCAAAACACAAGAGTCGCGAGTGATGCGCGGGTTGCACATAAGGAGAGTCGCGCATACACAAAAAACGCATTTTCAAGGTATTTTTGGGCATTTTCAGACTTTGGTGTCTTCTGGAAAGTTTTAGCTAACTGAAATACCTTTTCAACGGTGTAGAAATGAGGTCAAATGGAGTTACAAAACTCAAGATATGGGTCCTCCAAGATAGGTGTTTTTTCAGTGACTTTCATGAAGTGCCGACATGCGACGAAATCGTGGGAAAGTGGTCACAGGCAGAGATGTGTCATTTTGAGCTATAACAATACATGGATGACATTACTATATACTCCAGGTGGGATAAATATCACATCGAGAATTTGGAAAGAGTTTTCATTAAATGCAGGAAGTACGGCATCTCATTGAACCCTAGAAAGTCAAACTTCGCTCTAGAAGAAGGAAAGTTGTTGGGGCACATCATTTCAAAGGAAGGGATCAGGATCGATCCAGACAGGGTAAAAGGCATCTTGAGGGTAGAAGAACCAAGGAGCAAGAAATAAATACAGTCTTTAATTGGTCAATTCAACTTCTTGAGGAGATTCATCCCTAGCTTTGCTGAAATCCTGATGGACATTACTTACATGCTAAGGAAAGATCATGAAATTGAGTGGACGGTAGGAGCCAATAAAGCTTTCAAAGATATAAAACAGGCCATTTCAGAAGCTCCTGTACTAATCAGCCCAGATTTTGAGAAGGATTTCTTAGTATTCTCGTATGCTTTAGAACACACTATAGCGGCAGTTTTGCTACAAAAGAATGATCGAGGTGAAGAACAACCTATAGCGTTCTTCAGTAAGATATTGAGAGATAGAGAACTGAAATATAATATAATGGAAAAACAAGCCTATGTCTCAGTTAAATCCTTGAAGTATTTTAGAATCTACCTCCTCCATTCCCACATAATCGCCTATGTACCTTGCAGTGTAGTGAAAATCATAGTTACACAGCCTGACCCTGAAGGAAAGAGAGCTAAATGGGTTGCAGTGCTTTTGGCATATGACATAGAAATCAAGCCCACAAATTTGATCAAAGGGCAAGGATTGGCTAAGATGATGACAGACTCTCTGGAGCTAAATTTCCTCACCTGTCAGTCTGATCGGATAGAGGAAGAGGCACAAGTGAATCCTACGTTTCTACGTATCCCCGGTATGATGACGTTGTTTTTGTATTGTGGAATTTACAACCTCCTGCTAGGATAAGAAAAACCCAGGCTAGATCCATAAAACTAAAAGCGGCAAAGTTGTGTATCATATAATAATATCTTTATTGGAAATACCCCAGTGGGATACTGCTGAATTGTCTTATGGAGAACGAAGATCAACATATGGCAAGGGAATTTCACGAAGGAGATTGTGGAGGACACCATTCCTGGAAAGTTACCGCAAACAAAATTCTGAGGGCAGGATTTTATTGGCCTTCATTGTTCTCAGATGTTTATAAAGAAACAACTAAATGCCACCAGTGTCAGATTCTTGAAGGGAAAAGGAAGGTGGCATCTCTCCCCCTCGACCCTATATCTGTGGAGGCTCCTTTCCAGTAATGGGGGTTAGATTTCATCAGGGAAATAAATCCAAACTCCTCCGGGAAACATAAGTGGATTCTGATTGCCACCAATTACTTCACAAAGTGGATTGAAACCATACCCACCAGGAGGGCTACAGAAGAATTGATAATGGATTTCTTAGAAAATAATATTTTAGCAAGGTTCGGCTTCCCGAAGCGGATTGTGACAAACGGTGCACCTGCCTTTAAATCTAGGAAAATGATCAATTTTTGCCACAAATATCATATAAGCTTGAATCATTCTATGGCTTATTACCCACAAGGGAACAGAATGGCAGAATCCTCTAACAAAATCCTTGTGAGGATCATTAAGAAGTTGTTGGAGGATAACAAGAAATCCTGGCACACAAAATTGAAATATGCCTTGTTTCAGTTAGTATATGGAGACGAGGTAATTTTTCCTTCCTCTCTGGGCATTCCAATCATGAATTTATTGCGGGATCCGTTGGACAAGCCTAATCCCATTCAAAGAAGGATCAACCAGATCATTGAGCTTAATGAAGTGAGGGACAAGGCTTATGATAAAGTCCAGGTACACCAGGAAAAGATGAAGAATACTTTCAATAGGAAAATAAAAGAAGATGTTTTCCAGGTGTTGCCACCTTACACACACTTGTGTCACGTGGCAGAAATATTCAAGCCACTCGGTGTGTCCTTGGGGGCAAGTCTCGAGTCAAGGTTGTCACCTTGTTCTTGACTCCTTCGTTTAGGCTCAACTCCTAACAAATCCAAGGGGGGTAGACCCTATTAAGTTACTAAGTCTAAATTACTTAGTAAGGTGATGTTGAACTGAATGAGTTACTTAGGAGTTTGAAATTTAACCATAAACAACCATAGATGACAAGATACAAAATGAGCACACGAAAGCACAATGCTGAGACACAATATAAATATATAGCAAGAAAATAACCAATGCCTTAAAATGGAGTCAAAAAGAAATCAATATAATTGCATGTGCTTGCAGTGAATGTTTTGCAATTGCCTCTTGGTACGTTTGAAGTTACTATGAAAATATGAGTTAATTAAAATTAGGTGAAGGGGTGGACTCCAGATATACCCGAGAGTACTTGGAGTATGTCCAAAACTAAACATTCATGGCTACCTGGAAGGAATGTGTGGGTTGAATGGAGTCTCTGGGGATATTTTTCATAATGCACCCATTAGGGTGTGATAGAGATTGGCACCCTGAGGTCACTTTTCAGAAGTTCCCGCTTCCTTTGGGTATTTTTCCACCGTAATGGTTTGATCTAGGTGTTGGATTTTAACCTAATGGTTTGTCAATTTGGGAGAGTGAATCCTAATTATACTAGTCACTCAAATGATTTTGATACAGCTTGACTGATCGGACGAACCGCAGCCAAGTGCAGAGCATACACACCGGAGTCTTGTCAATTTTAGTAAATTTTGAGATGGATGTTCTTGTTAAAAAGAAAACCCTCCAGGAACCTCTTTTGGTCCAAGTGGACCTCAATCGGGGAATCAAGGAGAGGTCGATTTTATTATGGTTACTGAAACAAATGATGATAGCAAATGAAACATAAAAATATAAGAAAACCACAATTTTCTAATTAGACTACCACGAACCTTTCTTCACCTTTCGGCTCAAAAGGAGGCTCGTGGGGTAAGTATTTAAGTTACTTTGAAACCAATAGAAATGGAATATGGAATTGATAATGAATCAAAGTATAATACCCTGCAGTTTAGAGCTATGCTAGTTTGAAAATATATGAACAAAAAGTAAAAAAATGACACCGACGCAAATCCCCCTAGGGGGGATGGTGAATAGGCTCGAAAGAGCCTATTCGAAAGGACCTTTTCTCTTTATTAGCAATGATTTACAGTAACAGAAAATTAAAATTGATGCACTTTGGTCCTTGTTATCTGGGATCCAAAGGCTTACAACAAGCTTATAACAAGCTAGAATTAAACAAGGTGGTGGGGGAAGCTTCCGAGAAGCTCCGATTCGTCCAAGAGTTGGAAATTTGGCAGAGTCTCCTTCTCTTTTTTGTTGGACCTGCTAAAAAACAGCGAGCAATCGAAATCAAATGTGCCCAAACACACTTTGAAAGTGTTTTGGGTTACTACACTAGTTACCGAAAAAAATCTTTTGTAAAATTTTGTTAAGTTGGGGTAATCTAGTTTTACAAAAAGGAACCAAGGAAAGCAAGATTTCCTTGGGATCTTGGCTTGTTGTTTGGGCAGCCAATAACATGTGCACTTTTATTGCAGAATATGAAACTTTAAAGTACGAAAAAGGAAACTAGCTTAAAAGCAAGCTACAAATTTTCATTAAAATGCTTGCAAAAAGAGGATAATTTCAGCTAGATCTCTTAAAATACAACTTTATATGCAAAACGAAACTGAGATCTAAACTTAAGAAAGGATCTTACTAACTATATATATATGTAATTTTTTTAATGAGACAGAGCTAAGCAATAAGACTCTTTAAAAGTAACCAATTTGAAGAGAAATTAAGATTTTGAAGGAGGAAGAGAGAGAAAGAGTGTTTGAAGCCTGGGAATGTTGGGCTTTGGATTCTGCTTTGGTGGAACACTGAGGAACTATGTCATTCAGAAGATACTGAAGATGAGGAAGATGCAAACCAGCACAACCTCTTCTATAAGCAAGATCACCTGCAACTTAGAAATCCTTGCACAAACAGATGGTTAAAACATAGGTGTCGTTGGAAGAGGTAATTGGAAAGAATGCAATTAAACTTAAAATACATACAAATCCAATAGATCTAGAACAAGAAATAGTAACAACATAAATCAAACTAGAATAGACTCTTACCCTAACAAGAGGGAGCTCTCTCCTTCAAGGCCAACAATTAACCAGCAAAGCAATGATAAATAAAGCAGATTATACCTCATAAGCATTTGACAATCAACATCCACACATGAAGATAATTACACCATAGATCTTGCCCCCAAAGCTTCTTTATTCTGGAATGAAAAAACAATACAGTACAAGAGCAACAACACCTCAATCCCAGTTCTAAATAGCTTGGAAGAGGATGTTGTGCTTGGATATATACAAAAGCTAGGAGATCCAGCCCAGGGGAGGCGCAAATCCCAAGGAGGCAGATCAAATTAGCTGATGGAGAGTCAATCAATGTAGACCTGAAGCTGAACTGAGCCTACTTGTCAACCGGGGGCTTGATTGAGCTGACACATCAACCCATAAATCGACACATCAGTCCACAGAGCATCCAGGAGAGTCCACACATGTGGAGGAGAGAGAGAGGGTGTAATTCTCCATGAAGACAGCTGAAGATCATCTCTGGATCTGATTTGATCACCTCCTCCAGTCAAGGATTTGTCAGATCCAGTCAATCTGGTTCAGATCTCACTGATTTCAATCAAATCAGCTGAGAATCCACTGATTTATGATTTTAGATTTGCTCCATTATTCATAAATTTATTAATTAAAATAATCAATAATTGATATTTTGGGGCTTTCTGACCTGAGTGATGGAAAATCACTCAAAACTAGGAAATAGTGGGTCCATGGGTTTACATGGTGCTCTTAGCTTGCAAATTAGCACCTACATGACTGAAACTGATTATTTGGCTCACTTTTATTACAAAATCAATTTTTCCAATTAAACTATTAAAAAATAGCCTAAGTTTTGGAAAAACTAAATTTTAATAAAAGACACTGAAAAAAAATAAAAAAATTGAAAATTTGAAAAAACCTAGGGGGACTTAGACATGTTCATATGACTCGACCATGATGTCTAGCATGTTTATACATTGACGCATAGACTCTAATAACCTCAATAGGCCTAAATTCCAAGTCGACCACCCCAACTTTGGAGGTATGGAGTGAAAAACTCAGAAATTATCAGTCGTTTATTCAACAACCAATAATAACCAAGGGAAAAAACACCCTCGGCTGATCGGATTGACAAATAAATTCTAAGAGACCGAGTCTTTTACAGACACTATCATGCTAGAACATTTATTACAATTCCCCCATGGGGTATGAACATGTGATATAGTACAACAAGCACTTCCCAGAAGTACTTCCAAAGGCCTTTTGAAGTTCGAATAAGTTATCCTTGTCCGGTTCACCAGGCTCACTTGATAAAAACCACTAAGTACAAATTAGGTGGTAACATTCTAGCTCCATCTAGGGACACATTCTCTCACTGATATTCTGTTCAAAGGAGAGGATGTGAGAACTCTGGAATCTATGGGTCCTGCATAGCAATTAGAGTTTGTCAATAACATGTATATATAAGAAAATTTTAACTATAAAAAGCACACTAATGTACATAATTAGTCTATAATGTGCAAAAAGGAATATTTTACAAAAACTAATATACAAAGGAAAATTTTCAACATGGTACAAAACAACTATAATACAACAATATCTATGATACAACAACATGATATATAAAATTTAGAAATACATGCAGGGCAGGGTTTAGAAATTGGCCTTGAAACCACTGATGCCAATAAAGGCATCAAACTGTCTCGGAGAAAAACAACTTGAGGAGGAAACCATTCATTAGCAGGCTCAACCTTTCTCCTTCTAGGTCATTTAGATAGAAGGAGTTCGTTCCTGCTATTTCATCGATGATGTATGGTCCCAACCATAAGTTGTCTAGCTTTCCATGTTTCCCAGGTTTCTCTCGTCGTTTGTCCCAACACAAAACTGTGTCACCTACTTGGAAGGATCCTGTCCGGGTAGACTTATCAAAGGTTATCTTGACCTTGTCTGAATTTCTGATACTCTAGTCAAGAGAATTTCTTCTGCTCTCATCTAGCTTGATCAACTAGTTTATTCTACTCTGAATGGCCTCTTGATCTAAGCTGAAGGTCTGGAGAAACTGATAAACTAGAAGCTTTAGATGGACTGGTAAGCTGACATCAAGGCCATAGACTAATTCGAAAGGGCTCCTCCCGATTGAAATTTTCTTGGTGATTCTGTCAGCCCATAACGCTAATTTGATCTTGCTATCCCAAGCCTTCTTATTGTCACCCACAATTTTTTTGATTATGGTCATTAAGTTCTTGTTACTTGATTCCACTAGACCATTTCCTTGGGGATAGTAATTGGATGAGTGGGATAGGACAATGCCGTACTTGAAACAGAAAGATGACGTCTTGGAGGAAACAAAGCACGGGCCATTATCCGTGATGATTCTAGCTGGCACATCGAATCTTGTGATAATATTAACTTCTAAGAAATTCATGACTATAGCATCAGTTTCCTTCTTGGTGGGTATCGTCTCTACCCACTTGGTAAAATAATCAGTGGCGGTAAAAATCCAAGAATAACCATTGCTCGAGTTATCTTTGAACTTACTGATGAAATCAAGCCCCCATTGCTGGAAAGGAGCTTGGACTACTATTAGATTTAAAGGCAAGGCTTTCATTTGTTGTTTTCCGGTGAATAACTGACACCGGGGGAAAACTCTAACAGCCTTGTGCACATCTGAAAATAATTTTGGCCAATAGTAGCCTGCTCTAAGGATTTTGTGGGCGGTTTTTTTTGCTGCAAAATTTCCACCACAAAATCCTGAATGGAACTCAACCATGAGTTTCTTGGACTCAGGTTCATCGACACATATAAGTATTAAACCATCGGGGTTTCTCCAACCCAAACCATCTTTTGTCAAACAATACTTAGTTGCTTTTAACCTTAATGCTCTTCTTTTATGGCCAAGTAAGTGATCGGGGCATGTAAGGTTGCGAAGGAAAAATATGATGTCGGTGTACCAAGGGTGCTGCTCTAATCTCTGAAACTTGTCTGATACACTTTGTTCTGAATCACTGTTCTGGCAGATTATTCCTAAGGCCTTTTCATTTCCCTGGGTCAACATCTTTGCAAGACCTTGTCCCTTAATTAGCTTAGTAGGTTTTATCTCCAAGTCATATTCTTGAATCTTTGAAACCCACTTACCCCTGATTCCTAGACAATCCTATTGAGACATGATATCCTTGACAGGTGCATGGGGTACATATCCAATGATTTTGGAGTAACCTATATAATTTCTAAAAATTTTAAGGGACTTGACAAGAGCATAGGCCTATTTCTCCATCGTGGTATACTTCAACTCTGAATTTTGCAAGGTTCTACTCATAAAGGCTATAGGTTTCTCTTGTCCCTCCTTATTATTTTGAAGCAAAACACCGGCAATGGTGTCTTCCGAGGCAAAGGAAAAAATCTGGAATTCTTTGGAATAATCTAGACTAATCAAGACTGGGGACATGGATATGGCATCTTTGATAGAATTGAATGTAATTTTCCTTCATCCATCCACTCACACTTAGCATCTTTCTTTAATAACTTTTGCAGAGGTTTCATTAATTCTGCTAAATTTGGGATGAATCTTCTTATGAAATTGATCTGACCATTAAAAGAATGGAGAGATTTTAGATTCTGGGGCAAGGGGACTTTCTTAATGGCTTCAAATCTCTCAAGATCAACCTTGACACCATCCTTAGAAATGATGTGCCCCAACAACTTGCCTTCATCAACTCCAAAGATTGGCATGGTGGGGTTCAAGGAAATACCATATTTCCGACATCTTATAAAAACCTACCTAAGATGACTTATGTGGTCAAATCTTTCCTTTGAAAAAACAGTTAAGTCATCTTGATATATTTCGATTATTTTGCCTATAAGTTCTTTGAAGACAAAATCCATGGCTCTTTGGAAGGTGGCACCAGCATTCAATAAGCCAAAAGGAATTCTTAGAAATTTATAGGTACCCCAAGGTGTGGTGAATGCAGTCTTATGTTGATCCTCTTTATTTACCAACCCCTGGTTATAACCGGAAAAGCCATCCAACATAGACATCATTCCTGATCCTGTTACTCTTTGAAGAAAAGTTTCCATGTCGGGTAATGGGTAATTATCTTTGAGGCATGATGTATTCAGATTTCTAAAATCTATACATATTCTAATTGACCCATTCTTCTTTCTGACAACAACTAAGTTGGAGCACCAAGATGAATTTCTTGTAGGTGCTATGATCCCTGCTGCTAACATCTTCTGAAGTTCCTTCTGCACAATGGGGGCCAACTAAGGATTTATTCACCTAAGTTTTTGTCGAAAAGGTTTGACCTCCTTAGCTTCTTCTATGAGGGGAATAGTGTGCTGAAACACATCCTCCCGATAGGCTTTCAGCTCATCATAACTAAAGGCCAACACATCTCTATACTCTTTGATTAAGTTGATCAAATTGCTCCTTTCCTTTTTGGAAGTACCCTTTCCAATTTTTATTATCTTGGGATCCTTGTCAGTTCCTATATTTATTTCCATATAATTCCTAGTTTTTATTTCTTCCTTGTGTTTTTTATGATGATCCAGTCGATCGAAAAGATTCTCGAAAGCTATAAGGCTACTCGGGATGTGATTCCCTACATTATCCTCGCACTACTGATACTCTTTACCCTCTTGTTGATAACTGATCTTGCAACCTTCAAACTCTTGTAGATTGTGGATGAATCTCAAAATTTGTTCATCATCCTTAAACACCTGCCAGTGATCTATATTATCTGGAACTGAAGGTCTGAAATTACTTTCCATCTTTCCATTCCCACTAATCATTTCATCTGATGGCTGGAGGGTGGATGCTGCTACTTCCAATTCATTTGATAACCCATTCATTTCCCTATGCACCTTTTGAATGTTAAGGGCATCAAACCATTCCATAGTGTCCCATGTCGCATTTCTATACTTTCTTAGTCTGTCATTTTTGCATTGATACTGATTCTTAATCTGGAGGACAACTAAATCTGAATCACCCTTTATGTTCAACATCTTTATCCCCGTATCTTTAGAAGTTTCTAATCCTAGGAGCAATGCCTCATACTCGGCTACATTGTTTGATGCTTCAAACTCTAACCTGAACGCAAAGTTGTAGATTTTATCTGAAGGAGAGATGATCACGATGCCCGCACATTTTCCAGTTTTGGAATAAGCCCCGTCAAAGTACATTTGCCAAACTTCATCGATATTTTCATTTTTAATGTTTTCCTTAATAGGGGCCATGAAATTTGACAAAATAGCATAGTTTCCAAAGTTATCAGTGAAATGAACAAATTCATTTCCGGTCTTCTTAGGGTTTTCTACATGTCGTTTCCTCAACTTTTCTCTGTGGAGAATCACCCTATTGTTCTCTGATGCAGGTATAGTAGCATATGTCCAATCCATTTGAATGTACCCACCAAGAGTTGCGGCCCATTTTCTGGATAGCAACATACCCCAATTATCTGGAACATCTATCACCACCACATCCATCGACATGTCGATATCGGGATACTTAGCCAACTTAACCTGTAAATTTAAGATTATCCCTACCACTTCAACTTCTTTTGCATCCATGGAACAAACATTGTCGTAGGGTCAGATGACCCTTAGATTTAGCTATTCCATTACTTTTCTTGTCATGACATTTGATGAAGCACCTGAATCTAACATGCAGTTATGAAGGAGAAGGTTATCAACTAAAAGTGAGACATAAAAAGGTGGGTGGTCTTCTCTTCTCAGATCAACACTGTTGAGGACTATAGGCATATCTATAGGTTCAATATGTTCAACTTCAAATATAGCATTGTTATTAGGAAGAGGATCCTCTTTGACAATATTATGAGCTTTACTTTGACTATCCTCTAAGGATTTCAACAACTTTTCTTTTTTACCACGAATTTTAAGGACATCAGTTGCATAAACATGAATCTTGGCACTACTTATCCATTCTCCCATATCAATATTTGATTCAGGGACAATAGGAGGATCTAGGAGGGGAGGAGTGGTTACCTTTGGCTTGTACTGTTTAGACAGTGATGGCTTCTCTCTTCTTTGATATACTGCTCCCTTGAATCTATCCTTTTTCATTTCCTTAATTACTTCCAGAGAAGGCATTACACCATAAAAGTTGGAAAGGAGATCCTTCTCGTAACCGTAATACGTGGCTTGCTGCCAATGATGGTTTGATAAAGGATAGGTTTGGCCTACCATGTACACATGATCAGACTCACCTGATGTTGTTTCCCGATTACTGACCTCAGCCATTCCATGTTCTATAACTTGGTTTTCTATATAGCAATTTCTTTCTTGGTGGAATTGATCACAAGATCTACACCATGGAATGACTTCTTCTACCAGGTTAGTTGAGTCTAACTAGTTTGGAATCCTAGGTTCCTGTTGAGGAGATTTCTTTTGATACACTTGATTCTGTTTAGGCTGAATGTTCCTAGGTCCATTATTTCTTTCCATTGTGATTATTCTGTTCTGAATATTATTCAATTGTACATATTGATTTGCCATGATTTGGTTCTGACTAGTAACCAATTTTTCTATCATGTTAGTTACCTTTTTCCATGGGGTCTTCAGAGGTTTCCTTTTCCTCTAATTCAATGGCTTTTCCCTTCTCTTTGTTGTATGAAGTGTTTCCCCTAGTGTAACCTGGAATGTTGGATTTGCCTGAAGACTGCATATTCTTTTCTATTTTCTCGGCCAAATCATGAGCAATTTTTAGATCGACCGGCTTTTTGTCCCTTAACCGGTACCTCAAATGACCAGTGAAAGCTTCGATGTAAGATATGAGGATGGAGGCATCCCTTGGCTTGATTTATCTAGGGAGGTCCGCAACCACATGCCTGAACTTAGTATTAAATTCATCAATGGTTTCATTCTCCATCTTCTTTATGTTAGGAAGGGCAGCAAGCAGATGTCTTGGTTCCTTCTTTTCCCCCCTGTTTCTTCTTAAAACCCTCTAGGAATTCATTAAGAGTTTTATATGAATCATCACCAAGGTCAGCATACCATTCCCCAGCATCATCCTCTAAAGATAAAGAAAAGAGATTCATTTTGACATATTCATGGTTAGAGGCAGCATTATTGCAGTAACTGACCAGGTGCTTATCAAAATTTCGGATGTGATACTTGGCAGTGATGGCATTATTTCCCTCAAATATGGGGAGCTTCTTGATAGCATCATTCGAAATGTCATGAGGACTACCTGCTATCTGAGAAAAGTCAAGGGGTTTGTAAAATTCTGTCATTTCTTGAGATTGAAAGGTATGACTCTCTACAAATATGTGATGGATATCTGAGAGGGATTGGTCTCCTAAATTTTCAAGGTTTCTATGAGAAATATGCCTATTCAATCTTTCCCTAATAAACCTTTTGGGATCAGGAAGAGGATTGAATAATTGTCGGCGGTTTCTTTGGGTAGAAATTCTTGAAGGGATGTTAGACAGTGGAGACGCTAGATGGATCGAGTTTTAATTTTTATGTTTTTTAAAGACTAGATCAATCAAAAGTTTTTATCTTTTTAGTTGTCTAGAAAAAAGTTAAGCTAAGTCATACTCGAGAATAAAAAGACTTATCCCCGGAAACAATGCCAAAAAGTGTTGCTGCCTTACACACACCTGGGTCACGTGGCAGAAATATTCAAGCCACTCGGTGTGTCCTTGGGGGCAAGTCTCGAGTCAAGGTTGTCACCTTGTTCTTGACTCCTTCGTTTAGGCTCAACTCCTAACGAAGCCAAGGGGGGTAGACCCTATTAAGTTACTAAGGCTAAATTACTTAGTAAGGTGATGTTGAACTGAATGATTTACTTAGGAGTTTGAAATTTAACCATAAACAACCATAGATGACAAGATACAAAATGATCACACGAAAGCACAATGCTGAGACACAATATAAATATATAGCAAGAAAATAACCAGTGCCTTAAAATGGAGTAAAAAAGAAATCAATATACTTGCATGTGCTTGGAGTGAATGTTTTGCAATTGCCTCTTGTTACGTTTGAAGTTAATGTGAAAATATGAGTTAATTAAAATTAGGCGAAGGGGTGGACTCTAGATATACCCGAGAGTACTTGGAGTATGTCCAAAACTAAACCTTCACAGCTACCCACAAGGAATATGTAGGCTGAATGGAGTCTTTAGGGCTATTGTTAATAATGCACCCATTAGGGTGTGACAGAGATCGGCGCCCTGAGGTCACTTTTCAGAAGTTCCCGCTTCCTTTGGGTATTTTGCCACCGTAATGGTTTGATCTAGGTGTTGGATTTTCACCTGATGGTTTGTCAATTTGGGCGAGTGAATCCTAATTATACTAGTCACTCAAATGCTTTTGATACAGCTTGACTAATCGAATGAACCGTAGCCAAGTGCAGAGCATACACACCGGAGTCTTGTCAATTTTAGTAAATTTTGAGATGGATGTTCTTGTTAAAAAGAAAACCCTCTAGGAACCCCTTTCGATCCAAGTGCACCTCAATCAGGGAATCAAGGAGGGGTTGATTTTATTATGGTTACTAAAATAAATGATGATAGCAAAAGAAACATAAAAAGATAAGCAAACCACAATTTTCTAATTAGACTACCACGAACTTTTCTTCGCTTTTCGGCTCAAAAGGAGGCTCATGGGGTAAGTATTAAAGTTACTTTGAAACCAATAGAAATGGAATATGGAATTGATAATGAATCAAAGTATACTACCCTACATGTTAGAGCTACTCTAGTTTTAAAATATATGAACAAAAAGTAAAAAAATGACATCGACACAAATCCCCCTAGGGGGGATGGTGAATAGGCTCGAAATGACCTTTTCTCTTTATTAGCAGTGATTTACAATAATATAAAATTAAAATTGATGCACTTTGGTTCTTTTTATCTAGGATCCAAAGGCTTACAACAAGCTTGTAACAAGCTAGAATTAAACAAGGTGGTGGGGGAAGCTTCTGGGAAGCTCCAATTCGTCCAAGAGTTGGAAATTTGGCAGAGTCTCCTTCTCTTTTTTGTTGGAAATGATAAAAAACAGCGAGAAATCAAAATCAAATGTGCCCAAACACACTTTGAAAGTGTTTTGGGTTACTACACTAGTTACTGAAAAAAAACTTAAGTAAAATTTTGTTAAGTTGGGGTAATCTAGTTTTGCAAAAAGGAACCAAGGAAAGCAAGCTTTCCTTGGGATCTTGGCTTGCTGTTTGGGCAGCCAATAAGATGTGCAATTTTATTTCAGAATATGAAACTTTAACGTACGGCAAAGGAAACTACCTTAAAAGCAAGCTACAAATTTTCATTAAAATGCTTGCAAAAAGAGGATAATTTCAACTAGATCTCTTAAAATACAACTTTATATGCAAAATGAAACTGAGATCTAAACTTAAGAAAGGATATTACTAACTATATCTATATGTAATTTTCTTAAGGGACAGATCTAAGCAATAAGACTCTTTCAAAGTAACCAATTTGAAGAGAAATTAAGATTTTGAAGGAGGAAGAGAGAGAAAGAGTGTTTGAAGCCTGGGAATGTTGCCCTTTGGATTCTGCTTTGGTGGAACACTGAGGGACTGTGTCATTCAGAAGATACTGAAGATGAGGAAGATGAAAACCAGCTCAACCTCTTCTACAAGCGAGATAACCTGCAACTTAGAAATCCTTGCACAAACAGATGGTTAAAACATAGGTCCTGCTAGAAGAGATAATTGGAAAGCATGCAATCAAACTTAAAATACATACAAATCCAATAGATCTGGAACATGCAGAAGTAAGAGCATAAATCAAACTAGAATATACTCTTACCCTAACAAGAGGGAGCTCTCTCCTTCAAGTCCAACAATTAACCAGCAAAGCAATGATAAATAAAGCAGATTATACCTCATAAGCATTTGACAATCAACATCCACACATGAAGAACATTACACCATAGATCTTGCCCCCAAATATTCTTTATTATAGAATGAAAAAACAATATAGTACAAGAGCAATAGCACCTCAGTCCCAGTTCTAACTAGCTTGGAAGAGGATGTTGTGCTTGGATATATACAAAAACTAGGAGATCCAGCCCAGGGGGGCACAAATCCCAAGGAGACAGATCAAATCTATTGATGGAGAGTCAATCAATGCTAATCTGAAGTTGAACTGAGCCTACTTGTCAACCAGGGGCTTGATTGAGCTGACACATCAACCCATAAACCGACACATCAGTCCACAGAGCATCCAGGAGATTCCACACATGTGGAGGAGAGAGAGAGGGCACAATTCCCCATGAAGACAACTGAATATCAACTCTGGATCTGATTTGATCACCTCCTTCAGTCAAGGATTTGTCAAATCCAGTCAATCTGGTTCATATCTGACTGATTTCAATCAAATCGGCTGAGAATCCACTGATTTATGATTTTGGATTTGCTCCATTATTCATCAATTTATTAATTAAAATAATCAATAATTGATATTTTGGGGCTTTCTGACCTGAGTGATGGAAAATCACTCAAAACTAGGAAATAGTGGGTCCATGGGTTTACATGGTGCTCTTAGCTTGAAAATGAGCACCTACATGACTAAAACTGATTATTTGGCCCACTTTTATTACAAAATCAATTTTTCCAATTAAACTATTAAAAAATAGCCTAAGTTTTGGAAAAATTAAATTTCAATAAAAAACACTGCAAAAAAATAAAAAATTGAAAAAACCTAGGGGGACTTAGACATGTTCATATGACTTGATTATGATGTCTAGCATGTTTATACATTGACAGATATACTCTAATAACCTCAATAGACCTAAATTCCAAGCTGACCACCCCAACTTTGGAGGTATGGAGTGAAAAACTCAGAAATTATCAGTCGTTTATTCAACAACCAATAATAACCAAGGGAAAAAACACCCTAGGCTGATTGGATTGACAAATAAATTCTAAGATATTGAGTCTTTTATAGACACTATCATGATAGAACATTTATTACAATTCTCCCATGGGGTATGAACATGTGATATAGTACAACAAGCACTTCCCAGAAGTACTTCCAAAGGTCTTCTGAAGTCTGAACAAGTTATCCTTGTCCGGTTCACCAGGATCACTTGATAAAAACCACTAAGTACAACTTAGGTGGTAACACCAGGTCGATGACTTGGTGCTAAAATGGGATGCCCCGCACGAAGAAAAAGGGAAGCATGGAAAATTCAACCATTTATGGGTAGTCCCATATCTTATTGCAGCGCATAGAGGAGACAATGCCTTCATTTTATGGTATCTGGACGGGTCGCAGTATGAAGGAGGCATAGTGAATGGGAGGTTCCTAAATCATTTCTTGGAATTGTGGAAATTGAACCCAAGTGATAGAACAATTGCACTTACAAAATTGCTAATCAAACCTACAAATTTACACACAAAGGATACTGAAATTGGAGCATAACACTAATATGTATTGAATAAGTATACAATAGACAACCTTATGAAGTCATAGGCTACTACAATATATAATTACATGAGATATTCCAATGCATAAGGATTCCATTTGAAATAGTCAAAAGCAGGCTTACTAAATCTAGTCAAATCCCCCATAGGTGCATAAGGCAGTTTCCAAATCTACCTAAAGGCTCATGAATTGGAAAAGTAAAATGGGAAATCTAATAAGTGATGGAAAGACAACTCATACATGCTTTTATTAGGATAAAATAATGGAGGATGATGAGGACAAAAAACAAGTCAACTGCACCTAGTCTTACTTTCCCTTTTGCCTCAAATACCAATTAAGTAGGCAACTTAGCAGAAAAAGCAGATATGCGCTAGGGAGGATCTGGAATAAAGCATAACTACTAAATATGGTTTCCAGGAGGTTTCCCAAGTGCTTCATAACTTAGTTTTAGCAATTTTTACTTCTAGGACATGTGGAAGACAACTTGCATAGAGTGGAATATTGGAAACTAGGAAAATAACACAAAAATGGATTAATTAATGTCTATGGTAGCTAACTATGGGTTGATTATTCTAACACCCCCCCCTTAAGCTTGACTTTATGAGTAAATATCAGAAAATTATAGGGCCTAGCAACAAGGCTTAGTCACCCTTTACATACTGCATGTCCATTTAACCAAGGAAAGAGGCAAAAAACCCAGTGGGAAAATCCTCCCTTAAACATAGACAGTAAAACAAAATTTTAAAATCTTGTCATTAATCATGCTTCACAGCATGATCAGCAATCCCTAGTAGTGATTTGATATTGTTGAATGTATTCTCACAAAAACCTTTGGTGAAGATGTCTGCTACTTGTTCTGAAGATGCACAGAAGAGTACGTGAATGGTGCCATCATGCACAAGTTGTCTGATGTAGTGCATATGGATCTCAATGTGTTTGGTTCTATATATCTAAATTGGATCATTGCATATTTTAATGGTGCTCTGATTATCACAATAGATAATGGTTGAAAACTCTTATTCGAAGCCACACTCTCCAAGTATCCCCTGTAACAATAAACATTGAGTTGCTGCATTTACAACTCCTCTGTACATTGCTTCTGTAGATGAGAGTGCAATGGCACTTTGTTTCTTGCTTAACCAGCTGATTGATCCTTCAGAAAGAATGAACACATATCCTAATTTTGAATTTTGATCTGTGTTGTCACCTGCCCAATCACTGTCAGTAAACCCAATCAAATCAAGATCAGATTTAGCTTTGTAGAAGATCCCATGAGTTCGTGTTCCTTGAAAAACGTTAAGGATCCTTTTGGCTACTCTCCAATGGATCTCATGAGGCTGATCCATGTATCTTGAGGCCACACTTACTGCATAAGAAAGATCAGGTTGAGTGTGTGTAAGGTACAGCAAACACCCAATCAATTTCCTATACAGTGTATTATTTACCATAGGGAAGAACCTGCTTCTTCAAGCTTAACTCCTGAAAGGAAGGGAGTCTTGCTTGGCTTGCAATATTTCATGTTGAACTTGTTCAACAAATCTAAAGCATACTTGGACTGATGTACTCTCATTCCATGTTGGGATTGATCAATTTCGAGACCGAATAATTGGCTCAACAACCCCAAATCAGTCATAGAAAATGCATGGTTCATTGCATCCTTCAAGGAGGCAATTTCTTTCTTTGAACTTCCTGTAATCAGAAGGTCATCCACATACAAGATAATAATCATCAAAGAACCATGAATCAGCTTCAAATAAACATTAGGATCGTACTTCCATAGAACAAAACTCAATGACAGCAGAAATCCATCAATCTTGGCATACCAATCCCTGGGGACTTGCTTAAGCCCATACAATGATTTCTTTAACCTGTACATAAAACATGGATTAGTAACAAACCCTTGAGGCTGATGCATGTAAATCTCTTCAGTAAGATCTCCATTCAGGAAATCACACTTCACATCCATGTGATGTACCTCCCACTGCTTCGAACCTGCAATGGCTAAGGCTAGCCTGATGGAGTCCGTCTTTGCCACTGGTGCAAAGGTCTCATTGTAGTCAATACCATGTACCTATGAGTAGCCCTTGGATACCAATATTTCCTTATATTTCAAAGGTGAACCATCAGCATAAAACTTAGTTTTGAAAACCACTTACATTGAACTAGCTTCCTCCCTAGGGGAATATCAACTAGTTCCCAAGTGTTGTTCTTCTGGAGTGAGTTGAATTCTTATTTCATGGTTGTTTGCAATATTGGATCATGTGCTACATATTAATATGTCTATGAGTCTTATTCAACCATCAGATAACACTTCTCTGCAAACAAAGGGTCTTTCATACACAAGGCACTCTCAAACTGAGATCTAGTCCTCCTAGGATCACTAGGATTTCCAGCTAGTTCCCCAACTGCATGAATGGTCTTTGCTGCCCATTTTGGTCTTGTATGACTGTTAAGATATGCAATTAAATCATAATTATCAGACATATCATAATCAGCAAACTAATTTGTCTCTTCACTTACATTCAATGGTTCTGGTGGTGAAGAAGACTCTCCAACTTCAACTGCTGCTAAAGGCTCTTCTTGGAACTGAACACTTTTTTCAATGAAGCCTTTGTTTGTGCTCAAATTTATTAGCTTGTACCATTTTGAATCTTTATAGTACCCAACAAATAGGCACTCTTGGCTTTGGGGATGCAAAGCCCTTCTCTTTTCAGTTGGAATTCTAGCCCAAGCCCTTGAGCCAAAAATCTTGAAATGGGTCACATCTGGCTTGTGCCCACTCAATGCTTCGAAAAGAGTCATACCATAAAGCTATTTATGAGGCACCCTATTCTGAATATAGGATGCACAATTTTTAGCCTCAGCCCAAAACTTTGGTGGCAAAGCCTTAGCCTCCATCATACAGGTTTCCATCTCCTTCAATGATCTGTTCTTTCTCTCAGCAACAGCATTTTGTTGTGGTGTGTAAGGGATTAAATTCTACATCTAAATACCTACATCTTCACAATATTGAATGAACTTAGACTTTACATACTCACCACCATTGTCAGATCTGAGGATCTTGAGTTTCCTCCCAGACTGATTTTCAACCAAAGCCTTAAAGACTTTGAAGAGGCCAAAAACTTCAGACTTATGCTTCAGGAAGTAAACCCAACAGTACCTGGAAAAGTCATCTATGAAGGTCAATGCATATTTGGCCTGATTCATTGACATATGAGGAAATGGACCAGCAACATCACTGTGGATCAACTCAAGAGGTGCAGAGGTTCTCTCATGACTAGTTCTCTCAAATTTATGCTCTGGGTATTTTCCTAGGATACAACCTTGACTAACTCCCTTGGAAAACTTAATCTTTTGTAACCCTCTGACCATTTATTTTTCACTTAGATCAGAAAGATACTTATAGTTAAGATGGCCAAATATTTCATGCCAAAGCTTGCTTGCCTCATTGGCATGAATCAGAAGAGCAGAGGGGTTTGAGTAGGGTAGAAAATGTGAAAACATGTATACCTTCGAAGTGTGATCTACAACTCCTTTTGCAATGACTTTACCACTCGAGATATCTATGATCTCAACATCATCAGGGGAGAATATGACCTTCTTTGGAGACCCTATGTGAGTCATCTGATACACTAACAAGAGGTTAGAGGCAAGACCTGGAACATACAATACATTGCTGAACTTACCATGGTCAAGATCAATCCTTCCTTTCCCCAAACTGTGAGTGAGAGAGTCATCTCCCAGCACTGTTGGTGGACCTTTCGACATGTCAAGAGAGGAAAATGCCTCCTTGGTTGAAACCATATGTCTTGAAGCTCCAGAGTCTATGATGAAGCCAGGTGAGCTTGATGTGCCAGTAACCAATGCATGTACTCTCTCTCTTTCCTCTGAATTTGATCCTCCTTCCCTCTTCTTTGAGCTATCAAGAAGGAAGATGTTATTCTTCTCCAGGAGTTGGGTCAGCATGTCAATTTGCTTCTTCATGTAGGATCTTTTAGGATGATAGCCCTTACTGCAGTATGCACACTTGCTCATTTCTCCTTTGTTCTTCTTCTTCTAGAAGTTCTTCTTGGAGCCTTGGGGATCCTCCTGAGACTTGTTCTTATCTCTCTTTTGCTCAGGTGGCTTCTTAGCTTTCTTCTTGCCTTTTGAATCCACCCTTGAATCTCCAGCAACCAAAGCTTGGTCTTTGGAAGGTTTGATGGTGCCCATCATCACCAGTTTATCTTGTACTTGTGTGAGGGATTCCATGAACTCTACAAGCTTAGGAATCTTCCAGGCTCGAGCTATCAACTTGGTAGCATGGAAGGTCAAAAAGAACACTAAATAGTTATGGCCAAGCTTCAAGACTATGGCTAAAACTAGTTGCTTCTCCTTCTTTTCAATTCCACGCTATTTTAGCTGCAAAACAAGGGCTTTAAACTTGGAAAAGTAGAGTTGCAGGGATTCGAAGCTGCTGGGACTCAAAGAGATCAATTCATTCTTGATATGATCTCCTCTCATCTCATATGTCTTACCAAAAATATCTACAAGATTCTCCCACACTTCATTAGGTGATGTCAATCCATCAAGATGGAAGAGGAGGTCTCTGGATATGCTCAGACACAAGAGACCATAGGCCTCATCCCTCCTGTTGTGCCATTTAATTTTCTCTGTAGCTACATTGGACTCTACTTTAGTTGCCATAGTCACCCTGTAGAGACATTTCACTATCAATGGTATCTCCATCTCTACTTTCCATTCAAATAAATTAAATGGAGTCAAGATGATCTTTTGAGATTGATCCATAGCTCAGAAATTGTCCCTTCAATCAGCAGAATAGCTCCTACTCAAGATGTCAAACCTGCAATAGTAATATGGAAGGATATAAATTGATCTAAAAATGCTCTAATACCATGTGGAAATTAAACCCAAGTGATAGAACAATTGCACTCACAAAATTGCTAATCAAACTGGCAAATTTACACACAAAGGAGACTGAAATTGGAGCATAACACTAATCTATATTGAATAAGTGTACAATAGCCAAACTTATGAATTCATAGGCTACTGAAATATATAATTACATGATATATTCAAATTCATGAGGATTCCATTCGAAATAGTAAAAAGCAGGCTTACTAAATCTAGTCAAATCCCCCATAGGTGCATAAGGCAGTTTCCAAATCTACCTAGGGGATCACAAATTGGAAAAGTAAAATGGGAAAGATAATAAGTGATGGAAATACAACTCATACATAATTTTATTATGAGAAAATAATGGAGGATTATGAGGGCCAAAAACAAGTCAACTACACCTAGTCTTACTTTCCCTTTTGCCTCAAATATCAATAAAGCAAGCAACTTAGCAGAAATAGCAGATATGCACTAAGGAGGATCTAGAATAAGGTAGAACTAATAAATATGGTTTCCAGGAGGTTTCCCAAGTGCTCCATGACTCATTTTTAGCAATTTTGACTTCTAGGACATGTGGAAGACAACTTGCATAGAGTGGAATATTGGAAACTAGGCAAATAAGACAAAAATGGATTAATTAATGTCTAAGGTAGCTAACTATGGGTTGATTATTATAACAGGAATAAAGGGAATAAGGTCCATGTATCATAGTGTAGATATGTCTTATGTTTTAATCAGTACGGATGGTGAATCGGAAGATTTGAAGCCCGTGGAGAAGCCCCGAAGATCAGAAGAGGTAACCATTCTTTCAAAGTTTGTTTTCTTTCAGGAAGTAAAATAATAGGAGGTTTTCAATAGAGAAGGAAACTAGTCTACAAGTTCTTTTCTACCTCACTGGGAGGATAGCATCCCTCATGGAGACGGTTGTTAACACTCTGTTAAATTTTGGTCATAAGAGATACTCACGTACTTCATCCTCGTCGAGAAGTGTTGGGATAGTAGCACAGTATTCACGAAAGGGGTTGATGGCACACACAAGATAGTACTCCGCCTTTGGAATAAGCTTTGGTGAGGAACGTCGAAAGAAAAAAAATAGTCTGTGGATCGGAGAAGTGGTGTGAAGAAGAAAATGTTGGGTGCGCTGAAGGAATTAAAGGGGGATCATGATCGAAGGCTGAGGTTGATCTAGTGGCAGATCAATGGCATCAAACCATTTCACATAGGGAACATGCCCGACCAAAGCCACTTTTTCAGATTGCAAAATAGTTTAAAAGATGGATGCATCTAACGTTCGAGAATGGGACCCGAGAAGATCTACGGTTGAAAGTGATTTCGCATCCCAATTTAGCAAGGATGAAGCAGCAATTCCAAATTGTGAAAAGTGGTGTAGGCCATTTCGATTGATGGTACATATGAGAATGGAGGGAGATCGACAGTTATAGTTCATTTTGCAAGGTGGATTAGCACGGAGGGAAACAGAACCTCGCTTTGCGAAGAATGGTGGGGTCCGCCCAGATCAACGGTTGTGAAGAAAATCGGTCTCAATTGACGGTTGAGCTGCATGCGCATGAGGTAGAGGAAGATGTAGCATAAAGAGCATTGCATACCTATGGGTTAGATTGCAAAGATTAATATCTATAGTGCAAAGCGCCTGGGAAGGGCGTGAAGGTTATTTTGTGTGAAAAGCTATAAAGAGGTCCACACGAAGTTGCAAAAGATTTGTCTTTTCTGAAACCTTGAATCCATCAAATATCCAACCACATCCAGAGCGCCAGCATGAAACAGCTAGGAGATTGTGCTGCAGAACAAGGTAGGCTCCTGATACCCTCTCAGTGCTATTTGAAGATGGACAGAATAGAAGTGGTAGGGGTGAGAGACGATGTCGAACTTGAGACCACAGGTTGAATTGCAGAAGAAAGTCTGGTGGACAAGAATGCTAAGATTTTTTATACCATCCTGGTAGGAGAGGCCATTGAAACCACTAGGGAAAAATTGGAAGATATTAAGAACTGAGGTGGAGATACCTACAGTGTTTTTAAATTTTTCTTTCATTTCTTCTTTGTTGTCCAAACCCCCCATTGCCCTGATTTTGTCGAATGGTGTGCAGACAATTTCTCTGCCGCTGAAGGTGTCATCATGAATAAATCAAAGTCTAAAATCCTTTGCTCATTCCAAGCTTTCGTCATCCGCAAGACTGTGGATATCCCTGACGAATTTGTCCATATATCCCAAGACTACCAGGAAGAGAGTATTATACGTTGTTTTAGGGAGTCTACAGTTGAAAGTAGGGAACCCTTCTTGAAGGCTTGTTTTAAACTCGATAGTGAACCCATCGACCTGTCTTACCCTATTGACCTCAACCAATTCAATGAAGAAACCCAGTGGTGTACATCCCTGGCCAGTCAATTCCTAAGTCTAGATACTGATCCTTATGTCACTGAGTCATTATTGAGTCTTTTATTTGTCCTGAGTACTTGTCCGACTGAAACTGAATTTCCTGGACAATTCGGTCAATCATGCTACCTTAAGTTTGATGAGTTCCTAGCTGAGAACATCCGTTCTTAGTTAGCAAATTTCCACATCACTAGAATGTTTAGATTCCAGTCCTTTTTGCTGAGAATTTTTATAGCTTATAATGAGGAAGACCTACAAGTACCAAAGCTAGAAATCACTACTGAGATGGCCACTGATTACTGTAAATTCATGAATCAATTGATGGTCGAAATATTCGAACTCTTCTTCCAAGAAACGTTGCCTAGGGTGTTTCCTGAGATGAGGCAAATGCTACAGTTATTAAACAGCAAGAAGATAGGGGATTGGTTCCTCATAGAATTTGGAACAACCATAAGGTTGTATGGCTTCATGCATCCACCCTACATTCTACCCACTTTCCTAACTGCCAAGGTTTTCTCCCTAGAATTGATCCAGCAAAAACTCATTGTTGAAGAAGAGCACTTCTTGAACTTTAAGAAAAATTCAAATTTGGTTTTCCCATGGGAAGTAGGACCATACACAGTCAGAAACATGGCTTCTTTGCCCCTTGTTACCAATTTGCTTAGAGGCATGGAGTTTTCCCTAGGACAAGCAGTAAATTATGACCCTCACCAGATAATTTCCAAAAGGATAAAAGCTCACAAATGTAGGCCTTTTGAACATACTGAAATATCTAGACTTAGAGAAGCAGAAAACTGGGACGATTTCCCTAATCATGTCCCGATGGAAACCATCATAGAGTAGGACATTGGCTCACAGATACAGGGGGCGACTTCTCCCCAAAGATAATTGGCTCAAGTAGTTTCAATAGCTGGGGAATTCTCATCACTAGTCAACTATTCAGAGAGTTCAATAAAAAGAGGGGCTCTAGATCCCATGGACACTGAAGAAATGGACACGGCTAGCATGCCCAAGAAGCAGAAAATAGAATAGGGATAGCCATTGGTGCTGGTTAAAGGGGGCCACACAAAAGGACGTGTGAAGAAGAAGAATTAAGTGGAGGAATAGCAATAGGAAAATCCCAAGACAGCCAGATTGCAGGTACAAGAGTATATATTTGACGAGAAAACTCCAAGCAAGCATGCATCCAAAGAGGAATGGCTAGGGACCTACCAAGAGAGGGTGGACAAGACTTTCCAGGAGACAACAGAACTATATAGTGAGGCATTATGGTTGCCTTACCCTAATGTGGTGCTAATAAATGTAAGCGATCATGCTACTGACACCCTCAGCCTAGCCTTGGAAATGGGGAACAAAGTGTCAAAGGTTAGTGTGAACCTCTCAAAGGTTCCCACTCCTGACATAATTCACCTCAACAAAGAGACTAGAGATATATTGAATACCAAATTGCTCAAGGCTACCATACAGGTGTCCAAGCTGGAGGAAAGTAAAGAAAAAACTTTAAACCTTTTAAGGAAAGTGAGAGTGGAGAAAAAAACACTCAAAACCCAAATCAACAGTCTACAGAATGAAGCAATGCAAATGGAAGGATCGACACATAAAGTGAGTTTGGATCAAAGATTGCTCGATGACAAAGAGAAGGAGATCTAGACACTAAAGAAGAAGTTAAAAATCCCTGCCACCCAGCTAGCTCAATTGGAAGAATTGGTTGACTTTGAAAGAGAAAAAGAGAAATTGAACACTGAGCTTACCGACTGCAAAGCCAAGCTACTAAAGCTCAAAGAAAAGGAAAGGCATTGGGAAGCAGACATCCAGCTTTTGAAGAAAAGCAATGCAAAGTTAAAAGCCAGATTAGCAATGAAGGAAAAGGAACTTCAAGGAAGAAGTGCAGAGAATACAATTCAATCCATAGGTGTGGCTAGAGAGATACATACTAATTCCCTCTCTAGAGCAATTTCCCAAATAAGCCTAAAAGATACAGAGCTCGTTAAATTAAAACAACAAATTGAGGAACTGGAAAAAGAAAGGGTCAAAGAAAAACAAGGAAGAGAAAAAGTAGAAGAGAAGTGCCAAGAGCTAATTCACAAAACGCCAAGTTGAGCCAACAGGTGGTTGGTAAGCTTTCTTTACAAGGCGCTAGGCATTTGATTTGGGATCAAATCATTATAGAAGCTGACAAGTTCCGGCCTTATCTAGATTTCGTTGAAGACCAGGAAAACACTATGACAGAATCCACAAAAAAGGTCCAGGTAGTATTAGGAGAAGTACAGAAAAGGGCCTTGGCGACAACAGAGAATGCCATTAATTTCCTAAGCTCTTTTCCAGACAATTCCACCAACCGATACGGTATCCAAAACAGGGTTGTTGTTGTCTCCGGAGCTAGAAAGGTAGTTGCTAAGCACAGGATGTTGGAGGCTGTACAGGCCAAAATAAAAGTTATCGAGCACAAAGTCCTCGAGTTCATCAAGATATTTAGACCACTGATACGTAGAGGACTCCCTTTTTTCTGAGAAGAAAAAGGCCCTTTATTGTCCTTGAAGGAGTATCGGGAGTGCCTCGTGCATTGCCGATTAGACAACAGCAAATTTGGAGATATGCAACAATCATTGTCAGGGAAGATCATTTTTTGATAAATTGACAATAGATTTTGAATTGTTGTTTGATTTTAAAGCCGTATGTGCCAAGGTCTCTGAGACTTCATACCCATAAATGATGGAGCTCAAAGCACAAGCGTACAACATGGCCGTTGCGCTCCTGCTCGGTCCTGATTTATGGAAAGTCATTCAGCAATATGGGTCGACCAAATTCATAGTGCATCAGTAGGTGTGGCAATGATAACACATGGGAAATTTTCTCTACATTGCACGCCCATCCCAACTATCGCCTCTCTCAGGAATTTGTACAATTGGCACCCGCCAGATGGAAGTATAAGGAACTCTCGTGCTTATTCCCTCCTGCATTCCACATTTCATTGTTAAGTCGTTTTATGCAAACTGCAGCCGATGTGCCACCTAAGATTTGGTTAGAGGATGTCCTCCTATTGTAACAAATTTTGATTCCCAGATGTCAATCTAGGAAAATCCTAATGCTATAAATATACCTCCTGAAGAAGGAGAAAGGGTTGAAACGAATGTAATTTTTGATGTATATGTTTCTCAAGAGAATTTTAATATAATTGCAAAGCCGAGGTCGTTGTTTTCATACAGGGATTCATGTGTCATTCGCACTTACAGTTTGTTGCTTCTTTTCTTATGTGAATGTTATTCCAGTTTTTCTTTCCCATTTAATTTTCTTTCATGTCTGAAACTTAGTGTATAACAGTTCATAATTCATACTTGCTATGCTCCGTTTGTTGTTTTAGATATTCACCAAAGTTTTCTTCTAAAGTTAATACAGAATTCATTTTTCAATGCTCTGTGTTGATGGTCTGTTCATGTTCCTGTTTTCCACCAAACAATTAAAAATTGACTATGATCAAGTGGCTACCTTGCCCCAGTGTTGAAATCGTTTGCATAAGTTATGTTTATTTCTATCGTATATCTTGACTCCATCACCTAATGGTTATGCATTTTGTTTCAACCAATTTTACAAACAATTTATAGTTTCACTTGTATCTGGCATTGTTAACATTTGGTGAGAGATCCCTCTCGGAAGAGTAGAAGGCCAGTTCTCTCTTCGAAAGTGGTTTTGTTGTTACCTGGGAGAGAGCCTTCCTCAACCTTGGGCTCAATTCTAGTGCTAACAGAAACTACATTGCTGCATGCTACGGTTTCATTTATTTTTTGGGTCAATATTAAGGATAAGTTTAGTAGATCAGTTTCTGACATGGCTTCATTGGAAGCATGATGTCACATGATAAGAATCCTCTACTGATTAAAATTAGGAGTAGGAATAGATAGGAAAATAAGCTCTTAATATGAGCAGCTAGGTTATTTTCAGTTGTTTTCATGAATAAGCAAAGCGGGATACAGGCAGGTTGCACTGGATCAGTGATAAAAGACAAATGAATCCATGCACAATGGAACACTAGAAGATAGCTTTAATTATTATTTTTCAGGAAAGGCATTTTGGTCTAGGGTTCTTGGGACCTCACAGGGAGGTTCCCATCCCCGAGTAGGAGCCACATGTTATCTCCCCAAAAAAAATTATTTTCAATAAGTTCACTCATACAATTTATTTTTGCTAGGATGAATATTTCAGGTCATATTATGAAAGATATGGGGATGACTAACAAATTTGCAATATCTGATGTTCTATTATTTGATAAATTTGAAATTTTTATCGTTCGATGGCTTAGGCGAGATTTTCAATAACTCATTAGCCACCGAAAAGACTAGATTTCGGTAGCTAATAGTTTAATGCAGGACCATGATTATCCACCGAAAGCTTGCTCATCACATTCTTATTAAAATTTTGGGAAAGGACTTTCAGTGGCTTAGGTTAGTTTTCCAACAGCTCATTAGCCACCAAAAAGATTTGGTTTCGGCAGCTTAGCGAGTGTTTGCAGGAGGACATTAACCACCGAAAGCAAATGAGATACGTTTTTGGAAAGGGAAACTTTCGGTGGCTTGGGTGAACTTTCAAATAGTTCATTAGCCACCGAAAGCCCTGCCTTTCTATAGCTAAACACTGAGATCCGGAAAGACAGTAAATCACCAAAATCTCGTTACGCATGTTCTTTTGGAAAGAAAGTTTCGGTGGCTTGGGCAAACATGGCTGCGGTTCAGTAGCCATTGAAATCTCAGATTTCGATAGCTAGCAAACAAAACCCTAAATACTCTTAACCACCAAAAAGGACTAAAAGTGAAAACGGTTGTCTACCCATCAAAATCAAATTCATCAGCATGAGGCGTGTCATAATTTAGCATGATTAACCACCTAAAAGGAACAGGGAGGAGGACCCACTCAAAAAAATCAAAACACAGGTTTTCATGGCTAAGCGTGGTTTCAAAACGGTCTCTAAGCCATCGAAAGCAGACTTTCGACAGCTAAGACCAAAATTTCAAGGCGCTCTAAGCCACCAAAATTGGCGTTTTGCTATGAAAAGGAATCATTCTAAAACGGTGATTCTAAGCAACTGGAGAATCATTTTTCAAAATGCTCAAAGTTTTGTTTTCCTAACATGTCATAGAAAACTAACCTCTCTCATTTTTCCTACAGCTATTTCATATTAGGAGAATCGAATCCATCTCTGAGCCCTAATTTTTGGATCTCAGAATTTCTCTGTTTTACACGTGTTTTTGAAATATAGATATCTAGAAAATGGAAACGAATTTCAAGAAACTGATATATTTTTTTTCTCGCAAAACACAAATCTACATAAACCTCTTTTAGTTTATACACAGGTGTCACATATTTGGAGAACCAAATGCATCTCTGAGCCCCAGTTTTTAGCAGTTTGGCCAAATTTTTAGGGCAAAAGTTTACCTAACAGGGCAGGTTACAGTAGAAAAATGAAGAGTTTAATTCACCAACACCTAGGAAAGGGCAGGATGAAGTGTAAAAGCTGAAAGTTGCTAAAGTGCACCATAAAAGGAGGTCTGTTCCAATTTTGGGGATACATCAAAGAGGAGAGGGTCACAAAACCCTACCTATTTTAACCAATAGTGGCTCGTCCATCAGAAGACCAGTTACAGCTTTCCTCCAGTACTCACTGCAGTCATCAAAAGGTTCAAAGAGTGAAAAAGTTTTAGATTTAGTTAAACTAGTAGTTAAATTAGGGTTTCTTGCCTAATTTTGCAAAAACATTAATTTTATCTATTTTGAGTAAAACAGATCCAATTTTTCAAGATCTGAATATTTTTGTAAAGGCTATAAATCCTAAGACTTATGTTATAGAAAAGGTTTGACTTCAGAGAACTTTTGACCATTATTATTATCAAGCTTCTCATATTTCTCATCACCTAATATAATCTATTTTTCTATCATATGTTCAGCTTCCATTTCTTGTATGTTCTGTGCTTATGCTTGAATGTGTTGTTCAGGTTTATTCATTTTATTTGATGTCTGACAGCTGTCATCCTATCTGCATGTTGATAATTTGAATTGCAAGTGCTTTCCTTGTTATGATCAGCCATTTATATAGAACTATTTTATGTATGAATCTGCTAGCATAATAAGTTCTCCATCTCTTCGCCATATTATCAAACCTCTGAACAATGGTAGTTAGAAGCCTTATCTTTGATTGAGTTTCATGCATGTCTTGAGAGTGTGAGGTCCTGTAGGTCACCTAACTTGATCCAGCTAGAAAAACCATAAAAACATTTAAGTTACCAAGAATCCTCGAGTTTCAACCTAGAGGAGTTTCCTGGAGAGATAACACCATCCATAATCCTATACCAGAAATTCAAAGTTCGTACTAGGTTTTGGAATACTCCATTGCGTGGGATCTCACCAGGACAAAATTTCCTAAAAAACACAAATTATTCCCAAACTCCCTAGAACATTCTAGGATTGTTACAAATTGTCTGAAACCATTTTTCATGTTATTTGAATTATTTATCAACCCTATGTGATTTTCCCAAATCCCATGGTTTAAATTATTGAACTACTCTTCCTAGTTTCACAGTTGGGTGGCCCAGAAGCGTGGAAGTAGGTTTCTGCATAGCGAATTCTGAAACCTAAATGGTGCTCGATATAAATGTGTTAGGGAAGAGGAAATTATATTTCTAAATTACCTTTGGTTTCTTTCCCTTCCTACTCCCTTGTTTGCAATTTATCCCAGCAAAATACCTTAATTTCCCAGTTAGCAATTTACTGAATGATTGCAAGTGTAATATGGAAATTTAATTAAAATTGCAGAAAGTTAATATTGTGATCTGTATACCAGATCAGTTATATTACATGCCATTGGTTCCATTGGCACCACTAGTGTCAATACCTATATTTTAGGTTCCACTCCAAGTGCCACCATGTTATACACCAGATTGGCACCTCTCAAGTTTCCTTGTAAGCTTTGTGAGGGAGACCACCTTACTTATAAATGCCCTTCTATTGCGGAGGTGCGAAGAGTTTGGATTCATGGTCATCCCATTTTTTAACATTATGGAGTCTCTCAACAACCAGCCTCTCTTAGTGAGGTTGGACCCAGTCACCCAGCCTCTGTTGTTCACGCTGGGGGCAAACTCTCATCCTCTACAGGTAATGTTGAGAGCAAGCTATCAGCCACTGCTAGTCATGCTGATACCGGTGAGAAAACTGGTCCTTCAAAGCATCATCTTAAGTTCCCTTGTGTGCTATGCAAGGGAGATCATCTTACTCATCTGTGCCCTGCTATCCCAGAGGTGCGAAGAGTGTGGTCCAAGACTCATGGATTTCGTTCTTCTGAACACCCTATAGTTTCTCAACATCCTACTCAACCTTTGGTTGATCAAGTGGTCGAACAAATATCAGATTTGGTCAATCCCACTCTTATTTCGAAGAGTGCTCCTCATGTGATTGAACCAATGTCATCTTTGGTCAATCCCACTCTCCCTTTGGAGAGTGACTTTCACCAAGCGGTTGAATTGATCCTAGTATCGATCAATCCCACTCTTCCTCCAGAGAGTGATGTGTCTACTAGTCACATTTTCTTCACTGCCAGTTCAGATATTACTGAACAAGGGGGCACTGAACTTGTTTTCGATCAACCCCCACCAAGCCCTTGGATTGCTTCCTTTGATTGAGATAGCCTAGTTGAGCCGCGCCTTCCTTCCCATGCACCTTTCCAAATAAAGGTCAAATTTGAACCTTACACGATTGCTCGTTGTATTGTTGATGAAGGAGCCTCAGTTAGTATTTTGTCTACTCGTGCTTGGCGAGGTATGGGATCTCCCTGCCTTGTGTCGACTACTAGTCAGTTACTGGCATTTGATAGAAGAACTTGTTTATCCTTGGGAATTCTTGCTCAAACACCTGTTACTTTGGGTGGGAAGACCGTCTTAGTTGACTTCATGGTAATAGAAGACCCCTTGGATTTTAATATGCTCCTTGGACGTGATTATGTCTATTCCATGCAAGCTGTGGTGTCAACATTCTTTCGTGTGATGTACTTTAATCATGGCAAAGAAATTGTCACTATCGATCAGTTGGATTTTCTTGATCCATCTCCTGACCCAACTAGAGACCAAGTCTTTCCTTTATTGATTCCTAGTGTTTCTGTAGACACTACCCCGCCACAGGTGAACTATGTGGCTTCTTGTCATTTGTGTTCAATTGCTACTGAGAGGCAGCCTCTGTTTTCATGCTTACCTTCTCGGGACTTGGTCCCAGCAATTGATTGGGTGAGTCATCCTATACAGATTGTAGATCCTTCTCTCCATTCTATCCATCCATTTGAAATTTTAGATATGTGTCCTATCTCAGATGATTTCCTCCCTTCGAATGAAGTCTTCCTGGAGTCTTTGATACAGTCTGACCTTCTTTTTCAGTTGTGATTAAGTCTAACCCCAATTTGCTGAGTAAGCCTTCCCTTTTTCTTATGTTGGTTTTTTTTGAGTCTTTTGATTCTTCATTTGAAAAGCAAGTCAGTGATCCTGATGAGTTTGATTTTTTCTTATGAATTTCTCAGCTCCTGTGATATTGAGTTTGTTCCTGCCGACTCTATCTCCCTTGTTGATTTTCGCTTCTCTTCTGAGGTTGATCTTATTGATTATAAACCCTCGATCCTTGGTCCTATAGAATCTTCTTCGATTGATTCTGCCTTGACTTTTCCTTTTGTAGAAGATAGCAAAGTCACAAGTGTTTCTGCCAAAGTGACCCGCATCGGATCGTTTCTTCTGATGTTGTTGTTTCTTGGACCCAATTGTTGATAGACTCAAAACTGGTGCTTTGTTCAAGGAAACAAGACTTGCTGCCATGATGTAAAAAACATGGAAATAAACCTCCCCTTCCCCTCTTTCTTGTAAAGGTTTAACGAGTCCAAGAAAGCAAACTCGGTACCATATTCATTTTTTGACAAGCTCGAAGAAAAGAAAGAAGAATGCTTGATAAGGCACTAATTCGTGGATTTTACGAGCCCAAACTAGTACATGCTCAACGGTGTTTTCATAGTTTAGAGAGTCTGAAAACTCCAAAGAAGACTCCATGGGGGTCCTTTTTCATACAATTTAGTCTCCTGAGGCCAAAAAAGTATAAAACAAACCAAAGAAGAACTCTCTTAACTTCCGAAGAAGAAAAGGTGCACCTTTTTCATAATTAGTCAAGAAGGTCCGAAAAAGGTTAAATTACCACCTACCCAACACTCCTTCAAAATCAGCATATAGCCTGAGTTTTATGAGTGTGAAGGAAGGCAAGATCACTCGGAAAGATCCATTTGATTACAAGAAATGGAGCTTACAACAATAAACTCGATGCTTTGTTCTTTAGGGTTTAACAAGCATGACAAAGACATAAAGTACACTCGAAATATTTTTCATGTTTTGGTCCAGAGCATGAAAAAGAGAAAACTAAGCTCATACCGGGAGTTCCTTTTCCGTAAGTTTAGTCCCTTGGGTCCGAAAAAGAGATAAACCTATGCCTGAGAATACTCTTCTCAATTCAGTAGAAAAGAGAGGGATCCTTTCTTGTATTATTCCACATGGTCGGAGAAAGAGATAAAGTACCACCAATGTGGATGCCCATTTACATATTCTTAACGAGCATGAACGGACAAGTTTACTCGGCAATCAAGTCTATTTTGAGGAGTCATACTTGGGCCTAAAGAAACTCATAATCTTTTCATGAAGTTTTAACGAGTCCGGAAAAGTCAACTCGCGGCCTCCTTACTGTTTTTAACGAGCTCAAAGGAGAGCAGAAAGAATGCTCTAAATGCGAGGAGATGAGTGTCATAAACAGGCAAAACTAGTTCCAAGCACAAGGAACAAACCTATGCATAATGCAAGGAAAGTGAGCAAGATAAGGACACTCAGGGAACGTCTCCTCGGGGTAAAGGTTGTGAAGTTGCAAAGGCAAAAATGATACAAGGCTAAGCGGCGATGAGAACAAAGATGAGGGCTTATACAACAAGCTAAAAGCGTGGAAGCCGGCATCAAGCTCATAAGCGCGAGCAAGGCATATGCAAATGCAATTACAGCTTGAACAACAAGGTGGGGCCCATAAACAGTTGTGAATCCAACTAATAATCCTGTCTCCAAGAAACAACAACATCAGAAGAAACGATCCGATGTGGGTCACTTTGGCAGAAACACTTATGACTTTGCTATCTTCTACAAAAGGAAAAGTCAAGGAAGAATCAACCGAAGAAGATTCTATAGGACCAAGGCTCGAGGGTTTATAATCAATAAGATCAACCTCAGAAGAGAAGTGAAAATCAACAAGGGAGATAGAGTCGCCAGTTCTGTTGTAAAGGAAAGTGTCCTATGGCTAGGGTTTAAGAGGCCATCAACGTACTGGGGTTGAAAGAGAGATGCACAATGTTCAGCAAGCATATATAAACAATATTCAGAGATGAGAAAGTTCCACACCTGAATAACTGAAGGCTGGTCCAAGCTTTCTCTTCAATCCTCTCCTTTCTCCTCTCGCTCCAAGAGACCTGCAAAACAAGTTATGCCTTCCTCAAACCATTATGACCACATATAAGACAATGATAATCAAATGAATATGAAACAATGATCTGAATAACATTATAATATGATCATAAACAGAGATTGAATCACACATTGAACAATGATTTGGGAAGAAGAAGGACATCACATCTTTATTAATCTTGAAAACAAGTACAAGTATACCTTCTCTTCAAGTTTGGCACCTCACGAAACCTTGATCTGGTTCTGTTGTTTCTCTTGTCCAAAGAACTCAGCCTCCAAGCTCTGCAACACTAAGGGAAGACCTCCAGGGCAAAGGTGTAGGCAAAGAGAGTCCTGATTCCTCTAGCATAACAATGCATAAATTCAAAGTCCCTCTCCTGGCCTTTCCTAACTCTATTTATATGGGTGAAATAAGGTAGTTTCGAAGGTTAAAGAAGTTACAGCAGTTAAGGAAATTAAGTTAAATAACTTAACTAATCTCTACTTAACGCGATTTTTTATGTTTTAAATGCTAAGAGACACATTCACGGGTATGTAGTAGAGCAACCCACGAATGATTCGCGACTATGTATAAGGGCAACCCGCAAATACATAGATTCACGACTTGCTACAAAGAAGACTCGCGAATGACTCGCGAGTTGTATAGAAGGATAGTCATGAATACATACTAACATGTCAAAAATGGAAAAGTAATTAGCTGGATAGAGGCAGAATGTATTTCATATTAAACCAAGCTATAGTGTTCTGGGCAAACCTCAATCCATAGATGTCCTTTTGTGTGCCAACATGAGGAATATCGGCACTCGGACGGAGAGGTGCCAATCTGGTGTATAACACACCAGCAGCCTCCATCATTTGGTTGTGGTAGGTAGGAAGTTATGCTGAGTCAACCTCCATTTACAGTTAGTTAGAATTCTTTCAGTTAGCCTAGTGCCAGTTATGCATGCATGAAGGGAGAGTGACGCATTTTTCCACCTACCTCATCAGTTAACTGATTGTAAAACTAATTTATACATTTGGAGTTAGACTAGTGAGCTCCGACAATTATTTAGACATGTTGAGTTAGCTAGTTAGTCAAGTTTAGTTGGTAGATATGATTCTTATCCACACGATTCGAATCCTACTTATTGTAACACCATTGTATTACTGCTAGAATGAATGAAGATTAATGTTGTAATTAACTAATCAATTCTTATCATATTTGTCTCAAATTTGTCTTTTTCAATGTACATTGTCTTGGATATTCCATTGCATAATTCTACTTCTCAAATGCTCTGATTTGTGTGTAGATCAATGGTTCACACATTTAACAACTAAGACACCAAAAACGTCAGATGTTCGGTGCTTTAATAATTAAACCTAGTAGAGTGATGGTTGAATGTATAAATATCAACAATTTAATGATAACCATTAGTGAACCAACAACCATGGGATAATTTTTAAAAATATATAAAAAAATAGATTGCTAAGAAGTATTTTTCTACGGTCTATTTGTATTGTCATATTATTTCGTCAAATTTTGATGCAAAATGTTCTAGTGTCTGGAGAGAACCTCAACTACGAGTATAGACTGAGGAGAAGGTATAAGAGTTGAAGAATTTTGATAATAAATTGACAGGGTGGTGGAATTCTAGTGTTTACAAGTGAAGGAAGGGTATATTATAGAATTTGTCATAGAATACAGTGAAGATTATATTAGAAAATAAGGTAGGTTGAGGAGGGATCTAGAAAGATATTTTTGGTGTAGATCCTGCTATGGGTCAAAATGGTGTTAATTAAGAAGAGAGTGATAGCCATGGACTGTTGTCCCTAGGAAAGTGTGTAAATTTTGTTCCATAAGTTTTGAGAAGTCCGGTTGAGGTGTGAACAAGGTTGCAATGGACCAAACATGGAACTAGTTAGCTCTGAAATTTTGGGCAATTTTTGGGGAAACATTAAATGTATGCGTTTAGTTATTTAGAAAATTTGTCCGCTTATGGGTAGTGGAGGCGAGATCTAAAATTAGCTGTTAGAGACAATAAAAATGTAAAAGGGTTGGGCTTTAAGGGTTTAGAAAAAACTATAGAGCCATTCAAAAGTAAGAGATGAAGAATTATGTTGTAGGCAGTAGTGCAAACAATGAATAAGAGTCATTAAGGTCATGTGATGTTAATCCACAAGTTGTGTGTGCAGATATAATGTAAAGGATATTTGGGGATATGTTTGTAGGATATGTATGTAGACCAAATCATTCAAACACAACTCATTCCAAATGAAGAGCGCTTTTGTGGTTTTCTCCCATATGGCTTTCCAAGTTAAATTCTTTGTATCAAATGGTGTATGTTCATTTTATGTCTGATGTTTTCTGATTTGTTACGGTTGATAATATCTCTATTAAAATCAAATAATAGTGTTGAAAATGTTGGTGGATGTGATTTATATTTGTTATGTTTTCAAATGTTTTTTTTATCTGTTGATGATCTTTTACCTATATGCATCATTGGGTAGTCTATCTAGTACTGACATGAATAAATATTCTTCTATCATTGTGGAATCCCGATTCTTGCATCCCCTATAGGTATCTAGGGTGAGACTTCACTTGCATCACAAGTGTTGTCGATGGCGTTATGCTCTATCGACCCAATGCATTGGGATTTGTTGGTTAGGATGGAAGGTTGAACTTGGGTTAATCAAAGTGATCCAACAAATGGTTCCATTGTCGGGGCTTGAACCCGGGTCTCTTGGGTGAGATCCAAGTATCCTAACCAACTAGATTGTCACGCTGCAACTTTCTCTCCCTATTGCATTTATTCTCCTTTTACCCGACCGGAATCGTCTTCTACTCCTTAGGAGGCCACCCTCTTCATCAGTCTCACTATTAGTTGGGAACATCTCAACTTATCTCTAGGTAAGTGTGTAAAGTTTGGTCCATAAGTTTTGAGAAGTCCGGTCGAGGTGTGGTCAGCTCCTGAATTTGGGGAAAATTTGGGGAAACATTAAATGTATGTGGTGATTTAGTTAAAAAATTTGTCCACTTATGGGTAGTGGGTGTGGTATGTAAAATCGGTTGTTAGATATTATAAAAATTTAAAATGGTTAAGCTTTAGGGGTTTGAAAAAAAATATAGATCCATTTGAATGTAAGATATGAAGAAGTGGGTTGTTGGTTGTAGTGCGAAGAGTGAATAATAGTCGTGAAGGTAATGTAATGTCAATCCACAAGATATGTGTGCGGATGTAATGTAAAGGATATTTGGGGATATTTCTGTAGGTTGTGTGCACAGACCAAAGTGTTGAAACACTACTCATGCCAAATGAAGAGCACTTTTGTGGTTTTATCTCATATGGGTTTCCAAGTTAAATTCTCTGTGTCAAATGTTGTATGTTCATTTTATGTCTAATTCTTTTTTATTTGTTGCGACTGATAATATCTCCGATGAAATAAAATAATAATGTTGAAAATGTTGGTAGATGTGATTTGGCTCTGTTATGTTTTCATATGATGTTGTTATCTGTCAATGATCATTTACCTATAAACATCGGTGGGTAGTATGTTGAGTAATAACATGAAGAGATCCCCTTGTAGCATTGCGAAAGCTTAGTTCCTGCAGTCCCTATAGGTATCTTGGGTGAGAATTCACTTACATCACAGGTGTTCCTGATGAGGTTATGCTCCATCGGGCTTATTCCTTAGATTTTCTTGGTCGGGATGGAAGGTTGAACTTGGGTTAGTCGAAGTGAGCCAACACGGACCTTAATGCCATGGCGGTGTAAACCCCACACTGTAGGGGTAGCGAATGAACGAGTGAGAGAATAAGAAAGAATAATAATGGATCCAAAAGAGAAGCAACTCCAGAGTGAGAAAATGTATGCAAGAAAATATGAGATAAGGAATTCATTTAGAAGAGAGAGAATATAAAATTATTGAAATGGGGAGATTAGTTTTGATTAGAGAGGAAATAAGAACACCAAAGAAGAAATTACACCAAGAGAATGTATATAAGGGACCAATGTGTTAGAAGGGTGTGCAGTGTCTATGAAAGAAGAGTGCACATTGGACAAGAGACCCTCAAAGAGGCATGAAATAGAGTAAAGAAGAAGATCATATGAGGAAAATTAGATTGGCCCATAGCGGCAAGGCATAGAAAGGGACCTAGAGGATGTGGAAGAAGTGGAAGTGCAAAAACAATGAGGTTCTTGGATGATTGATGGGAAGCATGCACAATTGTATCTATCATATCCTAGATTCAATGTTGTGAGAAGGAATGTGTTGGAGTCATTTACCCAACATGCACATTTATTTGGTCAATTTTGGCCTATTTACCCACTATCCTAAGTTTAATTGACTTAATTGGAATCAAATTAGCACACTATGACATCAGCTTGAGCACACCCATGACTTCCTTCAGTCAAGGAGGCCAACTAAGCCTTCTCCTTCAATCGAGGTGGATAACTAGGCTTCCTTCTTCAAATAGGGAGCAATTCTGGGGTGATCTGAGTGTCATAAGTGCACCTAATTGATAAATGATTGGTGTTTCACCTAAAAATCAGTTAAGCTAAGTTGTAAAGGTGACTCCATCTATTATTTGTCTATTTTTTGCCAATATTTATGAACTGGAGTCAACTATGGCACCTCCGACCACTTCTGATGACAAGTGGCACTTCAATTAACTCCATTGGATATACTTGGAGTTAGGGATGCGCTACCACCTTGATTTGGACATGCAGTGACATGTTTTGAGTCACATTCAGTTAGACTCACTCATCTATTGCACTCTGATTCAGTTAGGACTTAGTGTGAGAGTCAGTTATTGATTAGTTTAGTGGTCAACTAAGTGTGCCGAGAGTTTCTGGTAGTCAGTTAAGATACACTCATCCATGTAATTCAAATGAGCTCCTTGAGTATTAAAATTATATTGGGATTCATGCATTCTGCATGGCACTATATTGTATTATTCACTCCATTATTGATTATACAAAACGGCAACCTCCTATTACCGTACCGTTGCATCATTTCATGTGTAATTTTGTCAATTGAATCACTTCTGAGTTTATACTTTGTCCTAAGATTGTTGTGATAGAACCAGCATAGATCCAAATCCTAGGCTCTATCAAGCACCGAGATGGATCAAATCCATGGAGGTGCAAACCTATTCTTAGGTATCCATTGATTTGATTCAAACCAAAAAACGCATCTTTTTATTTAAGTTCCACATATAATATTTTTATTATTAATATTTAATATTATTTATGGATGACATACAATATTTTTTATTATTTTTTATTTTGTTAGGAACGAACATTACATCATTTCCCCACACATGGTTTTAAAAACATATGCAAGGCCCTCCGACAACCATGGGTTGTTTAGGAGGCCTTGCACATGGTCTTAAAACCATTTGCAAGGCCCTCCTAAACCATGTACAATAAAATCATGGGTTGTTTAGGAGGCCTTGCACATGGTTTAAAAATCATGTGCAAAGCCTCATAAACCATGTACAATAAAACCATGGGTTGTTTAGAATGTCTTGCACATGGTTTTAAAACCATGTGCAAGGTGAACATTTTTTGTAGATAATTCAATTTTGTGTTTTTTTCTTGACCCACATATTTTTTTACAGATAATTAAATTTTTATTTTTTTATTGTTTTGTTAGGTAGGAAGATTACAACATCTCCCCCATATCATATTGTTTTATTTTGGCCTCTTACAAAATTTATTTTTTATTAATAAAAATAATGTTACGAAAGTGATATTATTTCTTATTTTGTGTTACAAAATCTCTCCCATAATATTCACTATCACTATTATTTTTTGCCGACATGTTACAAACGTTACATCATGTTACAAGATCTCTCCCCTAATATTCACTATCACTATTATTTGTTGCCGACATGTTACAAACATTACTAACGTTACATCATGTTACGAGATCTCTCCCATAATATTCACTATCACTATTATTTTTTGTCGACATGTTATAAACGTTACTAACGTTACATCACGTTACAAGATCTCCCCCATACTGGGTTGTAGAGCGCCTCTCAACGCAATTAATATGGTATCAGAACCACAGTGGGATGAAGCACTATTCTTCAAAAACATGATTTTTGACGGATCTTGCAAGCAAAATTGAGGAAAATCTCAAATTCCAGCACTGCACCAGAAACAGAAGGTTTACCACTTAATAACCCAAGTTAAGGAATTGTTGATCAAGCTTGCTGGATAAATTATGTTGGGTGTGATGAAAACCTTAAATGTGCAGGTTGTTTGACCTTACAGTGACTTTATTGTGTTGATTGTAGGTTTTTACAGGTTCTTTGCGTTCAATACAGTAGCTCCATAGCTCATTCTCTGGATCTCCTCACCTCTTTCAACTACCATCAATGGAAGGAAGATATGGAGATTCAACTCCGTTCAAGAGGGATCTATCGGGTCACAATGAACACAGAATTAGAGACTAATGCTGCTACAAAGAAGATAAAATGCTGGAATAAACTGGATCAGTCCTATGGATTCCTATGTTTGTCTATCTCCAAGGATCTTCTTTTCCACATCTTGGGATTGAAGACTCTGAAGGAGATTTGGGACCATCTCGCTACCTTGTTTGATAAACAGGATGATATTTGGATCTATCAGCTTGAGAATGAGTTGATCTCCCTGAATCCAAGAATTTTTGAATCCATAAATGAATTTTTCACAAAATTCAAGCATCTAGTGCTCCAGCTAAAGCAATGCAAGGTGGAGAAGGAAGATGACCATCTCATCTTAGTTATCCTCTCCAAATTGGGTCCAGACTATTTCATCTTTGTTTCATCATTCCACACGGGGAAGATAACAACCCCAAACTGGAAAATGGCTTCTCTTGATGCCTTCATCAAGACCCTTACAAACGAGCATCATAATCTTGTTCAAATGGGGATCCTCAGATCCTCAAAAGATCAAGCTTTGTTTGCTTTGGGGACAAAAAATTCAGAAGGAAAAGGGAAGCAGCAGAATCCAAAGGCTAATCTAGAGGCTCTGAAACCTAAAGAAAAGAACTAGCAAGAGGATCCTTCCAGCTCTAAGAAACACAATAATAAAGGAAACCAAGGCAAGGAGAAATTCAAGTGTTCTTACTATAGGAAGGGCTTCCACCCTAAGCATGCCTGCATGAAGAAGAAACTTGACTATATGACTTCTCTCCTCGAGAGAAAAAACATCACTATCCCTAAGAATATTCGAAGGAGATATAATCACGATCGGGATCCCCACCAAGCAAGAGGTCATGATCTCATGGTAAGCACCTCGAAGCCCACAGCTCTTCTCATAGACTCTGTAGCTTTGAATCACATGATGGAAAGTAGATATTCTTTTTCCTCCCTAGACACTGTCAAGAGAATCCCCATCCACATGGGAGATGATTCCACCATCATTTCGAAAGGACAAGGTACAGTGAATCTTGAGCATGGTACTTTTCTCAATGTTTTGTATGTACACTCTCTAGCCTCCAACATCTTGAGAGTTTATCAAATTAATCATACTAGAGTTCCCAAGAGAGTAAACTTCAGCCCCAATTATGTGTAAATCAATGAGATTGCATTCGGGAAACATGTTACAAAAGGCTTTGCAAACCATCATGCAAAAGCCTATGAGTTTTCCCATTTTCTGGCGAATGCAAAGCCCACTGCTCTTCTGACTCATGGAAATGAGGTCAGTAGACTCTGGCATGAGATGTTTGTTCATTTAAATTTTAATTAATTGCAGCAATTATAGAAAAAATCCATGGTTGAATGCCTCCCAGAAATCAGAACTACCAAAGGAATTTGCAAGGGTTGTGTTGTGGGAAAACACCCTGAGCATAAGTTTGATCAGGTGAAGGCTTGCCATGCATCAAGTATATTGGGTCTGATGCATTCTGATATCAGAGGGCCCATTCCCATCACATCCATGAATGGATCTCTATATTTACTCACCTTCATATATTATTTTTCTAGATACACCTGGGTGTTTTTCATCAAGAAAAAGTCAGAAGTTTTAGAAAATTTCATAGAATTGAAAGCACTGGTTGAGAATGCCTCTGGGAAAAGGATCAAATCCATGAGATATGATAATGGTGGGGAATATATCAGTACTTATTTTTTGAAGATATTTTTCTACAGTGGGATCAAGATCCAACATTATGTTCCCTACACCGCTCGGCAAAATGGTGTAGCGGAAAGGAAAAAACGCTCTCTAAAGGAGATGACCACATGCATGCTAGAAGCAAAAGGATTTGCTGAAAATTTGTGGGATGAGTCCATGAATGTTGCTGCACAAATTCAGAATAGAGTACCTCACTCCTCTATGAAGGGTAAAACACCTTTCGAAGCCTATTTTGGACACAAGTTGGATGTGTCAAATTTCAGGGTGTTTGGGTCCATTGCATGGGCCCAGATTCCGTCTGACAAGAGGAAATATTTGCAAATGAAAAGTGTTGAATGTTTTTTTATTGGATATCCTAACGAATATAAGGGAATAAATCTTCTGAATATCAGAACAAATAAAATTTTCATCGAAAGAAGTGTTAAGTTTCATGAGCCTCTCCAAGAGGTAGAGCTAGTTGAAGAAAATTCTGCTGATTTTCTTGCCTGTTCTGCTGACAATTTGGGTGACAAAAATGGGAGTGATGACTCTGATTTTGAATAAATGATATAATATATCAGTGAGAAAGAAATACCAGATTTAGAATCAGATTCTAAAGTGAAAACATATCTTCCAACTTGGGCCAAGAAGACACTTTCTTCCGTCAGGGAAAACATTGGAAATCCTGTTGATCCAAGAAGAACCCGGTCTGAATTTCAAAGAGAAGGTATTCCGCTCTCTTTCCATGATGATTTACTATCTGAGACATGTTATTTAATTATATTTTTAGATCCTAATTCTTACTACCATTCTCAAAAAATATCCGAGATGGAAAGATGCCATGGACGAAGAGTTTAATTCTCTTCAAAAAAATGCTACTTGGGAGCTAGTTTCCCTTCCACCTTGGAGGAAATTAGTTCAATGCAAGTGGGTGTTTCAGAAAAAGGTTTCTGCTGATGACACAAAATGAAAGTATAATGCAATTCTGGTTGCAAAAGGTTTCTCCCAAGTCCAAGGAGTGGACCACCATGAGACCTTTGCACCAGTGGCAAAGATGGACTCCATCCGCCTAGTTTTCGCAATTTCTACATCTACGCACAGGTAGGTGCATCATTTGGATGTTATGAGTTCCTTTCTACATGGATATGTTCATAAGGAGATATACATGAAGCATCCTGAGGGATACATTTCAGATCCTACTTTGGTTTGCAAATTGCAGAAGTCTTTATACGGGTTGAAACATGCCCCAAGATCATGGTATGACAAGATGGATGCCTTTCTTCTTTCACAAAACTTCCAAAGGTGTAAGTATGATACAAATGTTTATATAAAGAAGTATGATGGTCATTTACTTATCATTTTTTTATATTTTGATGATATCTTGATTACTGGTAGCACACTTTCTTCCATTTCATTCATAAAAAATGCCCTCCATGATGCATTTGAGATGAGCAATTTGGGCCTACTGAAACAGTTTTTGGGGCTCAAAATTGCACAAAATTTTGATGGGATAATGGCAACTTAGTATAAACACATTTAAGAAATATTAGAGAATTTTAACATGGCTGCATGTAAGGCTTATACATTCCCTTTCCTCTCAAGATTCAGCCTTGAAGAGGGAAAAAACACTCCACCCATGGATTGCACTATCTACCGCCAACTGATTGGTAGCTTGATTTACTTGACTCATTCACATCCTGATATATGTTATGTTTTGAATGATGTATCAAGATACATGCATAAGCCTCATGAACTACATTGGAAGACATCCAAGAGGATCCTTTAGTATATTCATGGCACAAGATCCTACGACATCCACTATGCTGCAAATTCGGAGCTAGAGTTGGTTGGATAAAAAAATTCAGATTGGGCAGGAGATTCTACTGATCGGAAGTCCACTTCCAGATTTTTATTTATGTTTGGTGGTGGACCCATTTGCTGGTCTAGAAAAAAGTAGGCCTCCATTGCATTGTCTTCATCATATGTCGAGTACAGGGGAGCATTGAATTCTTGCATCCAAGCAGTTTGCTTGCAAGGCATTCTTTCAGAGTTTGAGATTGGTAGTACTTTGTACACTGTCATATTTTGTGACAATCAAAGTACTATTAAGATATCCACAGATCTAGTTACCAGGAATAGGACCAAACATATAGAGATTCACATGCACTACATCAAGGATTTGGTGCATGACAGGACCATAGTTCTGCAATACTGCCCTACAAATGAGCAGATTGAAGATATCTTCACCAAGAAATTTACAAAGAAAAAGTTCACTTACCTCCATTCACTATTGGGGGTGAGTTCATCAAGGTGATCAGATGTTTTATTCAGTGTTACGCTTGAGGGGGGGTTTTGTTCCCACTGGGTTTTCCCTCTTTCCTCACTTAGATTTATTTTGAGCATTGTTAGAGTTACATTCAATTAGACTCGGTCGTCTATTGCACTCAGATTCAATTAGGACTTAGTGTGAGAGTCAGTTATTGATTAGTTTAGTGGTAAACTAAGTCTACCAAGTATGTCTAACATTCAGTTAAGCTACACTCTTCCATATAATTCGAATGACCTCCTTGAGTATTCAAATTATCTTGGCATTCATGCATTCTACATGACACTGTATTGTATTATTCACTCCATTATTGATTATACAAAATTGCAACCTCCTATTGCAGTACCGTTGCATCATTTCATGTGTAATTTTCAATTGAATCACTTGTGAGTTTATACTTTGTCCCAAGATTGTTGTGACAGAATTAATAGAATGTGCCTTGAAGAAACCCACTCTTCATCCCAAGCCCCTGGAACCATTTAGCCAATTAAGAAGATAATTTTTCCCTTAGTTTGTGTGGGAAACAATCCCCAATGCATAAGAAATGAAAGGGATATAATCTAGTTCTACCTCAGTGACTCATTCATAAATGCAAGTTGTAGAAAAAATTAATACAGTTCCTAATCCACCAAATTCGATAAGAAGACCTAGTATGTCAGTAACCACAAGATTGGAAACGACATCAAACTCCACATTGAGATTACTTGTCTTTCGTGGGACGGGAAAGGATGACGTTGAGCAGCACCGGTTAGATGTGGTCAGTGAAGTGGATCACTAATAATGCTGCTATAATATTGTGCATCTATGTTGGTAGGCACTTTTGGAGATAACTAGTTGCGCAGCATCACAGATCTTGCGCAAAGTCAAAGTTGGTGCGCAGGGAAAAAGATGGTGCATAGGGAGGATTGACCACATTTTGTATATCTTGGTCATGTTTTGTAGTTTTTGGTCATTTTTTGTAGACTTTGGTCCAAATAGTTAGGAAGTTGACTTAAGTGGACCATCAATGTAAAGGCACAAGCCTATAAATAAATATAGGATTGTAGATGTTAGGGGGGATTTTGCTATGTGATTCTAGATTGGGATCTTGAGTTTGATCTTGAACTTATCTGCAATCTATATTTGGGGCAATATATATATTGGAGAACTATTTTTGTGACATTGCATGTTTGATACGAATATTAATATGAAATGATGGAGATTTGACAGAACCATTGTGTCTTTTTACTTCTTCTTTTTTTCCTTTTTTCATGCGATGTGATATTGCAATATAATGTCTATTCCTGAACAATGCGATGATTTCCTATTATGAATGATGTGATGCTTTCCTATTATGAATGATGTGATGTTGATAGATTTGTTTATGTGTTGGTACTATGTTGCGATATGAGGATGATATGACCCGATGAATGGTGGAGTATTACCATGCATGTGGGAGCCAATCCTTGGATCTTCTAAGTAATCCAACGATAAGTAGAATAGTAGATGCGCAATCCTCCTTCTTATTGTGGAAACTTGGTTCTGACATTTCTCCCTTGAGCATCTTAGGTGAGACCTCATCTGCTCTGCAGGTGTTGATGGACAAGGTAAAACCTATCTAGGATGGTGCTCAGGGAGATCATTGTTATAAGGGTGTCTCCACAGAGTGAACCCCTGTCGATGGATATGTGTCAAAAAACGGTTATGTTCCAGGACCCTAGTGCGTGGAGAAGGAGGACATGTTATGGAATATGACGAGATGGGAAATTCAAGATTGGTTTGATCAGAAGGCATAGGAATTTGTTGCAGAAGAAAATCATAACCATGGAGTAACGAGATAGAAGTGGTTGGAGAGGCACCTAGATTATGATCTACACGAGTACTTTTCCTCTAAGATTTTGATCATCTTGTATGAGTGGTTGGTGCAATTGACCTATCAAAAGATAAGTTTCCAAGGAAGTGAGCCTTCTTGTTGGACCCCAGAGTTGATCCAGCAACTGGAGGAAGTAGAAAATAGAGCATCTAGGTCTATTGAATTTTGGCTTGACAACATCTTGGAGAGTTACATCATTGAGTTCGTAGTCGACACAATCAAGTCTTCTAGCGACGTAAAAAGGGAGTTCTTCAAAGGACCAAGAGGTAGGTTTCTGTTATCATTGCAAATTTCAATTAAAATGCTCATTTGTGAAAAAGGCATATTGAAGATGAATTCCGACAAGTAGAGACCTGGTGTGCAGACGCTGCATGGATCGTGGAGATGGGGTTGTGAATGGAATGATACGGGGTAGATGGATGGCAGTTATGAAACTATGAGGGAAGATGAGGAAGGAAGTGGTATTCTTCGAAGCAGAGTAAAGTTTCAGCAAGAGAAGAGGCAGATGATAGGAGAGAGTCCTGTTGCAACTAAAACAAGACACTAAGAGAGAATATCACAAGATTTGAAGCGACCCTACAACGAAAAAAGGATACAACTAGGCTACTTCCGTTCCTGAAGAAATATCAACCCCCAACAACAACGTACCCACACCTCTTTGCACTTTCCTGCACTCAGGAAGAAATAAAATCTTGACACCAACTTTTATGATGTGTCAATAACACTCTAATAGTATCAAATCAGCAACTGTATCAAGAATGCCAAGGATGGTGGGTGATGATGCGAAGTTACATTTGTTCCATGGGAACAAGACCGAGGATCCCGAACAATACTGGTTTTTGTGTGAAGCAGTTTGGACCGTAAAGAAAGCTCAGGATGATGGCGTTAAGAAGGTCTAGTTGGAGACAACCCTCTGAGGTCACACACTGGAATGGCTCATGAAGTTTGTACAAGTTCCCATAGGAAATATAACAAAGACTCTCCCTGAAATCAGAAAAGGATTGATTGAAGGGTTCAAGAAATCAAAATCTGAGGCGCAATACATCACGAAGTTAAAAGAGATAAAGAAATATCCAAATGAGACGATTTGGGATTTTCGTCAACGATTCAAGACGCCAATGGCGAGGGACATATTTTACATGAGTGATGTACAACATAAGGAGTGGTTCATCGCAGCATTGTTACCTCATATCAGAATGCCTTTAATGCAGCAAAAGATTGGGACACAGAGTGAGGCTCTGGAAATTGCAATGAAGTTGGAAGCCTCCCCTGTTGGTGAGACTAGAGTTGGGATGAATCAAATTCAGTCTCAACTAGTGAACTTGATGATCCAGTTGTAGGATATCAAAAATGGAAGAGAGCATCGGGAAGAAATCTAGTGTACTCGATGTCGCGCAGAAGGACATCATAAAGATCAGTGCCTGGATTTTCAAAACTACTTGCTATCAGGAGCTCTAAATCCATTCAGTCATGGAGGCATGTTATGCTTCTACATCTCCCAATTCCATGGGCATCGACATGAATATTGTGTGTACATGTAGAATATGGTCACGAAGCCGACAAATTAGTATTGCACATTTTTTCGATCGTTTGGGCATGAAAACAACGATTCTCGACCATATGATTTTCTCTAGGACAGAATAATGGATATGTACTACATGAAGGGAGAAGACCATCAAATGATGAAGTAGCCACAGCAGCATCCACAGGTGGTACAACCACCACTGTAAACATAGTTTGTACCATAGCCACAACCTCAACCGCAGTTTGTGACACAGCCGTAGTTTGCTCCACCACAGCCATAGTATAGTCAGATGAAGCATGCTCCACAGCAGTCGCAGTATACTCAGCCACAATATACTCAACCATATTAGTATGTCCAACAACAGCTGAATCCCTTACAGCAGCAACAAGTCAATCAATCGCAGTATATGTAGCAAGGAGGATTTCATGGAGGATTCTGAGGAGGACAAGGTGGAGGTTTTTCTCGAGGAGCAGGGCAAGGTCACAGACCCGTTCAATGTTACAATTGTGGAGTACTAGGGCATTATAAGAGATATTTCCTGAACATACAAGTACAATGTACTTATTGTATCACTATGGATCACACTATTGATAATTGTCCTTAATTGATCACGAAGTGGCAAGAAGGAACATTCCATAGTTGCAGAACCAGAACCAGAACTAGATTCCAAATTAGAACCAAAATGTGGATCAGAATATGAACTAGCCAGTGATTCCACCATCAAAACAGAACCAACAACCGAGAGTTGCGACAATCTCAGCAGAACCCAAATTTCAGTTTCTTGATGTTGTTGTAATCACTTGCGAAGGTGCGACGATGGGAGATGATGGCCTGATTCCACAAGTCTGATTGGCTTGGAAAAAGAAGGTACAATTTGACATAGACACTGAGAAGGACACATTCTTTGAAGCACATGACATGATAAGAAGAGATTCAGGTAAGTCACATGTTTACAAAATGCCACATGTTTTTTATCCAACAATGGTATCCAAACCATTGCGGAAACATAGTACCTTAAAAAACTTCTTTGAAAGTTTCTTGTCATTAGAAAAAGACCCTAATTCACTAGTCGATATGGCAAATTTTTTGCATCAACCAGAGAAAAGGTGAAGGGAGTCTACTGTGATCTCCCTGCATAAGAGGAAAATGGGGAAAGAGATGAGAATGAACATTCATACTGGGGATTACGAGGTAGATTCAGTTATTCTAGATCTAGGCTCATATGTCAACATTATGACGAAGCAAACATGGCAAAAGATGGGGAGCCCGCAACAAGTTTGGTCTCCTATACAGCTATGACCGGCTAACTAGGCCATAGTCACACTAATTGAGCATGTTTCGTGTCTGTAGTGGAAGTTGAAGGAATGAATACTTATGCATACTTCAATGTGATTGAGGTTGTTGATGGCAAAAGTTCATATCTCACACTATTTGGGATTGGATGGTTCAATGACAATTTGGAGGTAATAAATTTCAAGAAGCGTCTGATGACTTTTGAGAACCACGACGTCAGAGTCATAGCTCCGATTAGATCCAAATAAAGGAAGAAGGTTCGTTGATCCAGTTAAGGAAGAATCTGTCAAAGGATGGGATCACATGTATAACATCTCAGAGGATTACATACATCTGACCATCGACAGTGAGCTAGGTTGACGCAGCTCTATCTCTGTGTCTTCGGACTCTGATGATGCTTTGGAGAACTAGCAGAATAAAATGCATGAGGTATCGATTTGGAAGTGTGTCCTGACTACTCAGTCATTGTGCTGAGTTGCAATTGAGACTATTGATTTTACAGTGTATGAAGGATTTCCTTAGTTTTCTGATTTTCTGGTTGAATTTCAAGATAAGGTGTTATAACCAGAGAGATTGTTGGTGTTGGATGAAGCATTGAAGGCTACTCCAGCACGTTGGTGGGAGACCCATAATAATTCAATCAATGGGTAGTCGCAGTGTCATGGGTTGATGACAGTTCTTTTTTGTGAAGAAAAATAGTACCACGCAGAGAGGTATGATGGGAAATATGATCCTAGGGCTCATCTACTTTCATTCCATACCATATGGGTATCACGACCAAATGATGAGTCGGTACATGCTTTTTTCCACATGTTGGATGAAATGTTGTGACTTTGTTATGTATTAGCTGAGCTACGCAGAGAGATCACTACCTGGGAAGAGTTTTTGATTTGCTTCACTCACACCTTCAGTTTCATAGATACCAATCCAGGCATTCAAAACGCACTACAGCATATTCGTGACATTGTTCTGAAGGTACTTCCAGTCGCATATCAAGTAGATCCACATGAAACACATACGTCACAATCGGTGATGGAGTTCTACAATGTGACAAGAGGGTCAGATGATGGTGATCATCCATGGAACATCAGTATTCTAGAGACAGAAGGAATTTGAAATTTCAAAGCACCTAAGGTATCGACGGATCAAATGAATCAACCATTAAAAATTCCAAAGGTCAACATTGGGACAGAGCAGCAACCAAAGTTTGTGAATGTTGGGTACTACTGGGATGAAGAAACAATGGCAAAGATCATTGTGAGAGTTTTTGGAACCTGTGTGGGGTTTTTGTCTCGACACGTTTCAGACTCCAAAGTTGAGTCCATCATCAGGAGAAGGATTGTTTCTCAAAAGACCATTTAGGTTTCTTATGTTATAAATAATTGTTTATTTAAATGCCTAAACATTTTTTATTAATGGTGAATGTGTCGGCCCATTTTTAATAAATAAATATTTAGTTTAAGCTTTTATAAATTATTTAGTTTTTTAGCATTAATTATTTAGTCTTTATTGTTTATTAATTTTATTGTTTATGTCTCTTATCATCATTTTCTATTAAATGTTTTATTTGTTATTAGTTAATATTATTATCAAATTATATTAAAAATTGATTATTTACCTAAGCTTTATACTATTTAGTTTTTATTATTATTAACTATTTAGTCTTTATTATGTATGTTTATTATTATATCCACTATTAAATTTTTTATTTACTATTAATTATCATTATTATTAATTTATATTATTGTCATTATTATTATTATGATCTTTATTTAATCTTATTTTGTTTTTAACATTAATTATTTATTCTTTATTAATTTTTTTATGTATGTCTCTTATCATCACTGGCTATTAAATGTTTTATTTGTTATTAGTTATTATTATTACTAAATGGTGAATATCATTGATCTGTTGCATGAGTTCCAAGATTTGTTTCCGAAAAGTTTTCTGAGGTGAAGGGGATACTGGGAGATTTGGGAGAGATGAAGATCCCACCGAAACCATATGCGAAGCTGGTGAAGCAACGATCGTATTTCCTAAATCCACGATATAAGGAGAGGGTTAAGGATGAGCTCAATAGAATGTTGGATGTTGGAATAATAGAACCAGTTGAGGAATCAGAATGGATCGGTCCCATGGTAGTGCAAGATAAGAAAACAGGTGAGTTTCGGGTATGTGTTGACCTCAAAAAATTAAATGATGTGTGTCTCCATGATCCATTTCTGGTGGCATTTACTAATGAATTGTCAGAAGGAGTGGGTGGCTAGGAAGTTTACTCATTCATGGATGGATTTTCGAGCGATCACCAAATTAAGATCGTGAAAGAAGATCAACATAAGACAACCTTTGTTACTAAATGGGGATGTTTTTAGTAGACTGTGATGCCATTTAGACTGAAGAATGTACCTGTGATATTATCCAGTATTGTTGTCGCTTCTTTCTAGGATTTTATTCAAAAGTTTCTAGCGGTTTACATGGATGACTGGATGGTTTACAGATTGATTAGGGACCATCCGACGAACCTGCAACTGATGGTGGAGTGATGTCGACAGCATCTGATCGCACTGAATTCAAAGAAGTGCATATTTTGAGCACCATTTGGGATGTTTCTTGGGAACAATGTTTGCAAGGAAGGACTGTTGGTTGAGCCAGCCAAGATTGCGTTGATTTTAAGCTTGCCACCACCTACAAATGTGAAGGAACTTAGACTGAAATTAGGCCATATAGGATACTACCGCAAGTTCATAAGAGGTTATTCCATGATCACAACCCCTTTGGAGAGGTTACTAAAGAAGGATGTGTTGTTTGTATGGAGTCAGGAATATCAAGAAAGTTTCAACACATTAAAGGAAAAGATGGCTTCCGCACCAATAATGGTTTTTCCCGTTTGGAAGGAGTTCCATGTTCATGTTGATGCATCGTCAACCGTTCTAGAAGTGGTGCTGACACAGCATGGTGAAGGTGACATTGATCACCTGATTGCTTTCACTTGTCGGAATATATCGTTTACAGAGAATAATTATACTACAACAGAGAGGGAAGGGTTGGAAATGGTATATGCATTACATAAATTTCGACACTACCTATTGGGAGGTAATTTCAAGATGTTCATGGATCACTCTGCTTTGAAGTACCTGGTGAATAAGCATGTTTTGGGGGGGAAGATATGCCTTTGGCTAGTTCTCTTTCAAGAGTTTGATTTTGAGATAATTGTGAAGTCAGGGCGCTTGAATGCAGGCCCAGACCACTTATCGCGAATTGAGACAGGTGAAGAACCAATGAACATTGAATATGGGTTACCAAATGCGCAACTATTCAGAGTAGAGATATTGACGACTACTATGAGCAAATGGTTCAGTTTTTGGCAACAAGAACAGCACCAAAAGGGATTACAACATATCAGAAGAAGCAATTGGTTGTTTGAGTTGTGTATTTCCAATTGATTTTTGGAGAACTCTACAAGCTAGGACCAGACGAGATCTTACGGCAATGTATCCTACACATCAACAAGGGTAGGTATTGGTAGAAGTAGATGCGGGAGTTGTAGGGGACACTACGGAGGTTCCCGCTACTACAAGGAAGGTGGTTTGCGCAAGGATTTGGTGGCTAAATCTCAATAACAATGCAGCATACTATGCACGGAATTGCGATGTTTGTCAAAGAACTAGAAAACCGTCAAGGAGGGATGAGATGCCACTAATACCTCAAGTGATACTGCAGCTATTTGAAAAATGGGCAGTGGAATTTGTGGGACTAATCAACCCACCAGGGAAGAGAACTGGTGCGCAGTATATCATCACAGCAATAGATTATCTGCAGAGATGGGCAGAGGCCGCACTAGTTGTAGATTGTACCGGTGCGACAGCAACAAGGTTCCTATTTGACAATGTTGTTACCCAGTTTGGTTGTCTAAATATATTGATGAGTGATCAAGGAATTCAATTCATCAATCACGATGTTAGTGCATTAACAGAGGAGATTTAGATACAACACAAGAAGAGTATGCCTTATCACCCATAAGTAAATGGGATAGTTGAGGTGTTCAACAAGCTGTTGGAGCACGTGCTCACAAAGGTGTGTAATGGAAACTGCAATGACTGGGATTTGAAGATTCCAGTAGTGTTGTGGGTGTAATGCACCACTTGCAAAAGATTGACAGGGAAGACACCATTCAAGTTTTTTTATGGGAAAGAGGCAACCATGCCAATGGAGTACATCATTCTGATTTTTTGCATTGTAGTGGCGACAGGAATGGACAATGAAGGAGAATTAAAGGAATGCATAGAGCAGTTGGTATAGCTAGAAGAAGACCGATTTGTTGTAGGTTTTCACTAGCACGTTGAGAAGTATTGACAGAAAGCTTGGAATGATCAACATATCAAGAACAAACACTTTCAGCAAGGAGACCTACTGCTGATGTATGACGACAAGTTCACAAAACATCCAGGTAAGTTGCAGATGCATTGGCTAGGTCCATATGTTATCAATTCCATTATTGCGGGAGGCACAGTTCAACTACAATAGTTAGATGGTGCGATGTTGCCTAAGTTAGTATATGGAAGCAAGATGAATCCCTACAGGATGGGCCTATTTTTGTGCGATGCTTGAGTCACTGTGTATGAAAAAAATTAAAAAATTAAAAATGTTTATGTTTGCATAAGATGGTCAGTAGGAAGATGGAATGCCAAGATCAAGGGGTTGAGCAAGTAGAAACGTTAAAGTCCCAGTTAAGGAGCCATGTCGTGACATCCACAGGGACACGACAGAGTCAAATCAGCAAAAAATACAGTAGTTAAACCAGTTAACTGGCAGCAATCTTGGATAGGACATTCCTTAATGGCGAATCTGACCTTTGGATTGGGAAGATTGGTGGCAGATTCAAGAAATGAATGAAGGATTTGGGCGTCATGATTGGGAAATAATTCACATGATTGACCCTGCCCCATAAGAATTGGCAGCTCATGGGTTGAAATTGCCATTGTGAAGATTTGAGTTGTCAAGAGTGTATTGTTGCAATGTGAGCCAGTTGTAGAGGTTAATTTGTGTGTGAGTTGTAGAGTTGTGAGTTAGTTCTCGAATTGAGTGTATAGAATATTTGTGCCTAATGTAGTGGGTAGTGCCAAAGGAAATTTTGAGTGAAACTGTCGAGGAATCACCCATCATTGGTGTCTGGATTGAAGAAGAGGTATAAAGTATGCCATTGGGCTCATCGTCGATCACAAGGAAAAAGAGAGGGGTCAACCAACCCAAGTCCCTGCAACAGAAGAAGAGACAAACAAGAGAATTAATTATACCATGCAATCGAAAAGATATCCCATCAAAAGAAATCAACATGGTTCCATATTTTGACAAGTCGGAAAACCTAATCCCTTCAACAAGGCTAAAGACATCACAAAAGCCGTAGTGCCTTCATCAATCATTGTGTGTTTAATGATGTTATTCATAAACTCTACGTGAACTAAAAGAGACACATACTAAGGAAAGTGAGGCTGGAATTCATGGCTTTCAAATTTAATCACTGTGGAAGGGTTTGAATCAATCACCCCAAGGGAAGATAGAAATACTTTCCTCTGCAAAGGAAAAGTCTGAATAACTTCTAAGGTGGACATCGCACAAGGGGTCTAGCCCAAATCCTCCACAACATAATAATGTTGGGCAACTCGAGCATTAGGATTGTGCCCCGAACACTTTAAGACTCCCTTAGGAATGAGATGTGAACCTTTAGGCTTGTTGGTAGGCTTGTCGATATGCAAAGGGGCCTCGGGAGGAGCAGTCTCTTTTCCCAATTCAGGTTGTGACGAACCATAATATCTAGCTCATGTAACAACATTCTCGAGGGAAATCATGTTGATGTAACCATGGCCACTTTCGATGTTCGATGGGTTTTGATTCCCACCAGAAGCACTTCCAGAGTCCACAATCCTTGAATTAATTTTTTTATTGTGTGATAAAGGATCTATCAACACAGCTAGGCTTTATGCGATGAATTTTGGGCCATATTCCATACAGGTGATTGAGGTGATCTGCCTCGCAAATATTGCAAGGGAAACTGACCTTACGTTTTGTTGAATTATTGTAACTTCGAAGTGTATTCACTTACTGTACCCTGACGTTCCTATCGGGAGAATCATTTTTATTTCATTGTACCTCGATGTTCCTATCGAGAGAATCATTAATATTGTACTATGTCAGTAAAGAGTCATGAGGAAAACCCCTCCGTTGTAAGTCAGGTCATTAGCACCCTCCGGAATATAATAATATGATGTTTTGAGTCTCCCTAGGAAAATCAGCCCTGTCAAGTTTAGTGGGGACGACATAGTTGAGTGAAAAATCAAGTGAGAAGAAGAATATAAATAGAGGGAGGCACTCCTCATTTGAAATATAGATACTCACTTGTACATAGCGCATGGAGAGAGAGAGAGACATATCTCCTGGAGGGAGGCACACTTGTTTTTGGGTCTTGTATTTTATCTTTTATACATCTTATACATAGGAATTTTTTGTTGGGTTTCTTCCCCATGAGGGTTTCCTAGGATAAATGTTTGTGTTCTTTTTTGTGTGGTTGTGCTTGTCTATATTTCAGTGATATTTTGGCTTATGGTTATGTTGTTATGATGTTAAATGTTATAGGATATGATATAACCATTAAAAACTTAACATGCTATCAGATCCACCCTGAAAGAAGTCTTTGTGCAGCTAGAACATTGCTACAGCTATAGCTATTGAAGATTAGGGTTTCATTCTTGAAAACCCTAAAATACTAAAACTAGTAGTTTTGGTAGATTCGTTATATCCCAATATTGGAGAAGAATCAAGAGCCAAAACATTCATAGGATGAAGAAAAATTCCTGATGTACACTGTTTAAAAGTTTCAGCATCATATTCGCTATATTCTAGGAGATATGATTCCTCCACGTTAGGGTTCCATCCTCTCCCAGGATTCATCCTTAAACAGGTGACCTAGGCATAATTGTTATATCTCGGGCTACAAAGGTCCAAATGAAATTTTGCAAGATGTTCCAAAAAGGGAACGGACTACAATTTCTGTGGGTAAAAATTTCAGACCTCGAAGATGAAACAATGACACGTGGAAGTCCATCTTCTAAACAATATTGAAATAATTTACCTTGGGAAAATGCACATAAGTCCTGATTGGTCAAACCAATTCTTCTCTAACCTACGATTTTGGAAAGAGGACACTTGAGGCTACATCAGTGCTAAGTTTCAGACACAGAGGAGCAGCACTTTCATAGATACCATAGAAACAATGTCAGGAATTCTGCAGAAGAAACTGAAGAAAACTAGGGCATCAGATATTTTGCAGTTCTAATCACAGTTTGGGAAAATGAGTATATTGCTCAGATCTCCTTGAGGAGGTGCATATTTCTATCCAATCAGATCTAAAAGATTCCATGTTTTTAAAATTGGGGTTTCTCTGACAAAACCTAGATCATCCAGATCCAGGACTAGGACGATCACCTCAAACCAGATTTGACTAGTTCTTGAAGGAAATGAATTGGACACCTACATAAGTGGAGAGGTTCCAGTTCCAGATAGAGATGAAGCTAAATCCTTACATAAGAAGAAAATCGACTCATAATAAGAGAAGAGAATATGGGAGAAACTGAATATCAAGCGCTCACAATTCAAAGAATATCCCTTGAGTGATGAGGAATATGAAGAACTCAATTCTTAAAGAACCTTTTATCCATATTAGCATTTGGATAAGAAATGATGATGTCATGAATGAAGAAGATGATGAAGTGGAAGGATCAAGAAGGATTCTACCCACGAAATGAATAAAATATAAGTATTCAATTGTCATTTCATGATATTGTTTTGTTATGGATTTGATTATATTCAGTTAATGTATTATGGATGATAAAATGTTTGCATTAATGACAGTATACTACTAATATGCATGTGATGGGTAAGTAGCTCATGGTGCTATACAACTCTATGTTTCTACTTATCTATAATGAAACCTCTTTGCTGACATATTTGATTAGTGCACAATCTCACTAATGTCATGGTAGAGATGGAATGAATATAGAAATTTTCTATGATATATGGATGAATTTTGTATTGGTTAAGCAATTGCATCATGCATAAGAATTCACCGTTATGCATATGTTCTATGAAATGGTTCTTACCATGCAACTGGTGCATTTGAATTGTAGGAAAGGTCCTGTACAAGTGCTTACAATAAAAGGAGGATGAGACTTGTTCCGTAGAGCAAGTGATGACAATTCAAGATTCACTCCAATAAACATGAACCTGAAGCTCCCAAGTCAGGGACACCGTGAAGAAAGAAAGAGCTTCAAAGAGCAGTAGATCCACCTCGAGAAATGAATACCATATTGGGCATTAGAGATATTCCAAGATGAAGAAAAGTATGACGGGACTTCCAAACTAAAGTAAGAGGCATCAGACACACTATAGGTGTGTAACATAGTTGGGTGACATCATTGATCCAGACCCTTCCAACTATGGAAGAAGCTATGATCAAAGAGTAACAGTTGATCATGAGGAATGATGTCTACGATATGGTTCCGAGACCTGAAGGGAAGTCCATAGTGTCTTCCATATGGATCGACAAGAACAAGTTTACTGTCACATGCCCCAATTTTGTAAAATAATGTTATCTTATTTTGATTTTATTCCAAGACATTATGTTAAATTTAATGCTAAGTTGAAATTGATGACTCAGCAGAGTCAAGGATGTGGAATGTAATTCTGAATATTTTAATTTTAAATAAATAAAAGTGGAGACAACAGCTTGGGAGAGCTGTTAAAAAGAGTGTTACTGGTCAATTTGGTGGAGGAGACTAGGTGGAAAGCAAATAGACAAGTGGCAGCATCCTCAAACACTTCCTATGTTGTAGGTGGCAACCTCCCTACATTTGGGGTCATGATCCCCCAAGGAAGTGGGATCAAAGCAAGTGGCTCAATTAATGAAATCTAACCCAAAAAGACCTAGGCAATCTTAATAAATAACAAAATAGACAATGGTAATATATTTTAATGGAAGATAAATTAAAAATAGTAAAAATATCTTTACACAGTCGAGTTAGGGTGAAACCCTAATGTACCAAAATTACTTTTAGAGCTTCAAAATAACCGAGTCTGAGCTCAAGAGGGTACATCGCTTCACCTAAAGATAAACAGAGGAAGGCTTGATAGGCCGCTTACTTTTCTTTACAAAACTATACATATAACCAGTAAAAAAAAATCTTACAAGTCACGGCATAAGCCAGAAACCCTGCTAGACGCAAGGGTTTGATAAACAAACTAAACAAACTGACAAGTTAACCAAGAAAACTATAACCACAAGGGTCATTTGCAGGCCATAGCGACCAACCAAAACTGTTCCATAAGGAACTGTACATGTATGAACTGCCATGGGTTGACCAGGGCTTACCTGTGAGCAGGAAATCGACCTTGCTTTTGCACCAGCTATGAAGGAAGACGTAACTGTCACCTGCAAGATAACCCACAAACGTTAATATTATTGCTTATATCAAGACGGAGCTAAAATCAATTTTTAAAACTGTTAAATGAAATTATGGTTACCTGGAAGTAAAAGTAATGTAGCCACCCAAAAACAAGAGTACTGCCACCAACAAGATGAACAACAAACCCTTCATCTCTATCGTGACAGAGGCAGGTTTAACAAGTGCAACCACAGCTAGTAACAGCCAAAAGATGGGAGTGATGACCAAGCAGAAGGCAAATAGTAAAGCACGCACTGTCACCACCTTCAGAGCTTGAGAAACCACTTTACCAGAAACCCTAAGACAGGCTAGACCACAATATTAGAGTCACAGTTGTATTGTTTTGCTGCCATGATAAAATTACAATCCTGTACTTTATTCCCACAAGCAAACCGTGGAGGAATAACCCAAAAGAAAACAACTACACACAGTTTAAGCTGTGAACAATTTGACACGGCTCTCCTCAACCACTGCAGGATGAATTCACGATGCAGACAAGAAGCAAGGGCATTAAAGGAGGACTGAACTACATAACAAAGACACAGAGTTCACATGGCGTCCAAGACCCAATTACAGAGCGGCCCGAAGGCTTGAAAACAACGTAGTAAAATGACCAAGACTAGGGTTCGTAAACCTTTTTATCTTCTCAACGCTTGGCCCAGGAAGAACCACGTGTTCATGTAAATAAATCCACCATGCAGTGGGTATTTCGAATAGTCCCTGCATGCAATCTATTTTCCAATTATTCAAATTAATCTTTGCTCAATCATAAGGTATAGCAATCATTTTACAAGGTTCCACTTTGTCCCGGAGTCAACCAACGAGTGCATGCTATAAACTATTGAAAGCTTATATTATAATAAGTTGTATAGTTGGTACAAGGGAAAACTTAAAACTTGGTATATTATATTCAACATTATCCGTAGTTCCATCATGGAAGTGGACTAACGCCATGACCTTTCACCATTGCAAAGTTATAGAATACACAATGCAAATCAACATAATTTCTATCAAGCTTATGGTTAACCACGAAATCATCGAACCTCATAAACTTTATTCATGCCAAAGTAATTCTTATGTTAGTACATATCCAAGATATGTCATATGTATACTATTCGAATTATTTAGGCTTGAAAACTTTAGTTATAAACTATATAATTTTATATTATTTCACATTAAGCTTGTTGATAATGGTTGTAATATCATAAATCGATATTTTTTCCCCAAGCATATTTATGCATAAAAAGATTTAGTTCTTCACTAATCGATAAACCATTTGGTAATATCGTAAATAGTATAGTTACAACCATCGATAAGCCTTGAGCTGTCAAAGCTAGGTTAATAACGTAAATCTTATGATACTTAGGAGATGCAAAGAAAAGGTTATTCTCGATCTTCTAGCCAAACTATGAAAATAAAGTTTTATTAACAACTTTGCATAGCTAATTACGTTGTCACCAACATTTATGTTGTGACTTGAAAATGTTTAAGAACATAGTTTTAATTGGGAACATGAACTTTATAAACCTTAGTTGTTTATAATCCAGAACTACTGATAAGCTTAAATACTTTATAAATAAGATGAATAGTGTAGGTATCGTTGAATATCAGTAGGTGGCAAATACTCGGATGTTAGCTATGAATCCTGTACATAGTTCAGATCAACAAAGTTCAATAATTTTTGTCTATTTACTAACCTTGACAAGTACTTTTAGCTCCCCTATGATTGGAATTAGTAACATAATCTTTTAGAACAATATAGTACTTGCAGTGGTTAATAAATCAGACTCTTTTTGAGGAATGGACATCAAATAAGCAATGTGATCAGAGGCTTAAACCAAAAAAGGTATTCTAAAATGAAATAAGAAAAAATGGAGTGAAAACATTTCACCAAACTCTAAGTCCTTAGGACTTGGTACCTTACTGTAATGTTTAGAAATTTTTATACCGAAATATTCATTTCAGAAGATAATTAACCAGTAATCGCTTATATCAATTTTACAAGTCAATAATATAGTTTACTGTTAGAACAATCATTACAGCATCACAGGTTATGCACTCTTGATGGAATTAACTCACGACAAGATTACAAGTTGTGAATCAGGGAAAAATAATAATTGTCACTAATTACATTCAAGATAGAAACTATTCCTTACATATACCATTGACAATTTAGATGGAAGAAACAAACTACTTGTTTTACCCCATAGAAGCAGTAGATTTTGTAACAGCTTATTTACCGAGCTAAATATTTGCAAATAAAAGTATATCTGAATGCTTTATGAAAATTGATAGGCATTACTCGATCTTTCTTACCTGTAAACCTGTGAAGACAAGTAAACTTTATGCGTTAGCTCAAAAGCTAAGTAAGCCCCAGAATCCAAGACAATTCCACCTACTTGTCGCAAATTAAAACTCATCGGCAAACTAAAAGAGAAATTATTATACAAGTTGAACCTAACCTTGTATTAAAAAGTAGAATGCTAAGTACTTAACTCAGATTATGTATTAACAAATCTGTTAACCAAATAATTTAAAGATAACTGTTAGCTATTAGCAGACCGCATTCTCAATATTTTTATGTACTTCAAAATTTCAAATTTTTCGAAAAAATTGGGGTTTTGACATGTGGTATCAGAGCACAAGGTTCAAACACTAGGCCTTGATGAAGCCCAACTAGCTTTCATAAAACAGTAAATTAAATTGTTGTGCTGACGTAATTTATTTTTAATGTTATTCAACAAAGAATTGTATTTCTGAAGTTTAACAGGCAGGTATGGAAAGGCTGGGAGAGTATGCAGAGGAGGAGTCTTTAGTTACTGAAACAGGAAATTTACCAAGAGATCCTATACCAGAGGTTTTAACTACAAATTCCTCAGAGTTGTTAAAAACTGTAAAAGACTTAAAAACTGAAATGGAGTCTGTAAAGCGAGAGAATGAAAGGATTCTGAGGGCTCAAGAAGAGCTGAATCAGATCCTAATTGAAAAGTTTCAAACTGAGGGTAGGGGTAGAAGGTCAAAATCTGATGATGCCAGTCATCGACAAAAATCTAAAAAGATGAATCATACAAAAACTGAAAGTAGTTCATCTTCTGAAGTGTTTGGTGAACAACAAAATTACCATACTACTAGTGACAGTAGTGATTATAATCTGTACGCTAAAAAGAGGAAATACAAACCTTATGAGGAAATTTCCGAGGAATTCAAAAAGATAAAACCACCAACTTTTAATGGAGAGACTGAGAAGGGGGAGGAAGATGAATCCTGGTTAACTGGGATGAAGAAATACTTCCAAATATATAATTATTCTAACCAGTTAAAGGCTAGGATGGCTATATATAACCTCTCAGGAAAGGCTGATATTTGGTGGCAGGACTTGAAGAGAGTTAAAGGTATAAAAGAGAAAGAAGTTAACTGGAGTACCTTTAAGAGGTATTTCAAAAATAAATTCATGTCTGAGCAGTATTTTGAGGAGAGAGCTAAATATTTTTATGAACTGAAGTTAGGTTCAATGACAATGAAGGATCTGAACAGCAAGTTCTTAAGTCTACTTAGGTATGTACCTTATCTTGTAGATGACAAACCAAAGGTACAGCAATTCCTTAGCTGTCTACCTTATCATATTAAAGATAGAATTGAGTATGATAACCCAAAGACCCTGGAGGAAGCTATGAGAAAGGCTAACTTTTGTTTTGAGCAAAATCGCAAGAAAGAAAGCTTCACCAACTAGAAGGCTAAGAAAAATAATAACCAGTTTGAACAAAAGAAGAAGGATTTTGTGCCTAACAGAAATTCTAAGAACAATACGACTAAAAAGTACTCTAATAACAAGAAGAATTTCCAAGGAAATAGGAACAGTACACCCAACCATCAGAATAATTCTAAAGGTAAGGAAACTACAAATAATCATGGAAACTTTACCAAGAACTTTGAGTGTAAAGAGCCTATCAAGTGCTGGGAATGTAATGTCCCACACTATGCTTCAGTCTATCCAAACCGGAAGAAGACTGTTAGCAATATTCATACTATACAGGAGGAGATGACCGTTGGGGAACTAGCAAGGAACATGCCTAGAATCAACGCAGCCTTGGAGAACCGACAAGCTGAATATCAGACTTCCATGGTGGAAGTAGAAGGTATGATAAATCAGACCCCTGTAACTATTTTGATTGATCCAGGAGCTAGTCTCAGTTATATTGTACCTCAGATAGTAGAAAAATGTAAGTTATCTATTGATAAGTTTAAGAATTCATGGTTAGTTCAGTTAGCCATTGGTGCTAAAAGAAAAGTAACTTGTTTTGTGAAAGAATGTGCATTAGTTACGGATAAATTTGAAACTGGTGTTAAACTTAATGTTTTGCCACTTGGCTCTTATGATTTGTTGATTGGTATGGACTGGTTAGAACAACATAGAGTAATTCTAAACTGTTATGATAAGACTTTCACATGCTTAAACATGGATGACAAACCAGTAAATGTTAAAGGAATTCCTAGAAAAAATATTGTAAGGCAGATTTCTACTTTACAACTTAAAAGAGCTGTTAGAAAGGGATGTAAAGCTTAAACAGTAACAATTACTAATGAGAAAAATAAAATTAAAACAGATAAGTTAAAAGTGGAAGACATCCCAGTCTTAAAAGAATATGTTGATGTATTCCCAGAAGAAATTCCAAAATTACCTCCGAAAAAGGAATTGGATTTCACCATTGAGCTGGTACAGGGTGCAGTACCTAGCTCAAAGGCCCCATATCGAATGAACATATTGAAACTTAATGAATTAAAATCACAATTAAAAGAATTAATTGATAAAAAGTAAATTCGACCAAGTGTGTCTCCTTGGGGGGCACCTGTCATCTTCGTTAAGAAGGACGAAACTATGCAACTTTGCATAGATTACCGTCAGCTAAACAAGATGACTATCAAAAATCGATATCCGTTGCCCCGCATAGATGATATATTTGATCAACTACATGGAGCCACGATGTTTTCGAAAATAGATTTAAGGTCTGGATATCATCAAGTGAGGATTAAAGATGAAGACATCTTTAAGACAGCTTTCAGAACAAGATATGGTCATTACGAATTTGTCGTAATACCATTCGGGCTTACTAATGCCCATCTATCTTCATGTGTTTAATAAACAACGTAATGCATAAATATTTAGATAAGTGTGTGGTCGTATTTATCGATGACATTCTAATCTATTCAAAAACTGAAGAAGAACATAAAGAACATCTAAAAATTGTTTTGCAAGAGTTGCGAGAACATCAAATCTTTGTAAAGTTTAGTAAGTGTGATTTCTTTAAGGATAAGATCAGTATTTAGGTCACGTAGTGACCAAGGAAGGAATTTCCGTAGATCCTAAAAATATACGGGCAATCGAAGATTGGCCGGTTCCTAAGGATGTGACGGATGTTAGATATTTCATGGGCATTACCAGTTACAACTAGAGGTTCATTGAAGGCTTTTCAAGGATAGCAAATCCGATAACTTCCTTACAAAAGAAAGGAAAGAAGTTTGACTGGAATTAGAATTGTGAAGAAAGCTTTAAAAATTTAAAAGCTTTATTAACCAGCACACCTATTTTAAGAATAGCAGATCCTAATAAAGAATTTGTAGTATGCACTGATGCCTATAATGATGGCTTAGGAGATGTTCTGACTCAAGAAGGGCATGTTATTGCCTATGAGTCTAGAAAGTTAAAAGTTCACAAAAGGAATTATGCAACATATGATCTGGAATTAGCAGTTGTAATACATGCCTTAAAGATGTGGCGACATCACCTAATTGGCAAAAAAATTGTTTTAATGACTAATAATAAGGGATTGAAGTATCTTTTAGATCAGCCTAATTTAAATGCCAGACAAGCTAGGTGGTTAGCTTTCTTAAGCGAGTATGATTTTGAAATCTAGCATATAAAAGGTAAAGAAAATAAAGTTGTTCATGCGTTAAGTAGGAACGCAAGGCTGAATTTTGCAACAGCAGTCAGCAATTATGTTTCAGACTTAGATGAACAGCTTAAAGAAGGAATAAAACAAGATGAACTTTACCAGAATTTGCAAGGTAAAGCTAAAGAAAATCCAACAGAAAACTTAATAAAAGGTTACAGTTTAAATGAAAAAGAATTTTTACTGTATAAAGATAAACTGTATCCACCTAACGTACCTAAGGTCAAGCTCTTAATTCTGGATGAAATTCATAAAACACCATATTCAGGTCATCTAGGCTATCAAAAGACTATAACCATGTTAAGAAAAGAGTATTTCTGGCCAAATATGAAAACTGAAGTAGCTGAATATATTGCAAGGTGTTTAGAATGTCAACGGGTAAAAACTGAACACCAACACCCAGCTGTCTTGCTATAGCCTTTACCATCCCTAGCTGGAAATGGGAGATAATTAGTTTGGATTTTATTACTGGGCTACCTAGAAATAAAAATCAAAATGATTATATCGGGGTAGTAGTTGATAAGTTAAGAAAAGCAGCTCACTTTATACCTGTTAAAACTACTTATAAAGCTGCCAACATAGCTGATATTTTTCTTAAACAGATTTTCTGCTTACATGGAGTTCCAAAAGTTATAATCTCAGATAGAGATCCTAAGTTTACAGGAAACTTTTGGAAGTCTTTATTTAAAGGGTTAAACACCACATTAAATTTCAGTACTTATTTCCATCCTCAAACAGATGGACAAACTGAAAGGGTAAATTAGGTACTGGAAGATTTATTAAGAATGTATGTGAAAGACTAGCCTAGTAAATGGAAGGACTATTTACATCTAGCAGAATTTGCTTATAATAATAATTATCAGACATCAGCTAGATTTAGTCCATTTGAAATTTTATATGGACGGAAATGTAATACTCCTATCTCTTGGAGTAATCCAATAGATAGATTGGTATTAGGTCTAGAACTGTTGAAAGAAATGGAAGAAATTGTGAAACAAGTGCAGGGAAATCTGAAAGTGGCACAGGATCGGAAGAAAAGTCAAGCAGACTTAAAAAGAACTCCAAAGGATTTTTAGGTAGGTGAACATGTGTTCATCAAGGTAAGGCCCAAAAATAGCTCTCTAAGATTGGGGAGTTGTGCAAAACTGGCACCTCGTTACTGTGGCCCATTTGAAATTTTGTCTAGGATTGGACAAGTAGCTTATCAATTAGCATTACCACCTAACTTAAGAGTACATAATGTTTTTCACATTTCCATTTTAAGGAAATATGTTCATGATGCTACTCAAGTTGTTAACTAGAATGTTGTACAGGTGGAACCAGAAAAAGAATTTCTGGTGGAACCGGACTGTATCCTCGGGAGGAGAGAAATTGCACTACGGAACCACACCATTAGACAGGTGAAGGTGCAATGGAAGCACCTTAGTCCAGAGGAAGCCACTTGGGAATTGGAAAGTAAAATTCGAGATGCATATCCAATTCTATTCTAGGGGACTTCGGAGGATGAAGAATAAATATCATCGAGGACGATGTTATATTCTAAGGGGGTGTGTATGTCACATGCCCCAATTTTGTAAAATAATGTTATCTTATTTTGATTTTATTCCAAGACATTATGTTAAATTTAATGCTAAGTTGAAACTGATGACTCAGCAAAGTCAAGGATGTGGAATGTAATTCTGAATGTTTTAATTTTAAATAAATAAAAGTGGAGACAACAGCTTGGGAGAACTATTAAAAAGAGTGTTACTGGTCAAGTTGGTGGAGGAGACTAAGTGGAGAGAAAATAGACAAGTGGCAGCATCCTAAAACACTTCCTATGTTGCAGGTGGCAACCTCTCTACATTTGGGGTCATGATCCCCCAAGAAAGTGGGATCAAAGCAGGTGGCTCAATTAATGACAACTAACCCAAAAAGACCTAGGCAATATTAATAAAAGTACTCATTGAAGAAAGCTGAGGCCGCTCATTCCAAGAGAAGAAATCATTCAGGTGAATGCACTTCAAAGAATTCATTGGGAAGGGAAATTTGGAGGAAGGTGTTTGAGAGGTAAACTACAGGAAAGTGATCTAGTACAGCTTTGCAGCTAAAAGATCTGACTGCAGTGTGCAGAGTTGGTATTGAGTATTTGGACTAGTACTTTGTTGGTTGCTCCACCTAGTTCTAGCCAAGGAGACCAGAACAGGATCGGAGGTCCTGAGAAGTCGTTGTTTGAGTGCTCTCTAGGAGTTGGTAGGGAGGAACGGCCTCCCATTGCTGTTGTCATCCAACTTTAAAAACAGGTTCCATTATCTTTTAATTTATGTGTTAAAGTTTATATCTGTGTGTGAACAAATAATGAATGATATATGTTATGTTGTAAACTGTTATGTTGTAAACTGTTAAGTTTGAAATCTCTTAGTTGTTTTAATGCTGAATCTGTTCTTTGATGAAAAATAAACCCTACCTGTGTTTTTCCCCATCTGGAGTAATCCAGATCGTACTCTAGCATAGGCAGTATGTTAAGATAGATGAAGAAATGATAGAAATGTGGATTGAATAGAATTATTTCATATTTCAGTATAATAGAGTAATTTATCTCTGTGTATAGATATTTCTGGAAAGGATATCGTTCTGTCTAATTAAGCTATCATATAAAAACCAGACTACTGAACTAGGAATGCTAGCTAAGGAAAAATACATAATACTTTTCAATAACAGTAAGTTTATTTCTTTTATGTTGATTATTGTAAATAAGTTATTTATCTTATTCAAAACTATACTTTTGCAAACTAAAACTACTAACCTGTCACATAGGAAAAAGATTCAACTGAAATAAATATTTATTTATTCCTGTGAAGAAAGAACTAAGTTATTTTTACAGGGTTATTTCATTGTACTTACTGCGTAACCATTTCTACCAATGTTCATATTTAAGTAGGATATTTTGGTATAGTATTTTTATAAATAAATTATCTATAGCAATTATAATAGTATAACAATGGGTTATTAACAAAATCCTATCTATACACTTATAAAAACAAACTAAGTGCAAGGTTAAATAGTATTTATTAAATATTATTTATTTATGGACAAATTTAATTCAAAAGAACTAAACAAAAGCTAATTATAAAAGAGTGCACAGGGTCGAAACCCTTATAATATAAAAAGAATAAGGTATAGTATTAACATTTTAATATTATAATTTATAGCATTAACACTGTAAATTAAAAATAATAACAATATAATTTACTAAGCATTAATCCAAAGAGTTGGATTATTCAGTTTTCTAAAATACATCAAAATATTATTACAGTCCTATAAGGACAGGGAAGATAATAAATGAAAGTACAACCACTCATACCTGTAACCAACAAATATTTAACAAGTATTATTAAATTAACTTACAAAATAATTTAAGAAAGTATTTACATACAGGATTACTAACAGAACTTAAACTTGCTCGAATAACCGAGCTTATTAACAATTATTGCGATAAGAAGAAATAACAGAATAGACAATGGTAATATATTTTAATGGAATATAAATTAAAAACAGTAAAAATATCTTTACACAGTTGAGTTAGGGTGAAACCCTAATGTATCAAAATTACTTTCAGAGCTTCAAAAAAACTGAGTCTGAGCTCAAGAGGGTACATCCCTTCACCTAAAGATAAACAGGGGACGACGTGATAGGCCGCTTACTTTTCTTTACAAAACTATACATATAACCAGTAAAACAAAATCTTACAAGTCACGGCATAAGCTGGAAACCCTGCTAGACACAAGGGTTTGATAAACAAACTAAACAAACTGACAAGTTAACCAAGAAAACCATAACCACAAGGGTCATTTGCAGGCCACGGTGACCAACCAAAACTGTTCCATAAGGAACTGTACATGTATGAACTACCATGGGTTGACCAGGGCTTACCCGTGAGCAGGAAACTGACCATGCTTTTGCACCAGCTGCGATGGAAGACATAACTATCACCTGCAAGATAACCCACAAACGTTCACATTATTGCTTATATCATGATGGAGCTAAAATCAAGTTTTAAAAACTGTTAAATGAAATTTTGGTTACCTGGAAGTAAAAGTAATGTAGCCACCCACAAACAGGAGTGCTGCCACCAGCAAGACGAACAACAAACCCTTCATCTCTATCGTGACAGAGGCAGGTTTAACAAGTGCAACCACAGCTAGTAACAGCCAAAGTTGAACCTAACCTTGTATTAAAAAGTAGAATGCTAAGTACTTAACTCAGATTATGTATTAACAAATCTGTTAACCAAATAATTTAAAGATAACTGTTAGCTGTTAGCAGACCGCATTCTCAATATTTTTATGTACTTCAAAATTTTAAATTTTTCAGAAAATTTGGGGTTTTGACATTTACAAAGAAAGATTTGTGATTTTTCTCAGAAAGAATAGACTATGGCATGACATACTCTATTAACTAGACACACTTCTTCAATAGAAGTATATATCAAACAAAGAACCACCTGTACATAATATGCTTTGTATGAGCTCAGAAGGCACCCATAGAAAAGCACATCCAATATCTTGACAGATCACCTAGAGTGATGGATATCTTAACCTTTGCTACAAGGTTGAAGATGGAAACCTATAGAAGACAACAAGCTCATAGATGGGTGGAAGAGGAACTTTTCGACAAAGTTCAAGATAAAGGGATATTTGTATCTAGTAACCTAAGATGGATACATAGTAGCATAGGATGCTACCTATCACTCCAGTAAAGAATGCAGAGGGAAGATGATGCTCTGCTTCAGGGGGAGTGACTACAGAATATCTCTGAGTTCGACATGGTATGACATGCTGGATAGCTTCCTAATGGACCAATATTTTACCAAGAGTAAAGTGGGTTCCAACCTTCAAGGTTGAATGTGGAAGACTAGGATATGTCGATGACCTGGAATAATGAACTCATGGAAGATGCAATGATGGAAGAATACCACAATGATGTTTGGGATATAGTACTCAAAGTAGAAATCAAGAGTGCGGTATCTTCCAAATGAATTTGCAAGATAAAATATGTTGCTGATGGAAGTAAGGCAAGATTTGTGGCTAGAGGATTCTCTCAGAGAGAGGGAATTGATTATGAAGAGAAACTTGCTCCAGGAAGCAAGGTACACTTCCATCAGAACTATCATGGCACTTGCTTGCATGATGAAGTGGGATATACACCAAATGGATGTATAGACAATCATTCCTGAATGGTGTGATTGAGGAAGAGGTTTACATCGAATAGCCACAAGGATTTGAAGTTGAAGACAGAAGGACTCACATATGCAAGTTGAAGAAGGCCCTATATGGCCTAAAGCAAGCTCCTAGAGCTTGGTATGGAAGGATAGATAGTTTCCTGACCAGCTTGGACTTTACCAAGAGTAAAGCCAAAGGCTAACCTTTACTTCAAGGTTATATATGAGGAACCTGTCATACTATTACTATATATGGATGACCTATTTCTGACAGGGAATTAGAAACAAATACATATTGCAAGAAGAAGTTAGCTGAAGAATTCGAGATGAAAAGATATTGGGTGGTGCTTTATTTCCTCAGGCTGGAAGTGTGGAAGAGTTCAGAAGGAATCTTTATGAACCAGGGAAAGTATGTTGTAGAAATATTAAAGAAGATTTGATATGTTGGATTGTAAATCCATGGACACACCCATGGATACCAACATGAAGTTGTTGTCTGATGAGACATCAGAGTTAGTTTATATGACTCAGTACAGACATATTTTTGAGTCGTTGATGTATCTGACAAACACAAGGTCAGATATATGTTTTACTATGAACACCTTAAGTCAGTATCTAGGTAACCCTTGATGTGCTCACCTGATAGTTACAAAGCATGTGATGAGGTAACTAAAAGGTATGACAGACTTGGGACATTACTATGGTAGATATCATGACTATAGATTATATGGATATATGGATGCAGATTGGGCTAGAAGTATCTCACATAGAAGAAGCACATCAGGTGGATGTTATAGTCTGGGGTCTGCTATGATTTCATGGTTTAGCAGGAAACAGTCTAGTGTTGCTCTTAGCACAGTTGAAGCAGAATATATAGCAACTTTCTCTACTAGTTGTGAATCCATATGGCTTCGGAAGCTAATGTCAGGTTTACTCAACCTAGATACCACCGTGATTCTATGTGATAACCAGAGTTGTATAAAGATGACGGAGAACCCAGTGTTCCACAATAGGTCGAAGCACATAGAAATACGGTATTTCTACATTCAAGATATGATGTATAAGGGAGCCATAACGCTCCAGTATGTGAGTAGCAATGAACAAGTTGCTGATGTGTTGGTGAAGCCTCTATCTCGAGTAAAGTTCAAATAATTTCAAGACAAGATTGGGGTTGTTCAGAAAGACCTTCCCTGAAAGGGGGAGTAGTGATGTTGCAGAGGGGGTGTATCATCCCTGGACATTTTTCGTAAAGTGATCCATAGACTTATGTCTTCGAGAAAGAAGAAGGATTTTATCATCCCTGGATATTTTTCCTAAAGTGATTCGTAGACTTATGTCTCTGAGAAAGAAGAAGGATTGTATCATCCCTAAACATGTGTTCTAATGTGATCCAGTGACTTCAATCCTCGACAATGTGATGGGATTGTATCATCCCTGAACATTTGTTCTAAAGTGATCTAGTGACTTTGGTCCTTGAGAATGTGGTGGGATTGTATCATCCCTGAACTCTTTTTCAAAACAGATCCAGTGACTTCGATCCTCGAGGAATGTGGTGGGATTATATCATCCCTGAACTTTTGTTTAGAACGGATACGGTGACTTCGGTTCTTGGGAATGTGGTGGGATTGTATCATCCTTGAACTTTTGTTCAGAATGAATCCGGTGAATTCAGTCCTCGAGAATGTGGTGGGATTATATCATCCCTGAAATTTTGTTTAGAACAGTTCTGGTGAATTCAGTCCTTGAGAATGTGGTAGGATTGCATCATCCTTGGACTTAGTCCTAAAGTGATAGGGAGTGATTATCCCGTAATTGTATCCAGTTACTTCGGTTGTCAAGAATGTGGTAGGATTGCATCATCCTTGGACTTAGTCCTAAAGTGATAGGAAGTGATTATCCCATAATTATATCCAATGACTTCGGTCATTGAGAATGTGGTAGGATTGTATCATCCCTGGAATTAAGTCCAAAAGTGATCTGAATACTTTCATCTTCATATTGTGGATTGTAGGTTGTTGCTGATGATGATGACGTTACTGGTCAAAAGATTAGAGTATGATGATGATGATGATGTTACTGATCGAAATATCAGCGTATGATGATGATGATGATGTCACTGATCGAAAGATCAAAGTATGATGACAATGATGATGTTGTTGATCGAAAGATCAGAGTGTGATGATGATGTTGCTTAAAGTATTGTTGATGATGATGATGTTGCTGATCGAAATATCAAAGTATTGTTGATGATGTTGCTCAAAGTATTGCTAATGATGATGATGATGATGATCAAAAGTTCAAAGTATTGTTGACGATGATGTTGCTGATTGAAAAGACTAAAATGTTGATGATGATTTTATCAACCAAAAGATAAAAGTGTTGTTGCAAAGGATCGAGAAGATTGAAGTTCTGCTACAAAGGATCTAAAATATCGAAGTACTGCTACAAAGGATCAAAATTTCAAAGCGTTGCTGCAAAAGGATCAAGTGATCATATGATGCAGAAGATGAAGACATTAAAGAGTAGTTGTTCCAAGCTACTGATGAATGTTGAAGAACTTCTTGTGACGTATAGATCTATCACCCTGATGATGTTGAATATTCTCTCTCTCCTCCTCCTACTGTTGTTGTTTTTGTTGTTGTAGAATACCCTTCTCGTTAAGGGGGAGTGTTGAATTATTGTGACTTTGAAGTGTATTCACTTACTGTACCTCGATGTTCCTATCGGGAGAATCATTTGTATTTCATTGTACCCCGATGTTCCTATCGGGAGAATGATTAATATTGTACTAGGTCATTAAAGATTCATGAGGAAAAACCCTTTGTTGTAATTCAAGTCATTAGCACCCTCCGAAATATAATAATATGATGTTTTGAGTCTCCCTAGGAAAATCAGCCCTGTCAAGTTTAGTGGGGTCAACATAGTTGAGTGAAAAATCAAGTGAGTGGAAGAATATAAATAGATGGAGGCACTCCTCATTTGAAACATAGATACTCACTTGTGCATAGCACATGGAGAGAGAGAGAGACATATCTGATGGAGGGAGGCACATTTGTTTTTGGTTCTTGTCTTTTATCTTTTATACATCTTATACATAGGATGTTTTTGCTGGGTTTTCTTCCCCGTGAGGGTTTCCCAGGATAAACCTTTGTGTTTTTTTTGTGTGGTTGTGCTTGCCTATATTTCAGTGATCTTTTGGCTTATGGTTATGCTGTTATGATGCTAAATGTTATTAGATCCAATATAACCAGTAAAAAATTAACACATTTATACTTCTTGTCCCCCCCCCCCCCCCCCGAGCATTATTATCGTTCTTTTCATCATTAGAACTTTTGTACCTTTTCCCACCCTTACAATTGTTTCTTCCTTTTTTCTTGTTCCTTCCTGGATGTTGGTTTCCTTTCTGGTTCGATGATTGCACAGAATGTACATTCACCATTTTAGTGGGATGAGATGAAGCCATAGCTTGTCCCGACGCAGGCTGGTTAATAGAAAAATTATTCATTTGATTTGTAACTGATCTGCAAGTTTACCACTCATAGATCCAACAATACCATCAGCATGTAGCCTAGGTTTGAACTTAGCATCAAAATTGGACCATGATGCATTTAGAATAATCTCATATAAGAGCCCAGACTGAGCGTAAATCAAGTCTAGTTGCTGAGCTCGGAAGATAGCATGTTCCTCGTTCATCACTTCAGAAGTGGAAAAATACTTCACTATATATGGCAATAACGACTTGAGGAACCACTCCAAAAGAAACTCTGGTGGAATGTGAGCCTTAATCAACCGCTTTTGTCTACGCCACTCTTGAATACGATCAGAAATATGTGTGGCTTTATCTTTACAAAATGTCAACAGAAGCTTAGTATCGGCATCGTAATGCACAGGTAGTAGAAAGTGCTTGATAAAATTCATGGCTAAGTCATTAAACATCCGGTATGTGCCCCCAGGAAACTCTATTTACCATTTCTCTGCAGGACCTGTGAGGGTGCGTTGAAATGGTTATAAACAAATAGAATCATGGTTCAACGAGTTCGAAGAGAACCATAGGTGGAAATTTGTAACGTGCTCACTAGGGTCCTCACCACTCTTACCTTCAAATGTTGGAATGTCCAAAGGAAGCTTAGTGGGAACAACCAGCCGTGTCGGATCATGAAATATCGAACCATTAGTCAATTTCGATAAGTCCGGAAAATTCAATGTAGCTAGAAAAGGGAGCCTAGGTTGTGCCATTTGGTTGCATGCCCCCTAATAAGACTGATTCATGTAAGTCTGGTTGTTGTAAATACCAGGTCCTTGGCCAGTGGGATAATAAACTCCTCCTGCTTGACCCATCAAATGGTACATGGGAATATTGTAATTGAGAATACCTTGAGACTGGGGTGCTACAAATCCACAGTTGTAGGACTGGTAAGCAGGTTGACCCCGAGATATATAAGGTGGTATGTTGATGTATTTGTAACTTTGGAATGTATTCATCTATGTATCTTATGTATTATAACCCGATGTTTATTCCGAGATGTATCTATTATGTAATTGAGTCATGTTGTCATGCCCCGATGTTCCGATTGGGAGAATCAATAATGTAAACAAGTCATGTCAAGTCATAGTGGGTAACCCTCCGATTGTCTAAGGGTTAAAGTCCCCACAGTTTTGGGGCACTAGGGTTATTAGAATCTCCTATTAGAGGTCGGCCCTAATAGGGTTTTAGTTACGTCGAGATTAGTATAAATAGAGAGTTGGGGTCTCTATTTAGTACACATCACTCACACACTCAAGTGTAGCACATAGTTGAGGAAGGAGAAGACACTGGGGCTAGACAAGAAGAAGATTACTGCTGTCGGGAGTGCATCTTACTATTTTGGGGTTTTTCATCTTGTGTTGATTCTATCTCTGAGGAAGTTGCGGGGTTTTCTCCATTTATGGTTTCCCCAATGAAAAACACTGTGTTCATTGTCTCTTATTTTTTATTGTTGTACTTGTTGTTCTCTCAGTAAGGATCCTAACATAACGCTAGCTTAATATTGAAAAACTAACATGGTATCAGAGCTAACCTGAGAAGAAGACATTGTGTAGCTGCAGGAACTAGGGCTTCCTAGTTTGTGGATCTTCCTCCACATATTTTCAGCAAAAGTAAGGTGGAATAACACTCCTCCTTAGGGCACATATTTCTGTCGAAGCATAATCCAATTCTGAGGTTTTTAATTTTTGGACCTGTCACTCCTATCATAAATTAGGGCTTTTTACAGAAGAAGAATTTTTCAGTGATCCCAGGCCTAGATTGATCTCCTCCCCAAAATCGAAGTTAGGGACAAACTTCAAGGAATTTGGGTGGACAGAACTCCAAAAAATCAAAACCCTAATTTGCTCCTGAATCAGCTCTACAGGATTTCAGCTCAAGTTTCAACTTCGACATCTTGAACCTGGTAAGATCTAAAATCTTTTGTATTTCCATTTGAGGTTCTCAGTTAATATGTCTCATCATACCAAGCTTGATGAAAAGCTTGAGGGAGCTGATAACTTTCGAGCCTGAAAGTATAGGATCTCCCTGGTCCTGGAATAAAGTGAGTTAGACTCCTACATCCATGAGGAGGTTCCAATTCTAGAGGGAGATGAGGCAAAGGCCTTACATAAGAAGAAGATGGTTATGGCAAAAAAAAAGGATCATTGCTGATTCTATCAAGGATCACCTTATCCCACAGGTATCCTCTCTCAAGACACCTAAAGCTATGTTTGATGCCCTAACCAAATTGTTTGAATGGAAGAACATAAACCGAAAGGTGACCCTGAGAAACCAACTAAAGAATGTGAAGATTTAGAATGCAGAAACAATCCAGACTTACTTCACAAGAGTTTCTCAGATCAAAAATCAACTAGAAGCAGTTGATGAAGAAGTGGAAAATGTAGATATTGCAATGACTACCTTGAATGGCCTTCCTAGGTCATGGGATTCTTTCATCCAAGGAATCTGTGCTAGAAATAAGTTAGTCAAGTTCAGCAGACTATGGGAAGAGTGCTCTTAAGAAGAAGCTCGGATAGTAGCTCTAGAAGAGAAGATGGGAAGTAAAGACCAAGCTCTCACGATACACTCCAAGTCTCACTCCAAGTCAAACAAAAGAAGACCTCATAGCTCCAGAGGTAAGCACTCTCACAAAGATAACACTAGAAAATATGTATCTAGGATCATATGCTATACATGTGATGAAGCAGGAAACTATGCAAGGAATTGTCCTAACAAACAGAAGATAATGAAGAAGAGCAACAAAAGAAGACATCATGCTCATGTTGCAGAGGATGATGAACCATCCAGGAAGAGACCCAAATATGAAAGTGAAGATTCTTCAAGCGAGGATGAATATGTTCTGATATCCACTCTCACAGGTAACATTACTCATGGAAGTGATGATTGGCTTATAGACAGTGGGGCTTCCAAACATATGACTGGATTCAAGGAATCCTTTGTGAGACTATCAAAACATGAATCACCTCACAAGGTAAAGCTAAAAGATGACTACCAATATCCAATAAAAGGTAGTGGGGAATATTCCTATAAATTAGACTCTGGAAAATCTCAAACAATGAAAGAATTATTGTTTGTGCCAGGACTCAAGAAGAACCTTCTCTCCGTATCAGCATTAGATGCAAAAGGAATGCGGGTTGCATTCATAGATGGTCAAGTCATCATGTGGCCAAAAGGAAAGACTATCGATGATATGGTAGTGATTGGAGAACAAGAAGGAGGATTGTACAAATTAAAGGGCCATCTAGAACAAGCCTTGGTCCATGACACAGTAGAGCCAAGTGAACTTTGGCATAGAAGGCTTGCACATGTGCATTACAGAGCAGTACCTATTGCAAGCAAAGCTGTCGAAGGTCTTCCAGAAATCCAAGCAAAACAGGATGGGGTCTGCAAAGGATGTGCAAAAGAAAAGAATACAAAGAAGACATTTCCAAGCAGTGAAAGCAAAGCAAAAGGAATCTTGGAAATCATCCACTCCGATGTATGCGGTCCTATGTCATCAAACTCTCTAAGCACGTATGCATATTATGTTTCTTTAATTGATGACTTTTTTAGGAAGACATGGGTTTACTTCATGAAGAACAAATATGAAGTATTCAATAAGTTCAAGGAATTCAAAGCCTTGATCGAGAACCATATTAAAAATAAGATCAAGACCATTCAATCAGATAATGGCGGAGAATTCACTTCAAATGAATTCAAAGAGCTATGCAAAGAATCGGGGATTAAGAGGGAGTTGTCCACTCCTTATAATCCACAACAGATTGGGATTGTGGAACAGAAGAATAGAACTATCATGGAAGCTGCAAAAGCAATGCTTCATGATCAAGACCTTCCTATGCATCTTTGGGTAGAAGGTGCCATAACAGCGGTGTATGTACAGAACCGTACTCCACATAGAGTACTCGAGAACAAGACTCCTAAAAAAGTCTTCTCCGGCAAGAAACCAGAAGTTAGCCATCTCAGAATATTTGACTGTCCTATGTACATCCACATTCCAAAAGAGAAGAGGACTAAATTAGATCCTTCAAGAAAGAAGGGTATATTTGTGGGATACTCTGAAAGCTCGAAGGCTTACATAATATATTTCCCAGGATACAAGAAGATTGACATCAGTAGGGATGTGACATTTGATGAAGACACAACTTACAACAAATCCAGAAAGAGACCTGCTGAAGAACCTGAAGAAGCAGAAGCACCCATAATTCATGATACAACTCGAGAAGAAGATCGAGAATTTGAAGAACCACAAAGACCTGTAGATCCACCTCTAGAGAAGAATCCTCATAATAGGAAACCTGCTTGGGTACGAGAACCTATCCAAGGTGTGGAAAGATATGGGGCTCCAGAAGAGAATCAGAGAGAAAGAAAGAGGACCAAATCTTGTTCCAGGTATGTAGCTTTACTATGTGATTTCATTGATAAAGAACCTTCCAGTTATGAAGAAGCGGCAGAATGGAAATAATGGAAGGATGCTATGATCGAAGAGTACCAATCAATCATGAAGAATGATGTTTGGGATGTTGTCCCAAGACCAGATGGGAAGTAAGTTGTAACTTCCAAATGGATGTACAATATCAAACATGTTGCAAATGGTAGCATTGAAAAATATAAGGCAATATTTGTAGCTTGGGGTTTCTCTCAGAAAGAGGGAATAGACTATGAAGAAACCTTTGCACTTGTAGCCAGATACACTTCCATCATATCAGTGCTTTCTCTGGCTGCAGTGATGAAATGGAAGATACACCAGATGGATGTCAAGACTACTTTCTTAAATGGTATAGTGGTAGAGGAGGTGCACGTAGAATAGCCACTCGACTTTGAGACACATTACAGGGAGTCTCATGTATGCAAATTGAAGAAAGCCCTGTACAGTTTGAAATAGGAACCCAAAACATGGTACGACAGAATTGATAGCCTTCTATCCAATTTGGGCTTTACCAAGAGTAAAGTAGATTCCAACCTTTACTACAAGGTTGAAGATGGCAACCTAGTGATACTTCTACTATATGTAGATGATCTGTTTGTGACAGGTATGGATGGGTTGATTACTGATATGAAGAGAAAGCTCGCTTCCGATTTTGAGATGAAGGACTTGGGTATGATGCATTAGTTTCTAGGTATGGAGGTGTGGCAGAGTACAGATGGAATCTTCCTTGGACAAGGGAAGTATGCAATAGAGATCCTAAAGAGGTTTGGGATGATGGACTGCAAGACTATGGCCACACCTATGGCATAAAACCTAAAGCTATTGAGTGATGTAAGGGCTGAGCCATTCTGTCATGGTGATAGGATTCAGTTCCTTCCATGTCAGATATGAGTACTGGCCATTTTTTCGAGTAGGACAAATGTAAGGGCAACTGCCACTCTCCGAGAGACTGGAGGCACCTGGTCCATTACCAGGTAGCTCAGTCTCGGACTGGGGGCCATTCTATCATGGTGAGAGGATTCAGTTCCTTCCATGTCAGATGTGAGTGCAGGCGATTCTGGTGAGGGTGTAGGACTTGTTTCCTACCAGGTCAGATATAAGGGAAACTGCCATTATCTAGGAGAATGGAGGCACCTAGTCCGCAGGTAGCTCAATCTGGGACTGGGGCCATTCTTTCATGGTGAGAGGATTCAGTTCCTTCCATGTCAGATGTGAGTGAAAGACTTTCTGGTGAGGGTGGAGGACTTGTTTCCTTCCAGGTCAGATATAAGTGTTGAAGCCTTTTCACAGATGTTAGTGATGTGATGTCCTATCATGCTGGTGAACGTGAGTGTTGGGCCTTTCTAATGTGATTGTAGGTTACTACATGATCAGATGTGAGTGTTGGGCATGCCTTTCTGATGAGTAGGTCAGATGTAAGTGCTGGGTGAAGACCTACCTGATGGCTAGGCCTACAACCAGCATGAAATAAGGTTGGCTCTGTATAACTTCCTATGACGAGATAGCACACATAATAATGACCAAATGAGATCCATATCGAGCTATGATCTAGATCTAGTTATGATGACTCCAAGAGATCCAGATCGATTGATGATCCATATCTAGCAGTGATGATCCAGATCGAGTGATGATCCAGATCGAGTGATGATCCAAATCTAGTCCAGTGATGATGATCCAGATCTAGTGATGTTGATCCAAATCGAGAGATGATCCAAATCCAATGATGATGTCCCATGATGATCTAGATCGAGAGATGATCCAAATCTAGTGATGATGATCCAGATCAAGAGATGATCCAGATTCAAAGAATGAAGATGACTTGAAGACTCAGAAGACTTGAGATGCAGATGACGAGATGATCCAGTTTATACAGAGAAGAAGACCAGTGCTGAAAATTGTGTCGAAAGAATACCTTTCTAGTTAAGAGGCAGTGTTGATGTATTTGTAACTTCGAAATGTATTCATCTATGTATCTTATGTATTGTAACCCGATGTTTATTCTAGGATGTATCTCTTATGTAATTGAGTCATGTTTTCATGCCCTGATGTTTCGATCGGGAGAATCAATAATGTAAACAAGTCATGTCAAGTCATAGTGGGTAACCCTCTGATTGTCTAAGGGTTAAAGTCCCCTCAGTTCAAGGGCACTAGGGTTATTAGACTCTCCTAGTAGAGGTCGGCCCTAGTAGGGTTTTATTCATGTCGGGATTAGTATAACTAGAGAGTTGGGGTCTCTATTTAGTACACATCACTCACACACTCAAGTGTAGCGCATAGTTGAGGAAGGAGAAGACACTAGGGCTAGACAAGAAGAAGATTATTGCTATCAGGAGTGCATCTTACTGTTTTGGGGTTTTACATCCTATGCTAATTCTATCTTTGAGGAAGTTGTGGGGTTTTCTTCATTTATGGTTTCCCCGATGAAAAACACTGTGTTCATTGTCTCTTGTGTTTGATTGTTGTACTTGTTGTTCTCTCAGTAAAGATCCTAACATATTGCTAGCTTAATTTTGAAAAACTAACATGGTACATAAGGTACATATCTTTTCGACACGTAAGGAGGCATGTTGCCTTGTGATCCTAAGGTGGGAGCATATAAAGGAACAACATGGCTAGTGGTAGTACTCTAGCCTAAAAGACCATGTGAGATATGGGGAGTGTTAGCTCTCCACGAAACTCCTCTAGGTTGTATCTAGAGGATTACTGGTAACTTCAATATTTTTAATGGTTTTCTCAATGGATCAAATCAGACGATCAATAAGACCTCACTCGTTCAAGACATGCATAATAGTCAATCAAATAGACAAGGCTTCTAACTATCAATGTTCAGAGGGTTTGTAACAAAGGTGAATAGATGAAGAACTCACTTTGCTAGAAGATTCACACAGAAAGAATTCACATGTAAATGGATGATCATAACAAGGAAAAGATACTTGTAACTCCAATAACTCACACAGAGATAGGATGATAGCTAGCTTGCATTAAGTAAATAGAATAAATATGAATGAAACATTCAAGCACAAGTACGAAACATAAAGAAGATGGAAGCTGAACATATAATAGCAAAAGAGCTTGTATTAAATGACAAAGCACATGAGAAACTTGAATACAATAAGTGTCTAAAAATATCTGAAGTCGAACCCTTGCTTCTACATTAGTCACAGGCTTTATAGCCTTTACAAAATTTATTTTAGATCCTGAAAAGTTGGATCAAATTTACTAAAAATAAGTAATCATAACGGTTTGCTAAAAATAGGTCAAAACCCTAACTTAAGTGCTAATCTACCTAACTCCAACACTTTCTTACTCCTAGAACTCTTTAATAACCGCAGTGAACACTGAAGTAGAACGTGGACTTGCTATCTAGTAGACAAGTCACACTTTGTCAAAGTAGGTACGGTTTGTGACCTAATTCACCTCACTGACACCTTCCAAAATGAAACAAAACCAAAATACTGGTGCCTTTTATTGATTTTCAACCTTATAAATCATCCATGAGGTATTTGGATCAACCAAATTTGGTTATGTGTGGAACTATGCCTTTCTACACTGTTCTGCGCTTTCAGTGGCTAAGAAAGCAAAATTCTAGGTCTGTAAGCTACTAAAAGCTTTGTTTTCGGTGGCTAATGAACAGCTGTGATGTTTGCCTAAGACACCGAAAGCTCTATTTTAAAATTTTAATCAAAAACTGTTATCACACTTTACCTTGTTGTTTTAGAGGTTTTAATGCTATCCCTTTGATGTCTCTGTAGCCTGCCTATGGTTTGGGTTGGCAGCAGTATCACAGGCTGCTTCTGGGCCAAAAATGCTTATTGCCACTTCTGCCAAGGTTTCCAACTTTTGGTGAGCTTGAGGCTGAGGGCTGGAATCCCTTGTGTGCAACTTGGATAGCCTAAGTTTCTTACAGAGCCTTAATTTCTATTTCCTTAACCTAAGATTACTCTCCTCCAGCTTGATATTCTTTTTTTTATCTCCTTCAGAGAGTCATACAATTCAGCATTTCTCCTGATTAACCTCTCATTGGTTCTTTTGACTTCTCTACCCAAGACTTCTAGATCATACACCTGTCACAGCAGCTGATTGATTTTGTGAGACCTAGGTTTACTGGAGGAAGCCTCTGCCATTGGTTCACCTTGATTCTAGATTCTGAAAAACTAGATCGAATTTGCTAAAAATAGATAACTAAAAATAGTTGCTAGAAAATAGGAAAAGATCCTATTTTGATGGTCAATCTCCATATCTCAAAAAATATTCCTAATCTTCAAACTCTTCAACATCTACAGAAAATATTCATGGGTTGATAGATGAGGTCGAAAATTCCACCTGGATGACTAACAAGTCATCTTTTGCCCCAAAAATTGGTCCAAACTACTGAAAACTGGGTCTCAGAGATGGATTTGGTTCTCCAAATATGTGACACTTGTGTATAAAGAGAAAGAGTTTTTTGTATACTGGTTTTTTTTGAGAAAAAACCTCTCTCAATTTTTTGAAATTCATTTTCATTTTCCCAAGATCTGTTTTTCAAAAACATGTGTCAAACAGGGAAATTCTGAGATCGGCAAATTAGGGCTTAGATATGGATTTGATTCTCTAAATATGCAACACCTATAGGAAACTTGAGAGAGTTTATTGTTCTATGACATGTTAGGAACAAAAACCTCTAAGATTTTTGCAAAATTATTCTCCAGTCACTTAGAATCATCATTTTAAAAAGATGCTTTTCATAGTAAAAACGCCAATTTCGGTGGCTTGGAAGTGCTGGATTCTATTTTTAAGCTTCCGAAAGCTTGGATTTTTGGTAGCTAATGAACATTTGAGATGTTCACCTAAGCCACCGAAAGCTAAAATTTGATTTTTTATGGGAAAAAAATAGAGTACCAGGTGTTCCAAACTTTATTAAACATAAAAATCTTTCATAATGTGCCCTGAAATCTTCCTTACTACACAAAATAAATTCTCTGAGTCTGACCTATTTAAGACTAATTTATTTAGGAGATAACATATAGCTCCTAGTCGGGAATGGGAACCTCCCTGTGAGATCCCAAGAACCCCAAACCAAATGCCTTTCCTGTAAAACAAAAATTCAAACCTATCCTCTAGTGTTCCATTGGGCATGGAGTCATTTGTCTTTTATGATTGATCCCCTGCAATATGCATGTAGCCCACTTTGCTTATTCATGAAAACAACTGAAAATGACCTAGATGCTCATATTAAGAGCTTGTTTTCCTGCATATTCCTACTCTAACCACTGTACTGATGCTTAATCAAGTAAACTCATGCTTCTAATGAAGCCATGTAAGAAACAGACTTGCTGACAAAATTCTTGATCTCGACCCCAAAAATAATGGAATGTACATCGAATAGGAAAGTGGTTTGAACAGATCATAAAACCAACTTTCATCTAACAGAAATATTTTAACATCTATGCTGCTCATAGAATCCAAATAATCAGCAATAGGATCATCAAATTTACAAGGAAATACCTCTTCTTCTTGTTGTTCCAATTGACTGAGATGCTTTTGCTGATGGCTTTCTTCATTGGTCTTAATTTTGAATGTGGACTGCTCAGCCTCTTTCAAAGGAAAATGCAAGCTCAATTGCTGATCTGAACCTTTCTTCTCCCTTTCACCATATCTCTGTAATTTGAATTCATCATGATGATACGTTGGCCTATTACAGCTGGTAATTTCTTTGCAAGATATATCACTAGGATTTTGATCTACAAATTCATACCCATCATCAACCACAGGGTGCACACATTTCTGATCATCTCTCTACTGAGAAGTAGAACTAGATGAAATTCCATAAGTGGACAAAACTTTCCAAACCTTAAAATCTTCTTCTTCATCACTGTGTTTGTCAAATATGGGAACATCATGATAAAATTCTAATGACAGGGATGAAGATTCTTGTATGAGATTATCAGCAACTAGATCTTGAAACAGATTTGGAAAAATATCAGTTGGCTCCTCATCAAAAAACATGCTCCAGATAGAGGTGGTTACTTCTTCAGGTTGCTGATAGTTGGGATTTGTAAGCTGCATGGGTACTGGATGGGAATCATCTATCTGCAGAATGCTTGCCCCAAAGTCTGTGTCTACTACATAGATGGGATGGTTTACAGAGTTCTTTTCATTACTAATGATGTAGGAAAGCTGATTTTCTCTATAGAGTCTCTTGGTCTCTCCTCCAAACATTGGGATTGTAGCATATGTAAGATCCATCTGTAAGATACCACCTAGCCTTTTACTCCATGAGCGAGACAAGAGGAGGCCAAACTTAGGTGGGATGTCAGCCACTACTATGTCCATCACCATGCTTTTTGAAGGCAGCTAGGAGAGGTTTATGACAAGGTATTTTACAAGGCCTAGGCATTTGACCTTCCTAGAGTCAAAAGAGAAAAAATCATGGTAGGGTTTTGTAATGTTGATGCCAAGCTCATTCATCACTGCTTTTGGATTTAGGTTGTGGGATTATCCTAAGTTAAGAAAACAGTTGTGAAGGATCTTGTCATGGATGTTCAAGGATATATAGAAGGGTGGACAAGACTCATCTAGCTCTTCAACCATAGGGCCTAGGGTTACTGTGGGCTTATCATCTTGCAAGTTCACAAAATCAGCATCTATGGGTGTCTTTGGTTGGAGAGATTTCAATATAGATGACTTAAAGGAATCATTCTTCATCAGTTCTATCAATGGAAAAGGGATCTTCAATTGTTGAATTTCTGACTCAAGATTGAAAGAATAATACAGCTTGTTAGAAGTTCTTACCTCTTGTGATGGAGCTTTGAGCTAAATAGGATCATGGGTTGATGGTTGTAATGGCCTTTGCTACTGTTTTGGAGGAGCAGCCATCCTTTTTGGTGGAACAGCAATATTTTTAGCAGGAGGAGCAGGTTGCTTTGTAGGAACAGGAATCTTCTTTGGAGGAGCAACAATCCTGGACCTTAGATTGTAACCTCCTTGATCATTTGCCTAATAAAAGGATTCTTTATTGATCTGATCATTCATGAGGGCTTCCTCATAGTCTTCTTGTGTCAAGAAGGAGTGGTCAACTTCATCTTCCATGCAATTGATGTTGTCTTTTAGATCTCCTCCTTCCTGAGTAAGTTCTTCTTCTTCTTCTAGCACAGCATTTTGGAAAGGAGCTCTGATCCTTTGATCCTCAGCTGGATTCCTCTCCCTTTGAAGGATCTAAGCTGGTGGGTTATTTCTTCTGTAAGGGAAAAAATTAGGGTTTCTGGGAGCAAATTCATTTGGCCCTTTACCTCTCATAGGTATTTTCCCTCAATATTTAAGTCTAGACATTTCAATTGTTAAAATGTCCAACATTTTGGCCATTTTCTCCATTTTATTCTCTGATGAGGAAGCCTTAAAGGATCTGAGGATTGCTTCTTCCTGTCCATTTTTCCCTTAACCTTCTGAGATGCAACGATATTAGACTCAACTTCAAGAGCAGCATCTTGCGTGAGTGACAGAGAAGAAGATATTCTTTCTCTGAGAAGAAGATAGAACTCATAATCAAAAGCATTGGCATAAGTTATTTTGGATGAAGTATCGGTAGGCTTGATCTCAGTAGGGATCTTGCTAAACATTTTGTTAAATATTTTAGTGAAATTTGAAACAAACTCACCATTCTCTATCCTCAAATTGCTAAATTATGTGATATAGTAAAGGTGGTATCTTCTTTCCCCCCAATGCTTCAAAAATATGTCATCTAGTGCATCAATTCCAGCTATTGATCCAGCAGGTAACTCTTTGAACCATTTCCTATCTTGGCCATCTAAACTCTACATAAAAACCCCAGTCCACACATCCTCTTGTTCAATGTTTATATTCTCAGTATAACTATAGAATGCCTCTAAATTCTCTTTAGCTATGAAATCTCCCTCCCTAGTAAACTTAGGCATATATTTTAGATAATCTCCAATAGGCATAGCAGAAAGGGGGTTAGGAAAATTTAGAGGGGCATATCTGGCAATAAGGATCCTTTCCATCTTGGTCAGGGGGGCAGCCATATTGGATGTGGGTATGGAAAGGGAAGAAGAAGATACTGCTAGTGTGGGTGGTAGCTGAGAAAGTATTTGTGGTAGATCTAACTCAGTGGAGTTTCTAGGGATTGGATCTACACAAGCAACAGTGCTTGAAGATTCCTCAACCCTAAAAATTTCTGATTCACTTATAAATTCCTAAGAATTAGATGCTTCAGTAGAAGAAGATTGAAAAGGAGGCCTATTTGATACAACAGTAGAAATACCTCTGGAAATACCTGATGTAGCTCCACTTGTAGCTCTGGAAGTCTTTCTTTGTAAATCCCTTCCTCTCCTTATAATCCACTCAGGATCTGAAACAGGTGTCACTGGTGGCCTGTCAGGATTTGCTCTGGTACTAGGTCTTCTCAAAGCCACCTTATTCCAATGGAGTCACCAGATAGATGATTACAACCCAAACAGTGTCCCAACCTTGTCTATCATCAAATTAGGGCCTATGTCGTCCCCCAAGGAAGCTGAGCTTCAATCTCTTCTCCCCGACAACGGCGCCAATTTGTTAGCTCTCCAGGAAACTCCTCTAGGTTGTAGCACAAGGATGCCTAGTAACTTCAATATTTTTAATGGTTTTCTCAATGGATCAAGTCAGATGATCAATAGACCTCACTCGCTCAAGACATGCATAATACTCAATCAAATAGACAAGGCTTCTAACTATCAATGTTCAGAGGGTTTGTAATAAAGGTGAATAGATGAAGAACTCACTATGCTGGCACATTCACACATAAAGCATTCACATGTAAATGGTTGATCATAACAAGGAAAAGATACTTGTAACTCCAATAACTCACACAGAGATGAAAGGGCACCTGGAGGATGGGCGTAGGGTTTTTGGCAGCTCTGAGGGCGATGGCATAGGCGGCAAGGCTGCTGGTATGGTTGGACATGACCTCTAGCTATGGCTAGGGGTCTGCCCTATTCCTCTTGACAGACTGTGCTTTTGAACTGTGTAGCTGTCCACGTTGGAGAAGTTGGTTCAGGGTTATCTCAAACTGTGACGGTGGAGTGTTAGGGTTTTAAGATCTGTGGCTGATTGAGAGTTTCTTGACTGTAACGGTTTTCATCCTTGGATTAATGGAGGATTTGGACGTGGTAGATTATTCCAGTGACAGACTGGAAAGCTCTGACATCTGAGAGATGCCAGGTGGATGGTTCTTGGAGCAGTTGATGGACTTCCCAAGACCGGGTTAGGATTTTGTGGGAGCAAAAGGTTTTATGGAGGTGGAGGCAGTTACATCCCCATCTGACTTCCTTGTTCTTTCGCCGGAGCTTTTAACGGCAGCCCCACTGGTGAAGTATTTTTCTCAGTGGCCGGAAGTTTTGTTGGGGTCTTCAAGCCGGAAGGATTCGGGTTTATTCTCCAACTGGAAGATAGGATTTCCGGCTTCATACTTTCTGGACGGGTTCGAGGTTGTGAAGAGTGCTGCAGAGGTGCCATCCGAAGGGGAGGCTGGTCAGGTCTTTCAAGGAAAGATTTCGAGCAGAGAAAATTCGGAGGATGAAAGGAGGGCACCTCTAGCTGTAGCTGAACAGAGAGGGTTTGAGTCACCAAGAAGGGACTTTTCAGGTGATGGTTCAGGGGATCCGGGCGACTGTGATGGGAGGCGAGTGCATAATGGTACCACAAAGAAGCGTCGAAAGAATTGGATAAAAAGGAAAGTGGTTCGGAATTATGCAATTGGCGATGATCTTGCTTGGGATAGCGTGATGAATATGGCACAGTGCACCTTGGTTGGAAGAGCCGTGGGCAGAAATTTTGCACAAAATACAATCCAGAAGTGGGCCGCGGTGTCATGGGGTAATCAGCTCGGATATGCGCCGGGGGTTGAGGAGCTGAACAGAGGCTGGTTCGCGGTTAATCTGGAGAAAGAGGCGGAATTACAATGGATTCAGTCCTAGTGTTGGCATATTAACCATTCCCCTGTTCTCCTGAAGCCATGGATTCCACTTTTCGATGCAAGCAGAGAAAGGGTGGATGTTTTACCAATCTGGGTCAGGTTGCCCGCGCTTCCATTGCACTTTTGGGATATGTACCATTTCAAAAGGATAGGTGATATCCTTGGAACTTTTCTGGAGGCAGACCTTTCCTTCGTTGAAACCAAGGTGAAGAAGGTAGCGAGGATTTTGGTAAATATTAATCTAAGGGAGGGTCTGGCAGAATCGATTAATTTGGATTGGGGACCGGTGATCATCCCCCAAATTCTGGATTACGAAAATGTTCCATTCCGTTGCAGACACTGTCATGTTTATGGTCATCCGGTTTCAGCATGCTCTTTTCCAGGGAGGACTCCGAAAGGTAATAGAAGGAATGGCTCGGGGGCGGCATGCAAAGAGAAGATTGCAGCCTCCTCGGGTTCGGCCCAGACCACTGCGGACGACATTCGTAGTGACCAGTCCTCAGAAGACTTGATTTTTCCTGATGATTTAATGGCTGAAGGTTTTAGAGATATGCTAGATCCAGTCTCCTTACCGATTCATGGTTCAGCTGCAGGGGATCTTCCTGATCCTGGTACTGATACTCTCCGCCATCTGTCAAATGTTAATTTGTTTTTGAATAATGTCTCTTTTCTTGGGTACGATTGGATTGAAGGCCTGAGAAAGCTCTCCCTCTTGGGACAACATGGTTTTCCCTTGTCTATCCCTATTCACCGTGTCAATGTTGAAGTTGCTCGGGGGGTGGGTACTCATGATGCTGTGGTTCCTTTGGTCACCGAACCTATTTCCCTTCCTGTCGTAACTGATCTATCCTCTTTTGAACCTGAACCAGTCCCTGAGTCTATTGTTGAGGAGTCTTGCCCCTCCCCTTTAGACCCTGCAGATTCAGGTTATTTCTTAAGATCTAGTCAGAAGCCTTTGCTTGGGCTGGGGAAAAATTCAACATCAGTGAGAAGAGGATGGGGTAGAAAGTCAAATCTTTCCAAAGCACAATCTAGAGCCAAGGAGGACCTCCTGGGAGGAAAACAAATTTCGATTGAAAAGGCCCTTAGAGCGGAGTAGGCCAAGAAGAAAGGTCGTTTATAAAGATTTTGTCTTTTAATTGTAGAGGGCTGGCTGGGCCTGGCAAGAAACCAGCCTTCATCAAGGTGCTTACTCTTGAACACCCGGATGTGATTATGCTACAAGAGACTATGGGTGAAGGGGAGGTGATATGGGAGAGGCTGGAAAGTTGGTTACCAAGGTGTTCTTTTGTGACAGTGGATGCTAGAGGTCGTTCTGGGGGATTGGCGGTGGGATGGAAAAATTGCTGTGTTAAGTTGATTAACACATGGGGTACAGAGGCTGTGCTGGGTATTGAAGTCTTCTCTGAATAATTGGGGATTCCTCTTTCTGTGGTCAATGTTTATGGACCATTTCTTAATCGAGCCCCTTTTTGGAACTCTCTTTTTCAAAGTACTCTAGTGAATGGAGATTCGGTAGTGCTGGGTGGAGATTTAAATTTTTCGCTGGGGCATAGTGAGATATGGGGGCCACATGCCCAGGTAGATTCTTTGGCAGGATTTTTTGTTCAAAAACTGATGGAGAAGGGGCTACTGGATATTGAGCCTGCTAAGCTAAAACTGACCTGGAGAAACAACCGGAGTGGGGATGCGAGGGTGGCGAAACGAATCGATCGTTTTTTGGTAGCAGAGCAGCTGGTGGACAGATTTTTTCTAGTTAGACAATGGGTGGGTAGTGGGGGCCTGTCTGACCACTTTCCTATTTTCTTTGAAATCAAAAAGGGGCCCTACAACCCTCCGAGTCCTTTAAAATTTAATAAGTTATGGCTTCAGGATGAGTCTTTCAGAAATCTCTTTTTATCTTATTGGAACCCTATCAGGGGGGAAAATGATAGATCAGCTGCGATCCAGTTTGCAGATAATATCAAAAGACTTAAAGTACATATCAAGGAATGGGCAGTTTCTAAGAGAAACAGAGATAAAGTGGAATTAAAGAAAGTTGAAGCAGAACTTCTGCAGATTTATGAGGGTGAAGGTGGTGGTTTTCTAACTCAAGAGTCCAAGGAGGCATTGTCTAGGATGGAGGGTAGACGAAACACTCTGTTGTTAGAAAAGGAGGAAGCATGGAGACTTAAAAGCAGGGCCATTTGGTTGGAGTGTGGGGATGAAAACACTAAGTTTTTTCATGCTTATGCGAGAGGAAGGAAGGTGGCAAACACTATTTGGAGCCTGCAGGATGAGGAGGGCTCCCATGTATCCTTTGAAGATAAGGCCAGTTGTGGGGTCAGACACTTTCAGCATTTATTTAAAGATCCTCCGCAGGCTTCCATAGGAGAGGTAATTAGAACGGCTCTGATGTTTCCCCATTTTGTGGATGAGGGGGGCAACAGGGATCTTATGAAGGAAGTATCGGAAGAAGAGCTTAAGGAGGTGTTGGGAAGTTTCCAGAAAGATAAAAGCCATGGACCTGATGGATGGACGATCGAGTTCTTTCTGGATCTTTTTGAGATCCTGGGGAGGGACCTCTTGCAGGTTGTAGAAGACTCAAGGTCGGCTGGGTGGATCCCGGCTAGTTTCAACTCTACTTTCATTGCTCTCATTCTGAAGACTGATAATGCAATTTCCCTCAACGATTTCAGGCCTATTTCACTTTTTAACTGCATCTATAAGATAATCTCAAAGGTAATTGCTCAAAGATTGAAAGCTATACTTTCAGCTCATGTCTCTGCTGAACAATTTGGTTTCCTGGAAGGTCGTCAGATCCATGAGGCAATTGGTGTAGCGCAGGAAGGCCTTCATAGCTTAAAGACCAGAAGACTGAAGGGGGCTATTCTAAAAATTGACCTTTCTAAGGCCTATGACAGAGTTAGCTGGCTTTATATAAGGCTGCTTTTAACCCACCTAGGTTTTGGCATCATTTTCATTCACTGTATTATGTCATGTATAACTACGGTTTCTTTCTCTGTGTTGATTAATGGAGCGGCCTCTCCTTTCTTTCATGCTAAAAGAGGATTAAGACAAGGGTGTCCTTTGTCTCTGCTCCTTTTTCTTCTGGTGGCTGAGGGTCTCAGCAGGGCTATTAGGGAAGCAAGAGAAGAAGGATGTTTCGCAGGGATAAAAGTGGCAACAAATTGCAGTATTACTCATCTACTCTTTGTGGATGATGTGCTGATTTTCTGTTCTGGTGAGAGAGGAGAATCTCATGTACTGAAGGAGATATTGGAACTTTTCTCCAAAGCTACAGGTATGGAAATAAATTTTAGCAAATCTACCTTGACTACTCATCTGTTAAGACCGAAAGAGGTGGCTGAAATAACAAGGAACTTTCCCATTAATACAGCTGGATTGGAGGCAGGTCTCAAATATCTTGGTTTCCCTCTGAAAGCAAACTTCTATAAAAAACAGGATTGGTTTTGGCTGGTTGGGAAGGTTGAGAAAAGGTTAATGGTTTGGAGCCATAAATGGCTATCTTGAGCTGGAAGGTTAGTTCTGGTGAAAGCTGTCTTGGAGGCAATCCCGGTATATTGGATGTCCCTTTCTTGGATTCCGAAAGGAATTCTTGAAAGGATAAGGAAGATCTACTTCAGATTTCTTTGGAGCAAAAAAAAGGAAGAACAGACTACTCCCTAGGTGAATTGGAAAAGGATTGCAAAACCAAAAGGTCTCATAGGTTGGGGTTTAAAGGACATCTTTTTATTCTCTAAATCCTTGGCTGCTAAGGGATGCTGGAGGTTGGTGAAAACTAGCAGCCTGTGGACTAGGGTGATAAGGAAGAAATACATTCCACATGAGAGCTTAATAGACTGGATCAGAAATCCTAGGAAAACACACACTGGTGGATCAGTGATTTGGAAAGCAATTGTCAATTCCTTCTCCTTGATTGAGAACAAGTTAGCTTGGGATGTTGGGAATGGAGAAAATTTTCTGATCGGTAGGGATCCTTGGATGGGAAGTTCACAACAGCACTTAATCCCTCCCAATGTTATAGAGGAGCTTGGACATGTTGGGATTACTTCTCTTAATCAGCTAGCTATTCCAAGGCCTGATGAACCTTGGACTCAACTCTGGAGAAGGGCTAACTCTTTAGGGCCGGGAGAAAGGGGAACTGGATTGATGGAGGGTTTCATTAGGGAACTGGTTCAAGCTCATATTGTACTCTCTAAACAAGAAGATACTCTGGTATGGGATGCAAACTCGAGGGGTGCTTATTCTCCAAAGGCTAGGTATTTATCTTTAAGTGTAGAAGTGGAAAATAGGGATGAAGTCTGGTGGTGGAAGCCATTGTGGAAGCTTAAATGTCCTGCAAAAAACAAATTGTTTATGTGGTGCGTGCTAAATAACAAAGTACCTACGTGGGAGGTACTTCAGAAACACTCCTTTCAAGGGTGGGGCTGGTGTGTCTTGTGTAAAAAATAAATGGAAACCACTTACCATCTGTTCTTATCTTACTTCTTCTCTAATGAAGTTTGGAAGGAAGTCTCTACGGTGGTCGGGGTCAATTGTCAGTGGGAAGGGGACTCAATTGGGAGTGCTTGGGATTCCTGGTGGAGAAGGACTCCACAAAAGCAACTTAAAATGTTGCCACTATTGGTCATCTGGGGAATTTGGATTGCTCGTAACAAGGCAATCTTCAAGGATTTACCAAGTACGTCGGCCATAACTGGGATGATGGCTGTGGGATTCTACAATTCTTTTCCTGTTTACATAAGGGCTACCAGAGAATGAAGGCTGTTAGAAGTGGATATAGACAGATCTTCTCCATGGGCATTCTTTGATGGGGCAGCACAGAACAATATGTGCGGTGGAGGCGTTGTTCTTCACTTATCTGAAAACCATTCTTATGTTTTGTCTACGGGACTCGGGGGGGGCACCAATAACTATGCTGAGTTATTCAGCCTTAAACTACTTCTGATGTTCGCCTTAGAGAAAGGTTGTACTGTTCTACATATCATGGGAGACTCTATGAATGTAATAAACTGGAACAATCATACCCAAGAGTGCAGGCACATGAGACTTGCACATGTTATTTTATCTATTCGACAGCTTCTTCAACGTCTTAATACTTTCACTTGCAGGCATGTCTATAGGGAAAACAACAAGGAAGCGGACAAAGCTTCCAAGGAAGGGCTCCGGCTGGCAGAAGGTATCTGGTTGGTGAAAGAAATGGTAAATGGCAGACAGCAGGCCTTTTATCACAGGCCGTTCATTGATCTTTTTTGATCCCGGGCTGAATGAACAGATCGCGGCTGCTGTTATCATCAGATTATAGCTCTTGTTTTTTACATTAGATCTTTTTCTTGAAAACGATATGGATATATCGAATGATATTATATATCTTCATGATAGTATGTATCTAAATGTCTTATATTTCAGAAGGCTCGGCTGTAGCTTGTAATGAACCTGGCTGTGTAAAACAGAACCACTTATTTTTTGATGATTTGTGAACAGATCAATGTTTATGAACATATCCTCATGGAAATGCATCTGCATATGCACATGTAGAAATCCTCTATCCGGAGACACTTCAGTCCCTCTCTTTGTACCAATTTTTGGTCAACAGAAAGTCACTTATTAGTGAACACTAAGAATGTAATTTTGATCTCGAAAGATGAATGAAATTACGCTTTTTTTCCTTGGAAAAAAAAAAAAACTCACACAGAGATAGGATGACACCTATCTTGCATTAAGTAAAGAGAATAAACATGAATGAAACATTCAAGCACAAGTACTGAACAGAAAGAAGATGGAAGTTGAACATATAATAACAAAAGAGCTTGTATTAAATGACAAAGCACATGAGAAGCTTGAATACAATAAGTGTCTAAAAATATCTAAAGTTGAACCCTTGCTTCTACATTAGTCATAGGATTTATAGCCTCTACAAAATGTATTTTAGATCCTGAAAAGTTGGATCAAATTTACTAAAAATAGATAATCATAATTGTTTACTAAAAATAGGTCAAAAACCTAACTTAAGTGCTAATCTACCTAACTCCAACACCCTCAAACTCTTTAATAATTGCATTGAACACTGAAGTAGAACTTGGACTTCCTATCTAGCAAACAAGACACACTTTGTCAGAGTAGGTAGGGTTTGTGACCTAATTCACCTCGCTGGCACCTTCAAAACTGAAACAAAACCAAAATACTTGTGCCTTTAATTAATTTTCAACCTTATAAATCATCCATGAGGTATTTGGATCAACCAAATTCAGTTCTGTGTGTAATGCCTTTCTCCACTGTTCTGCGCTTTCGGGGGCTAAGAAAGCAAAATTTTGGGTTTGTAAGCTACCAAAAGCTTTGTTTCCAGTGGCTAATTAACAGCTGCAGCGTTCGCCTAAGCCACTGAAAGCTCTGTTTTAAAATTTCAATCAAAAATTGTTATCACACTTTACCCTATTGTTTTAGAGGTTTTAGTGTTGTCCCTTTGATGTCTCTACAGCCTGCCTAGGATTTGGATTGGAAGCAATATCACAGGCTACTTCTGGGCCAAAAAGGCTTATTGCCACTTCTTCTAGGGTTTCCAACTTCTGGTGAGCTTGAGGATGAGGGCTAGAATCCCTTATGTGTGACTTGGACAGCCTGAGTTTCCTGCAGATCCTTACTTTCTCTTTACTTAACCTGAGATTACTCTCCTCCAGCTTGGTATTCTTTCTTTTTATCTCTTGCAGAGAGTCATACAATTCATCATTTCTCTTGGTAAACCTCTCATTGGTTCTTTTTGACTTCTCTACCCAAGACTTCTAGCTCATACATCTGTCTCAACAGCTGATTGATTTTGTGAGACCTAGGTTTACTGGAGGAATCCTTTGCCACTGGTTCACCCTGATTCTAGATCCTGAAAAACTAGGTCGAATTTGCTAAAAATAGATAATTAAAAATAGTTTCTAGAAAATAGGAAAAGATCCTATTTTAATGGTCAATATCCATATCTCAAAAAATATTCTTGATCTTCAAACTCTTCAACATCTGCAACAAAAATTCATGGACTAATAGATGAGGTCAAAAATGCCATCTGTAGGACTGACAGGTCATCTTTTGCCCCAAAAATTGGGCCGAACTGCTGAAAAATAGAGCTCAGAGATGGATTTGGTTCTCCAAATATGTGACACTTGTGTATTGGTTTTTGTATATTGGTTTTTCTTGAGAAAAAACCTCTCTCTGTTTTGTGAAATTCGTTTTCATTTGCCCGATATCTATATTTAAAAAACATGTGTCAAACAGAGAAATTCTGAGATCCAAAAATTAGGGCTCGGAGATGGATTTGATTCTCCAAATATGCAACATTTGTAGGAAACCTGAGAGACATTATTGTTCTCTGCATGTTAGGAACAAAACCCTCTGAGCATTTTGAAAAATGATTCTCCAGTCTCTCAGAATCGTCATTTTAAAAAGATGACTTTTCATAGTAAAAATGCCAATTTCGGTGGCTTGGAAGCCCTGGATTCTATTTTTAAGCTGCCAAAAGCTGGGCTTTTCGGTGGCTAATGAACAGTTGAGATGTTTTCCTAAGCCACCGAAAGCTAAACTTTGATTTTTTATGGGAAAAAAATAGAGTACCAGGTGTTCAAAACTTTATTAAACACAAAAAATATTTCATAATGTGCCCTAAAATATTCCTTACTACACAAAATAAATTCTCTGAGTCTGACCTATTTAAGACTAATTTATTTAGGAGATAACAGGGAGGATGCGAAATTAAAAATGCATTCAAAGGAACAGGTATAGTGGATGATGGAGCATAAGATGGAATATAATTTGTTCTTCGAATGTTCACATGTCAAGGGTCATTTATGCGAACGGGGACACTAGTATTAAGCCTAGGTAACGAGTATGAGGATCCTCCCACCACATGTGTGGAAGGTGCGATATGACCACTACCAAACCTATCCTCATAGAAAGGAACCTATCCTACTAGAGTCAAAACTAGATCCGAGAGTAAATGATGGAACCGCCTCTGGGATATCTTCCATGCCAAATGTAAATGGGCCAATGCTGGAGGGTATCGAATTATTATCACCACTTGACCTATGTGAAGAAGATCGGCGGTCCGTGTTTACATAATCTGAAAATTGTGATCACACAGGATATGGCGTACCAACCTCAAAGTGGTCGAGTTTTTTTGGATTCGCATTTACACTATCTAGCATGTTCTCCACCCCGGGGGGTGGAGAAGGAGGGGCCTCTGGGATCTCAAATTGGTGTGTGAATGAAAGTGAGTATGAGTCTGCCCGGACTATCTTAATCTCTTTCATGAAGGAGGAGGAGACGTAGAAGGTGGAAGACCCGCTAAATGTCGAGAACGGAAAAATTATGCTCTTGGATCCATATTGACTCAACAAAAATAAAGAGACTCAAACTAATTAAAAAACCTAGAGAAATCTAGCGCACATAGGGCACACTCCTAAGAGAATCTAAGCCAAAATGAAAGAAATCCAAAGGGAGGATAAATGAGCTCCTGAATGCAGCAGGTATGTCTCACCTAGGAGAGGCTTGATACTCCCATATACTACAAGTGGAGGTGTGTAACCAATTATAGTGGCCCTCAACTTCAAAGTGTAAAGCGACTATGTTGTCTGAACCCTACCTGGACAAGACACCCATAGAATAACCTCTACAAGTACCCCCTGCGATACCTAGGTAAGGAGGCTAAGGTCACCCCAATATAACCAATTCTCAGGCGGAGAGTTGTAGGCAGGCTCTACCGTATGGGCAGGGTAGCAAAGCCCGAAGCTCAAAATACCCAACCGATACCTCAAAATCCCCCATATATGAATAAGATCCTAGAAATATCTCTGGTGCTACACGAAGAGTGGCCAGGGACTATCCCAACCACAAACTTCTATGCTAGCTCATGCTTAACTCTTGTGTAAGAGGAGCCTCCTGAGAACACTAATTATACCAAGGATTTCACCCTCTCACCTGGATATACACCTACTTGTTTTGTTTAGTAGTCTCGGATAATTTTCTCACACTGAACTATTCCAAGACTCTAAAACCTAAGCTTGTTTATGTACCCTATCAAATAAAAATGTGTAATTTATTTTAAATTAAGCATTGATTTTAGGGGTTGTGATTACTCAAATAAATGACCGTGCAACCAATGATGTTATTACTCAACAGTGAAAGTAAATCTGCACACCTAACAAACAATGCTAAGTGCAATCTTGTCCTTAAATGAGAAAACGGGGTATGCCACTACATGAGATGCATATTTTTCCTTCAAATTACAATGCAACCATTCCTATATGAAATCCTGACCATAACTTCAGTAAGCAAACCTAATGCAAGTACCATGCAAGTGCAAAATGCAAAAAATCATAAACATGCCAAAAATAAAATATTTTTGTATTTTTGAAATAAATGATATGTGAAAGCAACAAAAAAATATATGACTCATAGACCCTACATCGAATCTCAGATAGAAGCCAAGAAAGACACTGGGATAAAATAAATCTAATGCACTAATACCAAAACAAAAAGGAAACAAGATGACAAGAACAACATCTAATTAAAAAGAAAATAAAAAAGGTCTCTGGTCAGAAACAGAGGCATATACAAACACCAACATTACCCAAGAAGACTTAGCAACATTCAAAATTCACCCAGAAAATCCTAATCATCCAAATCAAATTCAAAATAGAAGCATACGTGATTGTTCGTAGAAAACCTACGTGTATATGCGGCTATTCAGAAAAAACCCGCGTGTATATGCAGTTGTGAAGCAAAAACTCGCGTACATGAAGAAAGGGGGGGGGGGCTGATAAGCCAAGATCAAAATTACTTCAATAGGACACTAATGGGAAAACATACATCTAGACCCAACACAAAAACACAGAGAACAGAGAGCGATTCAAGCACATTGTGCACCCAATCCTCAAATAAAAACAAGTAACCTCCCAAGTGGAGTCACCAATTTTGTTATGGAGAGAAACTTCCTATTGCTTGGGGTAGACCACAACAAAATAAATGACACCAGAAATAAATCCATTCCAATATGCAAGAGAAATAAATACATCTAACACTAAGGGATATGAAGCATACCTTATTCCGGACAGTTGATGTAGATCCCCGTTGATCTTTTCCAACACGCTTGCATTCACAATTCGCTCCCAACAACAGCAAACAAGACAAGCATGCTATATATCAAAGTGTTAGGCCTACTCTACCATATATCAACCATCATGTATAAGCAAATAACTACATCCATGGATACAATATTCATAGTTATGCACATGTATTGGACAAGAAATGGATATTTATATTAATAAAAATAGAGATAGAACAGTGACAAACTCTGTCAGCACCTCGTCGAACCGGAGAACCCGAGTCCTCCGCCACTTCAATACTCCATCTCAATGGAAAGCTTACAAAGCAAAGGAAATCTTGTGAATAGCAGCATTGTGTGCTCCAAAGGGACAAAGGGATGCAGACTCAAGCATAAGCAAGTGAGGGAACAATGAACTATAGTTTCCTTGCTCTCAAAATTACCCCCCTTCAATGCATCGAAGAGGCTCAATATATAGCCCTCAAATAGGAAATGGAGGGTCGAGTCCAAGTGTTCTCAAGGCATATGGAAGGACAAGAGTCAATTTATTCGGGACTCCATAAGGAAAACTCCAAAAACTTTTTTCTTCGTGTACTTTTCCCAATGTATGCGGGTATTGGCTCAAACGTTGTGTGTACACACAAATATTGGTTTAAAAGTCACGTATACACATAAACATGTGTTTTTGGGGGACTTTCTTGGGACATCAAAATATAACCTGAGCAAGGGAGGTCCAAGGAGTCTACAGAGGAAAAATTAAGTCCATAAAGATGTGATCTACCAGGTGCGATAAATTCAGCTGCAACAGGCACCAAATTGCAATCTATCAGGAACCAACCTAATTGTGAGCACCAAATCACTTGGTTTACAATAAATAAGTGAGGCAACAATGAACTATAGTTTCCTTGCTCTCAAAATTATCCTCCTTCAATTCATCGAGCAGGCTCAATATATAGCCCTCCAATAGGCAACGGAGGGTCGAGTCCAAGTGTTCTCAAGGCATATGGAAGGCCAAGAGTCAATTTATTCAGGACTCTATGAGGAAAACTCCAAAAAAAAATTGTCTTCATGCACATTTCCTGATGTACATGGGTATTGGCTCAAAATTTGCATGTACACGTAGATATTGGTTTAAAAGTCGCGTATACACATAAATAGGTGTTTTTTGGGGGACTTTCTTGGGACATCAAAGTATAACCTGAGCAAGGGGGGTCCAAGCAGTCTACAGAGGGACAAGTAAGGCCATAAAGATGTGATCTACCAGGTATGGTAAAATCAGCTATAACAAGCACCAACTTGTGATCTATTAGGAACCAACCTAATTGTGAGCACCAACTCACTTGGTTTACAATAAACAAGTGAGGAAAAAATGAACTATAGTTTCCTTGCTCTCAAAATTATCCTCCTTCAATGCATCCAAGAGGCTCAATATATAGCCCTCCAACAGGAAATGGAGGGTCGAGTCCAAGCGTTATCAAGGCATATGGAAGGCCAAGAGTCAAGTTATTTGGGACTCTATGAGGAAAACTCCAAAAACTTTTGTCTTCATGCATATTTCTCGATGTACGTGAGTATTGGCTCAAAAGTTGTGTGTACACGTAGATATTGGTTTAAAAGTCATGTATACACATAAACAAGTGTTTTTGGGGGACTTTCTTGGGACATCAAAGTATAACCTGAGCAAGCAGGTCCAAGTAGTCTACATATGGACAAGTAAGTCCATAAATATGTGATCTACTAGGTGTTGTAAAATCGATTATAACAAGCACTAACTTGTGATCTATCAGGAACCAACCTAATTGTTAGGATTATAATCCTCCCTTATCCAATTTGGTCATTATGTCCAAATCAAGAGTCATGTCTAAATCGGGAGTCCTTTCAGTCTATTTTTAGTCACTAGCACAATTGGGTCCACTTGGCCTAATTAGGGCACATGCACCAGTTACTAAAGTGTGGGGAACACGTATTGAGGCCAACTGCCACTAATTTCACTTGCATGCATCAGTTTAGGATCCTCCTAGATCAATCCCTACAAATTAGAAGCCACTGGGAGTGTCGATACCAACCTTCATTAGTTGAGTTCAGTTGGTGACTAGTCAAGCTCAGTTAGGAGTCAATTACATTCAGTTCTAGTTCCCTACACTCAGTTCTATTCAGTTAGTGCTATGATTGCATGGTTGCATGCAGGTGAGGCGCATTTACTTAACTACCTCAGTCAGTTAGACTAGTCAACACTAAATTAGACACTTGAGTTTGGATTTTGAACTCCAATGAACTCCGATAATGATTTAGAAAAGGTGTGTTAACCATTCAGTCAAGTAGAGTCCAACCAATTCGAATTTCCTCACATGGATTTGAATTGCATGTGGATATTTAGCCATTGTACTTCATTGTAATTAATTATATAATTATTTTTTATTAATGAAAGCATTCACAATTTCAAGCCATTTTTGCACTGTTTCATTCTTCAATTGTTGAGTAAATTGTGTAATCTATTTTGTGAGTTGTGTGTTGATCCATAGATCTATGTGCTTAATTTAATATGGTATCAGAGCCTCAGCAAGACAAGGACCTTCTCCTACTATAGATCCATACTTGGATCAAAAAAAAAATTGATCAAAATTGCTCCTTCCAGTACTGCACCAGAAGCGAAGAATTTACCACTTAATATCCCAAGTTAAGGAATTGTTGATCAAGCTTGCTTGATCAACTATGCTGGGTGTGAAGAAATTACAAAAGTGTAGACTGATGACCTTATTTTATCTATTTGATTGTGTGATTTACAAGTTTATCGGTCCTCTTCAATGGATTCGCTACAAGCAACTCAATCTCCTTCACTGCATTCACTACAGCAGCTCTTCCCTCTCCTTTGTATTCTAAATGGCTCCTCCATTGGACCTTATCACTCCTTTCAACTACCACCAATGGAAGGAGGACATGGATATGCAGCTCCACTCCAAAATACTCTTCAGACTCACAATGGAGACAGAGAAAGAACCAATTCATTATGTTGACAAATAAAAGTACTGGAACAGGCTTGATGAAGCATACGGATGCTTATGCCTCTCAATCTCTCAAGATATTCTCTTCCACATCAATGGATTGAAGACTCCCAAGGAGGTTTGGGATAAGCTTGCTTCCTTATTTAACAAGCAGGATGATCTGAGGATCTATCAACTGGAGAATGAGTTTATTTCTCTTCATCCAGCCAATTTCAAAACACTAAATGACTTATTCACAAAATTCAAGTATATAGTGTTCCAATTAAAGCTGTGCAAGGTTGAGAAGGAGGATGATCAACTCATCCTTGCCATTCTCTCCAAACTTGGTGCAAACTATTCAATCTTTGTATCAACATTTCATTCTGTGAAGCTCTCTATGCCAAACTAGAAGATGCCTACTCTTAACTCCTTCATTGAATCTCTCACTTAGGAGCATGACAAGTTTATCCAAATGGGGATCATTCGATCTTCCAGAGATAAAGAATTGGTTGCAAGAGGAATTAAGGTAGCGAACGATAAAGGGAAGCAAAATAATGAGACTCCTGTAGAGAAAGAGCATTCAAAAGAGCCTTTAGGTTCGAAGAGAAGCAAGAAAAATGGAAAAGGAAAGACACTTTGTTCTTACTATGGAAGGGTCTTTCATCCAGAAAGCTCATGTATGAGAAGAACAATTGATGATATGTCTCTTCTTATGAAGAAACATAACATTACTATACCTGATAGCGCAAGGAAGGTTGACCATAGATAAGAAACTGAAGAAAATGAAGAGACATGCCATGCACTAAAGGCTAGCTGCTCAATAGCACATGCCTTCCTCATTGATTCTGGAGCTTCCAATCATATGGTTGTATCCAGAGAATCATTCTATTCCTTGCAGTATTTGATTGTCCTAGTATTCAGATGGGAAATAACAGTAAAGCTCAAGCTAAAGAGAAGGGCTCTATCAAGCTTGAACATGGAAAGTTCAAAGATGTGCTTTATGTTCCCTCCCTAATTGCAAACTTGTTATTTGTATACCAGATGACTCATACTGGCCCTCCAAAGCGAGTCATATTTGGTCCTGACTCATTGGAGATCACAGAAATATCTACTGGGAACATCATAGCGAAGGGTGCTTCAAATCATGCCTCCAAGGCATATGAGTTCTCACACTTCATGCCATTTTCATAACCAATGCACTCTCAGTAGCCACTTGCAAGGGAAGGTAAAAAAATTTCATCTACTTCTTTTGTAGTTTCCACTAGTATTGTAGATCCAGCTGTATCAGTTTATGTGATTGAGATTCAAGGTGATTCAGATGCAGATCCAATACCTATTTCCAAACTGAAAGCTAGGAAGATGACTAGAAATCCATCTGACACTCAAAAGGGAAAGACCCTTGCGCTATGTCATGCAATTTTTACCTCCTTCAGAGAGATGCAATAGACTTCCTATAAGATGCTACATGGAAATGGATCAGTCTCACTACATTCATAAGAATAGAGTTGATCATACACCTATTCATCCATCAAGAGGCAAAGGTTACATTCCTCCTTCCTTCCATCATCATTTTGGGAGAAGATGGAGAAGTCTACATGCCAGGACCTAGTATACCTGTGCGCTGAACATCATGCATGTTGCTCCGCTACATCACAGAGATTGTAGCAACACATTTTCAATTTTTTCAAACTTAGAGGGGGGGGCTTTTTTCCCATGTGGTTTTTTCCCGAGCTCCTTGTGTTGAGCAGTTACTTTACTTTACTTGTTGTAATGGGTGACCTATGGTCTTAGTTACCAGGGCCCACAAATTTTCCAAGTTAGAATTCAAGGGGGGTGTTAGGATTATAATCCTCCCTTGTCCAATTTTGCCATTATGTCTAAATTAGGAGCCATGTCTAAATCGGGAGTCCTTTCAGTCTACTTTTAGTCACTAGCACAATTGGGTCCACTTCGCCTAATTGGGGCACATGCACCAGTTACTAAAGTGTGGGGAACACTAATTGAGGCCAACTTCCACTGATTGCACTTGTATGAATCATTTTTGGAGCCTCCTAAATCAATCCCTACAAAATAGGAGTCACTGGGAGTGTTGATACCAACCTCCATCAGTTGAGTTCAGTTGGTGACTAGTCAAGCTCAGTTAGGAGTCAGTTACATTCAGTTCTAGTTCCCTACACTCATTTCTATTCATTTAGCACTAGGATTGCATGGTTGCATGCAGGTGAGGCGCATTTACTCACCTACCTCAATCGGTTAGACTAGTCAACACTGAATTAGACACTTGCGTTTGGATTTTGAACTCCGATGAACTCTGGTAATGATTTAGACAAGGTTAGTTAACCATTTAGTCAAGTAGAGTCCAACCAATTCGAATTTCCTCACATGGATTCGACTTGCATGTGGCTATTTAGCCATTGTACTTCATTGTAATTAATTATCTAATTACTTTGATTAATGAAAGCATTCACACTTGCAAGCCATTTTTGCACTATTTCATTCTTCAATTGCTGAGTAAATTGTGTGATCTAGTTTGTGAGTTGTGTGTTGATCCATAGATCTATGTGCTCAATTTAATAATATGGAAGGCCAAGAGTCAAGTTATTCAGGACTCTATGAGGAAAACTCCACAAAAAAAAAAAAATTGTGCACATTTACCAATGTACACGGGTATTGGCTCAAAAGTTGCATGTACACGTAGATATTGGTTTAAAAGTCACTTATACACCTATATAGGTGTTTCTAGGGACTTTCTTGGGACATCAAAGTATAAACTGAGAAAGGGGGGTCCAAGGAGTCTATAGAGGGACAAGTAAGGCCATAAATATGTGATCTACCAGGTGTGGTAAAATCGGCTATAACAAGCATGAACTTGCGATCTATCAGGAACCAACCTAATTGTGAGCACCAACTCACTTGGTTTACAAGCATCAACTGGAAGGAAGTTGCAACTCCCTTTCCTTGCCCTATCCCACCACACTGATATGAAATTTGATTTGAATTCTATCAACTGCATCCTTTAGACCTACAAAGTTCAATATATGAGATCTGTGACTTCTTCAATCACTCATTGTGATACCTATAATCTATTTATTCTATTCTATCTGCGCCTTTTGCACTTCCTACTATCTATTTCTGATGCACTTTCAGCAATATGCAACTTACATTGATTTGTTTCTTGTCCACCTTCTACTATATGCATCTTATGCACTTTCAACACTCTCCTACTTGTTCTGATCTGCGTTATCAACAATCTTCTCAATTTTGCGCTATCTGCAAACTGTGCAATTTGTGTCCACTAGAAATTATATCTACTAGTTTATGTCTTCCGTTGGCTGTGGCTATTTTCGATCATTCCTAATCTTTTACTATTTGCAGTCTTTGTGAGACGTGTCTTCTGCCAACAACAATTCTCTTTTATCTCCAGTCTTCTTCAACACATGCAATATTTTTCCTCAACAATTTGTAATCATTGTTCCTTCCTTCAAAATATTAGTGTTGGCGCTCTTCTTATCTGTGCAATTATTGTTGATCATCTCCAATACCTTCTACGCATTCAGCTCTTTGTCATATATCTTATTTCTAGTTCAACAGGCCATTGATCTCCAAAAATAATAAGCTTTCACACTCAAAAACTCATATCAAATTCATATTCAAGCTTACTTTATCACTTCCACTTCATGTTTATTTATACTTCTTTCTCAAAATATATGTCCACAAGTTAAGTTTCTTTTGAGTTGTTGACTCCCATACTTCCTTGCTTCTTATTCAATCTAGTCACCTCATATTATATTTCGTCGACATCAATCTTCTCATGATTCAACACATGGTGTTTTGAATACTCCAATCCAACACTTTAGTTGTATTTGTCCATATGTGTTTATGCTTTAGTGGACGCTTATGTATATGTGTCCCATGAGTTGGTGTGATTTTCACACTTGGAATTACTTCATGTGTGGTCTTGTGCCCTTGAAGTATCATTGCTTATGGGTCTTGTGCACATCTAGGATTTGCATACTTTTCCAACTACATCTTACTCTTACGCCTCTTGCGCACTCCTGAACCTTCCACACTTGTTTCTGCACTTTGGTCTTTGTGGTATTTTCACACCAAGATGCCACTACTATGTGGGACTTTTGTACTTCAATTTAATAACTTGTATTATTTTATGTACTTCTTCTAACTAGAACAAGTATTCATGCTTATTATGTACATCACTGCACGCCAAAGTTTTGTTCTCTTATTTTGTACACTTCTTCAAACTGGCACAAATATTCATGTTCTGTTTGCACTAATATCGTTGCAACATTGAGCAATGGAAACATCATATAGAAATAATCTTCTTCAGATATCCATTTAGATTATTTTATTTATGCATCCTAAGTTTTTCATGCATCTTTATTGTTCAGTGTTTGCGCATCCTTCTTTTCATTTGACATCCATCCAAAGTTCATGCATCAAGCTTATTTCCTTCATGTGTCCTTTTTCGACACTTGACATAATTGACAATACCAAGGTTCAACATCCCTTAAATTCCATGTCACATATTACTATCATAATTCACAACTAACCTCTCATCCCCTTCATGAGAAATATACCATTTATGTTCCTCTTTGTATCATCAACCCTATAGAAGACCACAATGGGGGCCCGTCCTCTAAAGACACCAATATCATCTAGTCATTATCACAAGAATGTTTCACATGGAATTTATTCATTGGGAAATAGTATTTTTATTTGTAACAACTAACGACATTATTTATGTATAAAATGATTCCCTGAATCACTTAAAAGCATGAGAATCATCATACTCATCATTTTGTTTATAAAATGGTTCCCCGAAAAACTGAAAACCACGAAAGTGCCATCCATTTTATTCTTTTTGTACAAATGGTTCCCCAGCTCACTCAAAACCATGGGAAGCCCATCATATTATTTTTTGGGAAACACACCCTGGCCATCCTTAATCGATGTAGTTGAGACTACATAACCTTAGCATTGTCATTTTTTCCATTGAAATTCCTATCCCTTCAGTATTATGCCTATGATAAAACTTTCATATGCAGTCGGTTTCCCTCTGTTACACCTTGTATCACTATTTAAATAATGATGTCGTTGACCACTTACCCAGTTTACATCAATCAAGGGAAGTCATGAGCCCCGCGCTTATCAACCATTTTTGTGTCGAATATGTTAATGTCTCAGTTGGTTACAAAATGATATTGGTTGTGAGGATAATACCCTTGTATTATCACTTACTTCATCTCTCATCGGAGTCATAACACCTCTTTCTAAGAATCAAATAAGTTGTGATTGTACCTTGGGGTCCCTTCTCATCAAAATAAGGGATCACCTCAAACTGATAAGGGAGAGCCATCATTGCTACCTAACTCATTGGTCTCCCCTATGCTTGATGCCAACAATTCTATCACATCAGGGGTATATGTACGTTTCAATGGTAGCAGTGTTCACATTTATGATTCATGGTAGCAACTCACCTAAGATAATGAAGTTCCCCATCCAGCAACTTCATCATTACTCATGTCCCCCATCCTAGTGGATGTTCATCATCATTATCAATTCCACTTATTCAACATCAATAACATCACCAATAGTTCGAGACTCGTTTACTCATATAAGGATTGATTTTGTCTCGATCCTTGTATCCACAATTTGAGAGTGGAACCCTCGTTCTTCTCTTATTGTACTCCAGTTTGACATATTTTCACGGGCATAGGGATGTCTATCTTGTTTGTATAAAAAAAGATTCATTTGCTACATCTTAAACAATCATCACCAACGACTTCCCCCATGTGTAGGTCCTTTTTACCCACAATACTTGATAGCTTACCAAATAAGGAGTGAAAGAAATGATGATGTGTTTCGACCATACAATACCTTACAAACCTCATACATCAGAGCGCATCTGTTAATGCTTAAATCTCAAACACGTGCAACATTTTGGTATTGTAGAAGTACATCATCAACATACAACATGTATCTCACCGAAGACATCCTAATTAGATCCTAAAGAGAAATTGAACCTCATAATGACAATTCAGTGATTCTGGACAACCACGTGACTTTTATATCATAAACCCATGCTAATAAATGTGAATTTTTATTCAACAACCTATGTGGATCTGTGCAACTATTCCTTCGAAATTCATACACCTATGCAAAAAACAGGACCACCTACTTTTCACGATGCATTCGAGGCTCATAACAACTCCCATTGCTCCAAAATTTGAATTGGACTCCTCATGTACTTGGAGAACTAGTTCACAAGCAAGGGTTTTCACTTTGGTATCTAGATGTTTCTTGGCCCCCATTTGGCCTATAAAAGGAATCCATGTGCATGCATTATATGGATAAGATTTACTTATCTATATAATCCATGTGCATTATATATATAAGATAGGAATCCATGTGCATGCATTATATAAATAAGATTTACTTATGTAATATAACTAAAGAGTAGTTGGAATCGGTATAACCGCTCTAACTTCTCCATGCACCGTAGTAACTCTAGTGAACTAGAGTAACTATCAGTTAGTTGGAATCATTTTGGTGAACTCAAAGTACCTCTCTTGGAATTTGATTTGTATTCAGTCATTGGAGGGATTTTGACTCAAATTCAAGTTATTCTCAATTAATAGGAGTAATTGTGGATAAATTTGAGTTGTCTTCACTGCATGGGATCGGTTTTAGGTAAATTCAAGTCAGCGGGTGAAATTCGAGTTGTCTACAGTGCATAGGAGTGATTATGGGGAGCTTTGAGTCAGTCTTAGTAAATTTAAGTTATCCCTAGTGACTGGGAACATTTTTTCTAGTGGATTTGAGTCAGTCTAAGTAGGTTTGAGTTGTTCTTTTGAGAACGTGAATAGGTCAGCATGTGGATTAGAGAAGCTCTCAGTAATTTGGAGTAGCTTCTATGTAGTCTTGACTCAGTCTCTAAGAGGGAATTTGAATGGGTCTTAAGGAAATCAAATTTCTTTCCATTCATTTATTATTCTATTATCAAGTTGGTTGGTTAGTGGTGTGAGTTTCTATCTCTTCAATTTGAATGCAAAATGAAGAATTCCTATGGTATTATTCACCTAGTGGTCAACATTTGTTTTATAGGGAATGAGATTATTGACCACATAAGTTCAACACATTATCCAAGCATAGACTTAAGCGCACACAGCAAACCAACAAGACAAACAGATATAGAGTTGAAAATTTAGTTTTTCTCATTCATTGTGGTAATAGTTATACAATATATTGAGAAGTTAGAGCGATTATACCAGTTCCAACTACTCTTTATTTGGATTACATAAGTAAATGCTGGTAATTAAGGGACATGAAGGGTCCCACCAACATATCCCCCACCCACAAAATGTTTCTTTGTCCCTGAAGTAAACAAGTATGAAGCAAACAACTAGGATGTGTGATTCTTCAGTATATATCCTCAATAAGGTAACAGTTGGTGAAGCCTTACCCTTTATTCAAATGATTCATTAGGTTAGTTGTTGGTGATGAGTCAGAAATTGGAGCATGATCAAATAAAATAGCCATCAACCCACATACAGTTAGTGAACAAACAACCAGTGCCATTCTTCCCGAGTCAATTATTCTCTACAAGCATAAATTTATTAATCATCTAGTTAAGGTTGATGATCAACTTCCTGATCCAAGATGATTAGTCGAAGGGGAGGCTAAATCAATCTCTAAGTTGATTGACTAATACATATGTATAATGTTCATTGTTGTATTACTTATTGCTTCATGTCCGCATACTTTATAAATTGAGTTGACAACAAATTAACACCACGTAGGGCATGGTACTTCTTTCATTTTATTCAACTAAGAGAAGTATTCCACAGCAGTTGACCGCAACGCTTCTTTTTATCTATAATTGATATTATAATGATAATGATAATTTTGAGCCATAGTACCTTTCCAAGAGTCATGATTCCAAAATTTGCTTCGTGATCATGATCGAATGTTGTATTCATGGTCTGTGTGGATGGTCGAATGGCTGCTCAGCTGACCGATCATTTTGGTTGTGGAATACTCATCGGGAAATATATCGTCGGTGATCAATTCCACATATCAACTTCTTTATACTTATATATATGAGTCTTCAAAATAAGCATATTCAGTAGGCTCCAAGTAAATAGTTAAACATATGTGTTCAAGAGAATGGAAACTGCAGCATTATGGTGAATGTGTATGTTCAATACCTTATCCAAGCAAAGACTCAAGCACACACACAACAAACCATCAAGACGAGCAAGTTTAGAGTTGAACGTTCAACTGCTTTTCTCATTCATTGTGGAAATATTTGTACAATAGATTGAGAATTTGGAGAAGTTATATCGACTCCAACTACTATTTACTTGGATTACATAACTAAATGACAGTAATTAAGGGCTTTGAGGGGTCCCTCCAATAGATATCACATTTACCGCAACCTTGTCTTGTAGTGAAGGGGGACAATCCTCTGAAGAGACTCTATTTGTTGTGCTTTGTCTTGCAGGAGACGGGAATAATATTGATCAATAGATCATATTTGTTTCACTTTGTCTTACAGGAGAGGGGGACAATCCTGAGCAAGATATCTTATTTTGTGTGCTTTGTCTTGTAGGAGAAGGGGGAAATTCTAAGCAAGAGATCATATTTGTTTTGCTTTGTCTTAAGGGAGAGGACAAAAATCTCGTGCAAGAGATTCTAGTTGTTGCAATTGGTATTCTAGGAGAGGGAGACAATCTTGTGAAGGAGAACATATTTTCCATAGCTTTGTCTTTCAGAAGATGGGGACGCTCTTGTGAAAGAGACCTTAAGTGTCACAATTTGTATTGCAGGAGAAGGAAAATCATGTGTTGTGTCTCTCAGGTTTGTGGGCCATAGTGTTATTCTCAGAGATCGAATTAGAGAGAGAGTTCCTTGGCGTGTGGATACAAGACCTCATCTCAGGGGTGACCTATTCAAGTATTTTGGCTTGATTGTCTCTAAGGTTGGGAGGAACGTTTTCCGATTGATGTTAGTTGCACCATAAATAAAGATGAGTATTCTTGACTATTATTTACTATGTTATTGGTGTACATGTTCCCGTGGAAGCTAAGCTATCTTATTATTTATGTTACAATTCAATTTCATGTCCATGTACATGTCTGATTTATGTTGATAGATTAGTAGCTCATTGAGCAATTTTTGTGATGTATTGTTCTTGCTATTGGAGGTTAATTTGGTGTTAATTTGCTTATGTATTATGATCATTCAAAGTCTGGTTTTTGGGAAAACCATATGGCCGCGTATGGATGTTTTGGATCATATCTTCCATGGGGTTAATGGATGTTATTTAATGTAGTAAAATATGATATAAAGTAGTGGCATAATTCTTCTTTTTGAGGCAATGTATAATGTTGATTGACCTATTGTTTTAAAAGTTAATTGCTCATGAATTGGGACAACACGTAGGTCTGATTTTTTGGCAGACCATATGGTTGTGTATGGTTGTTCTAGATCAAATACTATGTGGGGTTAATGGCTGATAATTAATTCTATAAACCTTATGTATTGTAGTATCGAAGTTCTGCTTAAATAAGTGTTGTAATTCTACCTTATATATTTAAAGTTGAAATCTATAAGCATTATAGAGATGAAGTTATTATTTGATTAAACAACGACAAGTAGCTGCCTGTAGATGTGATGATGAAATAAAATTTACATGTGAAAAGAATTACTATATCGCTTGTATTCATGTGTCATTGCATTGCATCGCATGTACGTTGGGATATAGTCTTGCATTAGAAGGGTTGTCTTCCTTAATGACTAATTGTTTTTATTTATTTGGTTTGTTGGAATGTTGGCCTAACCCTAGGGAACATTATTTCGATGTGCTTATAATCAATCCTTCCTCATTAGAATCCTGGAATTATTTGGACCCTAACTATGTGTGTGGGGTTGAGTATTTTACACCTTTCTACAACCTACAAGAATCCTCAAAGTGGGAAGAGTACTCTCCCTTGTGACTATTTTCCCACAACACATATCATACATGGAAATGTTATATTTGTATTTAACAATATTTAAGTAATTATATCAATAATAAAGAGGACTATAAAATTGCATAAGTGATACTATTTTTTTGGGAGGAATGAGTACATCTAAAAGGAAAAAGAACCCAAGATTTGCACAATCTACTTTAGAATTGGAAATCATATAATTATTATTACAAAAGGAGAATCCATTTCCAACATCGGGCATAGGAAAAGAAGATGACCAAGCACCATATAAAGCATGTTTATAAGAGGTTTAGTATTTACTTTGACATTCTTACCCTCCAACAATTGAACTAACTTTGGTGTGTACTTGGAATTTTTTTCTCTCAACTCGTACAACTATTTGGATCTCCTAGTAGACATGTTTTGAGTGGTATTGATATCATACTTTGTATCACTATAAATCTAAGTCAACTCAATAAAAGGAGACAAGTTGGTCAATTTAGGGTGAAACATAGTTGTTTTAGAATCCAACTTTTCAAAAAATAAGCATATAGAAGTCTTTTGTATATTAATTATTAAACATTTTACCACAGTGGGAGGTATTAGACCATCAACATTAAGTAGTCAATCATTAATATAATAGCTTGGTGTGACATGATGTAGGTTCTCCTTCAAACTTTGACATTTTGAACAACTACATACTACTAGAGTGTCATAAAAGAGAGATAGTTCATGATGAAGTACCATTTACTCACAATTGCAAGTAGAAGATGGCATGTTGCAATTAGCGGATTAAAGCAAGCTTCCATTTTTGTCTACCAACTACTTTCGGTATCTTGCTCCTGAAAAGATATATTGTGTCCAAACTCGATCCTTAATCATGATATTCCAAAATTCAATGCATAGTTATTCACATGCACATGCATAAATAACATAAATTCAATTAGATTATCAAAATATAATTAAAATATGAACTTACTGGAAACGGCAATGAAGAACATGAATCTTGGAAAAGATGTTATGAGTTAGATAATATTATTTATTCATGGTGCCGCATAAGGGTGTCCATCTAGTGCATCACAAACAAGATGTAATTTTATTGGCATCCTATACAAAATGTATGAAAAATATTATAGAAGCGGGGTGGTTTGATTTTTTCCAGTGCCTTTAGGGATATAATAAATAGGTGGCACAAGCTTTTGTTGAGATATTTGATGGCCAACAAGCAATTATCAGAAGCTTGACTATCAAAGTAACTAAAGAATCCATCGTGTCTATCTGCAATATACCCACAGATGATGAAAGGTGGTTTAAGAACAAGGAGGTTAAGGTTTCTTAGCGGCAATTAGTTCTTGAAGAATGAGTTTCAAAACCTATATTGGAGAAGACGTGTGTACCCAGAACCTGGTTGAAGGAAGAATGAGTAGAGATCGTAGTTATGGTACAGAAGTATATTACGAATGAGGGAAGGTATAATATTGTGTTCATATACCATATGAGATTCCTTTTACATTTCATCATATAATTCAAGTTAAATTTGTTATATTTCTTACTTAAGAGCCTCACCAAGATGTCCAAAAATATTCAGGAAAACCCTAAATTACAGCAAAGCGTCTTTCGTCAAGCATTAGTTAAATTGCTCATTTTAAATGAACTGACTAAGGTAGGAATAATATGGAACAATTTCATGCTATTTGTTGGTTTGGATACTAATATTACTCCACCTAGAGAGGATGAAACCCTAACTCCAAGCAAAATGTCCAAGTCAACCAGAAAATCAAAAGGTTCAAGTGGAGCCAATGCAAGCATGCGGTAAGAGGTTTTACCTTATTCCACAAAAGTTCAGGAGAATGAAATTGAAGGCTCAACTAAAGTAATAAAAACCTTGAGAAAGAAACATAAATTACCATGCCTTTTTTCAAGAAGAAATTCTTATACTAGGCCAACAGATAAACTCTGGTTGAATGATAAAGCCATTTTCAATTCTTCTCTGAAAACCAATATAGTTATTCAATTAGATGATTCAACACCTGTCAAGGAGAAGAGTTCTTCCAAAACCCATCCCTCAAAGAAGTCTCAGAAAGCGAAAAAGAAACAAGCAAACTCTATAAAGAAGAATGTTGAAGAACAAAACATGATGGAGCCATAGCCTTCTTTAAAGACAGAATTAGGGCCTGAGTTGGAACAAAGGGAAATAAATAGACCTATATCACTTGAACAAGAAGAAAGGGAAATTTAAGATACACTACTTCCAGTAACTATACAAAGACCAAGAATGTTTTAAATTTACCCTATTCTGACAATGAGGAGGAAACAAAGGAAGTGAAGTCTCTGAATGGAGTAGATCAGTAGTTTAAAGAGGTTTCCCAACAACAACCAAAGAATCAACATCAACAAGAAGAACAAGAGGCTTTTAGGTCAGATGTCCAAGAAGAGATAGCACTGAAGAACGGTCATATTGAAGAACAATAGGCTTTCAAGTTGGATGTCCTAGCAGAAATAGCACAGGAGCTAGCGCTTAAGATCAAGATAGTTTTATGGTTGCTATAAAAATGGATCTGGAACCGAATTACTCTTTATTTTGTATTCAATGTAAATATGGTCATAGTCATAGTTAGAATTCAACCCCTCCTTCTAAGATCTCAAATCATATTTTGTTGTAAGTGGATATCTATAAAAGAAGGCTGAAAATGAGAAAAGGAGTTTGAAAGGAAGTCTACAAGGGAAACTTTTTCCTATGTGCATTTTACAGCATCTAATACAATAGTTATATTTCAAGCTCAACAATCGTTCATTTACTGGTCATCTTCTTCATGCTTCTTCTCTTATTTAAAAGCAGGAATGATTATTTATATGCATTAGTTACTTTCAAGTTTCAGATCAATAAAAGTTAGGATCTGTATGTTCATTGCATGTGAGCTTGAGAGTTGTTTTTAAATACATGATTCTAGACTTTAAACAATGTTTTGAGTTCAGAACATCTTCTTATGAATGTGTGGTTTCCATACCCCTATGTTATTTTCCTTTTTTCTCTCTCTTTCATGTTTATATTTGTTTTGAACTTTGAGTTGAGTGACAGTGACCTATGAAATATCATTCTATGTATTAGACACCTTTTAGATTTTAAATTTCAGATTATTTCAACCCTTGTGACCTCGCTTCTCATACTTACTTTAAAATCCTTCTTTACCAACCTTCATACAAAGTAATCTCAAGCTCACCTTCTTTACCAACCTTCATACAAAGTAATCCCAAGCTCAATATGTGCTAGGCATGTCTTATTTGCAATCATAAAACATCGTCTAGTGCTAACATGTCTACAGCCTTAAAATAAAATCTATAAAACATATAAAAATCTAATTTTAAAAAGATTTTCAAAAACATTTTAAGTATATCGTGTGAGTTTAAACAACATATACATCCTATAAAGTATTTAATTTACCTTTGTATCATTTTAACATCAAATATAAATTCAAAAGGACTATTAAATGAATACAATGTGTATGTTTCAACGTATGATAGCAGTGCTTTATGAACAATAGAGTGCTCCAGTGTGCCAAAAAGAATATGCACTTGAGAAAAACATACACAAACACATATATTAAATAAATAATCTTCTAAGATATAATAGTCGAGATTTGCATTTGCATTTTTATATTTAATAAATGGTGATGTATTATTTATGAAAGCACATTGGTGTGCTTCATCCGTTTATGTGCACAGAAAATGGAAGTATTAAAAAAAAACTTTCACGCATGTTTTCATCAATGTACATATATATCCAGTGAGAGGGAATTTTATTTTTGAAAAATGAATTTTAAAAAATATGTTTGTAAAAGAAAATTTAGTTACTATCTCAATATATTGCCAAAAGTTCAAGGGCAAGTTCTACAAGAGATATTACCATGGAAGACTTTGGAGTGGCCAAAGTTTTTGTAGAACCAAAATCGGTAAAGAATTATGGTTCACATGCAACTATTAGTTACCTTTAATGCTACAAACTCTTCTTTTTTTTTGTTGCTTCCTTCTTATTTTATGTGATTGCAAAATTTATCATTAATCTTTGATCCTCTCTTCTATTTCACAATGCGAGTTTTTCTTTGAAGACATTATATGTTTGATGTCTTATTTATTTGATATATGAGGCATCTATTGCAATGGATCCACTCATTGCATCAACTATTGAAACTATTTGATATATGAGGCATCTATTGCAATGGATCCACTCATTGCAATGGATCCACTCATTGCATCAACTATTGAAACCATCTATTGCAATGGATCCACTCATTGCATCAACTATTGAAACCATTGCTAGTTTTTTTGTTTTGGTTAAACATCGTTGTTTTCTTGGTGCATATTATACACATTCACACACTGGTGTGCTTCACTAAAAATCATGCCATTTTAATGTTAAATTTTTAAAAACATTACCAAAACTTGTCCCAGTCGGTGTTTTTTTAAACTGACACTTTTTTTGTGTGTACTTTACATATTAACACACATGTTTAAATGGAAAGCACATTTTTTTAATGTTAATTCTTTTTAAAAAAGGTTCACATGTATTTCGATGTGACGCACATAGAAGATATGCATCGATGCTCTAAAATTAAACACACCGATGAAAAATAAGTCATTTTTTAAAATTTATCATAGTATACCAATGCGTATATATGGATTTGGTGCAGTGATTGTAGGATTGTAAAGCATTGATGTGTATTTATGTACAAAACACACAAATTAACCCGAAAATGCTTTTAACTCAGATTTATTGAATTCATTTGTGAAAAATATTTAATAGTTTCTCTATTTAGTGATGCAAGGCATTTATTGATATAATTTCATGGAAAAGAACTTTTTGTAATGAGCACAATGGGAGCACATCCAAAAAAAAAAGAACAAGGCAAGTTCTTTGAAATTTTATTATAAAATTGATATGTGTATTATTAGTGAGTTTAAATTCTGTATATTGGTCGATTTGCGTCATGCAAAGAAAAAACTTGAAGAAACTTGATAAGGCTGTTTAAAATCTAAGTGCAAAACATTGTAACACCTTGATGGAAAAGCTGCAAAGAGATGAATTAGTTGAATCAAAAGGTAATTAATAAAATAAATCTTTGAATTTTCAATAATAATATATTTTTTAAGAATATTTGCTAACATGTTTCAAACAATTGATTTCACATTTGTTGATTGTTGTGTAGGGATCACTACTTAAGGAAGGGAATGTCATCCTAAAAAGATAAAAAAATATAAAGGATGTATATGACAATGAATTGGTCCTCAATTCATCTAGAGTGGTGTTGGAAGCTTATGAAAGGGGGGTGGAACTTTTATAAGACTATGAGGGCTCTAGTAAAAAGAACGTATAGACATATTTTCCACTTACAATACAAAATACAATCCATATCAAATCCAAGAATAGGGTTAAATAAAAACTACATGAAGTCTTTTTAGAGCAATGGTCAATGAGACTTGTGAAACTTGCAATAGTAAAAACGTACAATAACAAAAAAGTATCATTTAAAAAGTACTATTCTTAAACATGTTTTTCTCTAATATGTATATACTATTACAAAAATTTATGAAATTAATATTTCAGCTATATATAATTACTTGCATATCGGGGATCCCAGACCAATGGATTATGGACTGGAACAGATATATCACTGCTCTCCGTGTCTCACACATTAGGCTCACAGATTCGTAGGATGAACTTGTTTGGGAACATGTTGCACATGGAGTCTACACCCCGAAAACTAGTTATCAACAATTATGTGCCACTTCCTTTCAAGATGAACCAAAATGGTGGCAAACTGGGATCTAGAAAACCAAATGTCCTTTGAAGTCGAAAGTATTCATGTGGTGTTCCCTAGCTAACAGAATCCCAACTTGGGATAGTTTGCAAAAAATATCTTTGGCAGGTCCAGACTGGTGTACTTTGTGCAAAGACAATGAAGAAAGTGTAAATCGTCTTTTTCTTAACTATTCTTTTACATCACAGGTCTGGTCGCATTCTCAATCTCTGTTAAATCTCATATTTGAATGGGTTGGACTCTCGATTGAAGATGTGTGTAAAACTTGGTCCTCCTCTCCACTTCTAGCACACATAAAAGCTCTTCCTCTTCTCCATTTATGGGGAATCTGGTTGGCTCAAAATTCTGCCATTTTTCAGGAAAAATCTTCCTCCCCTAGAGCAATTGCTAAATAGAGCCTCGACATACTCTCATTTTTCCCTCAAACAAAAGATGCACCGGCACCAAGGATCATCACAAAAGAGCTGATTGGAAAATCTATGACGTGGGTGTTGTTTGACAGGGAATCTCAAGAAAACAAATATGGGGGTGGTGTTATTTTCTTTCTTAATAAAAACCATCATTTTTAGATCCAAATGAGCCTAAGGGGTGGAAAAAACAACTTTGTCGAGATTATGGCTCTAAAACTCCTCCTTTGCTTTGCTCTAGAAAAAGATAGTAGAAGGATCCAGATTTTTGGAGATTCTCTAGTGATTCTTAACTGGGTAAACAAATGCCAAAGATGCAGAAACATTTCTCTCATTGCACTCTTCTAAGAAGTTAACAGGCTCATGACAAACTTTGACTATTACATGTCATCATGTTTACAGGGAAATAAATACCAATGTTGATCTCCTATCCAAAAATGGGATAACAATGGAGCATGGATCCTGGAAGTTTTTGGAAACAAAAGACGCAGAGGTATACGAGCTCTATCACAGGCCTTTCATCGACTTGCAAATATGGGAAGGCAATATATGAATAGACAGACACTTTATTTTATTTGGGAATGCTATGATCTCTACTCTCAATCTTTTCTAGCATGATTCCGAGGCTACAGTTTGTTGCTTCAATTTTGGATGTTGCAGCTTAATGTCGTTGTTGTTACATGAAACTTCAAGATCCAACACAAAACAGACTTTTGAAATTACAACTTTTATGTAAATGCAAAAATAGAGGAGATATCAAAGCTCTTTATGGTTTTTTCTGGATTTTTGTAAATGTTGGATGCAAGCATGACAGTGGTATGCAGGACGTACTTCTCTTTGTAAACAACTCTTTACTGATCAATAAAATACAAGATTTTTTTCTTAGGAAAAAAAATATTTACTTGCATATCAATATAAAATATTTTGTTTTGTGATTTTTGTTTTTTAGGAATATTTTGAAAATCACAAAGGATGAATGAGGTGATATGCAAACAAAAATTGAAGGGATGTCCAAAAAGTGTATAAGAAGATTATTGAAAAAATAAACATAATTGCATCACAAGAGGAACCAACTCAACAACAACATGCATCAAACATACATGTAATCATATGTTTTTTTATTTTATTTTATGTACATATAATTTAATTATTGCATGAAATATTGATTTTCAATTGTTTTGTTGCATAAAAGAAAACAAAATGAAACCCATTAAACACATAAGATAGGACAAAAAGGAATAAAAGGGTTGATCGCAAAGTTTATATTAAAATTTGGTGTGATATTTATATTTTAATTGTTTACACTCGTCCTTGGATGTCTTTTAATAGGTGTTAAAATACAAAGAAAGGAAATTCGAGGAATTGATTGACATTGGGTTAAGTAAGGGTTGTGAGTATATGTTGATGTATCAAGAGTTAATTGTGCAATTTGTAAGTAGCTTTGTTTTTTTAGTTCTCCCATTTTATAATTAATAGAACAACAAGAAACATTTATATTAAATCCATGAATTATAACAGTGTTTAAAATTTGCAGGAAACAAAGTATGGAGTGGAGCCAAAATAAGATTTGTTGAGAAACAGCATGAGAAATGATTTTGAAAGAATGTTTAACATTTATGAATCACTTCTTGCTATGGTATGCTTTTCGATTTACAAATAATGTATATGATTTCTTTTTGCATTATGCTCATTAATGTATATATACTCATTATACTTTATTTTTATATTTGTATTTGGACCATATGATTGGATTATCATGCCAATTAGAAATGTATGTAAATATTATATTGTGAATTAATAAAATGGTCCTATGTTGCCAAGTGTCGACCTTAGAACTCATCCAAAATATTCCATGTTCCTTAAATGAGCCAATTATCTTTTCTTTGTTAGGATTAATTAATCCTCCTTTGTCCAATATAGTCTATTTGGTTATTTTTCCTAACTTGGGGAGTTATTATTACTATACTAGAGTGTGGGGGACACACCTATAGGTTATCCAATTATTGCATGTGCATGCATGATTTTATGTTCTTTTGGGAGCAATCGCTACATTATAGGATCCCACTTTGAGTGCCACTAGCAGCCTCCATTAGTTGGTTGTGGTAGGTAAGCAGTTATTCTGAGTTAACCTCCAGTTACAATCAATTAGATCACTTTCAGTTATCCTAGTGCCATTTTTGCATGCATGCAAGGAGAGTGGTGCCTTTTTCCCACCTACCTCATCATTTAACTGATTGTAGACTGATTTAGACATCCGGAGTTAGACTAGTTCTCTCCAGCATTGATTTAGACACACTGAGCTAGCTAATCAGTCAGTTAGAGCTGATAGATTCGAATCCTATCTTTAGCATCTGAATTCTATTTATGGTATAATCATTGTATTATTTATTTACGAATGAAGATTAATGTTGTAATTAACTGAACAATTCTTATCATATTTTTCTCAAATATGTCTTGTTTAGTGTACATTGTTTTTGATATTCCACTGCATAATTCTACTTCTCAATTTCTCCCATTTTCCTGTAGATAAATGGTTCACAAATTTAACATGGTATCAGAGCATAGGTCTCAGGTTCAATTCCCCCTAGCTACGCTGGAGGGGGGGTGTTGGAGTATCGGTACAACCACATGGTATAACCATCACACCTCTAGGAATATAAAAACATGGACTAACTGCCACTCCTTGCGATAGGGCCTTATGCTTGGTTTCAAATGATCATCAACATCTGCAGGTTTTGGTGTAATGAAAAACCTGAGATTGTGTTGGAGCTAAGTATGGAAGAAAGTGTGAGAATTCACATGCCTTGGAGGCATGGTTTGCAATTCCCTTCACTATCATATTCCTAGTTGAGATATCTGAGATCTCCACTGAGTCGGGACCAGATATAAATTGCTTTGGCGAGCCAGTATGTGTCATCTGATAAACAGATAACAAATTTGTTGCAAGAGAGGGCACATAGAGTACATTCTCAAACTCTTCATGTCGGATTTTAATAGAACATCTTCCTGTTGCTGGGATTTGAGATTCATCACCCATATGAATGTTAGGTCCTCCTAAGAGATTGAGAGTGGTGAAGGATTCCCTAGAGGCAACCATGTGGTTGGATGCTCTATAATCTATCAAATAATCCTTCGATGGAGTGAGGCATGGCACCTCTTATGATCTTCTATCGATTGTCCAAAATCATACTTATGTGCCCTTTATGGAAGGGAAATATTGTTCTGTTCAAGGAGAGTTGGAAGCTAGTCGATGGTCTTATTCATGCACTAGATCTATGGATGAAAGCCTCTAATATAGTAGGGACACCTAGTCTTCTCGAATTTCTTATTTTTCTTGGAACCTGAGGCTCCATCAGAAGATTCCTGATTCTCCTTTGGATTTGAATCATTCTTTTTTGTCTCCCTCCCTTTGTGCTTCCCTCTTTCTTACTAATTGTTTGAGTCTCCTACAAAGAGTTCTTGATTCTTGGAGGTTCGAAGCACTCCCATTTGAACCAATTTATCTTTCTCTTGTATTAAGGACTTGGAAAAAGCATATAGAGAATGCATCTTCCAATTAGGGATGGAAGATATTCTAGAATGGAATGTAGAGACAAAGACTAAGTACTCTGAGCCAAGCTTTCTTAGTACTGATATAACTAGTTGCTCATCTTTCCTCTCTATTCCACATTATTTACATTGCAGTACTAGTGACTTGTATTTTGTAAAGAATTGTTGAATAGATTCAAAATTGTTGGGTTGTAGTGTAATGAGCTCATTCTCCAATATGTGCCCTCGAAGCTAATCTTGTTTTCCAAACAAATATTCAAGCTTATCACAAGATTCCTTCGGAGTCCTTAGCCCCTTAAGGTGGAACAAAAGATCTCGAGAGATGTGAGTGCACATGAATCGGAAGGCTTCATCAAGCCAATTCAAAAACTTGTTCTTTTCAACGTGATGTTGGGGCTCAGTTTCTCTACCCATTGTCACCCTAAATAGACCAAGCTTGTGCAAGGACACCTGTAGCCATCCGAAAGGAAAGGTAAAAACTCTCTTTCATCTCCATTTGTAGATAATGATATGTTGTCTAAAATTTCAGTTTCAGAAGATGAGGAACAAGATCAGCATGATCTTAATATTGAGATTGTACCTCAATATGATCTAGATACAAATCCATCTCCCATTCCAAATCAGTCGCTTAAGCCTAAATGGGCCCAAAAGCTCATTGAAGTAGTTGGGAATGGTGTTGGGAATCCATATGATAGAAGAAGAATGAGGTCCCCATATAAGAATGAACATGTTGCACTCTCTCACACAGCTTCGCTGCCTACAGAGTGGTGCAACAAAATTCCATAGAGATTCTACTTGAGGATAGCGAATGATCCACAATTTGGCCCATTGATGAACAAAACGGATCATTTCATTCCTCCTCCAGAAAGAAGAGACAAAAGAAACATTTAGTAGATCGAAAGAAAATGGAAAGGTTCACATGCACATTCCCAGGATGTTGATGCACACAAGAACCTTGATTCTGCATCACTGCTCCACAAAATTGCAAATTGCAGCAATTTTTTCACAGTTTTTGTTCAAAGAGAAATTTTTCTCTCAAGTAGTATGGCTTGTTTCCTGATTCCTGCTTATTTTGCGAGGGGGGGGTCCCATGAGGTTTTCCCCATTTTCCTTATTTTATTAAGTAGTATTTTATGTCATTTAGATTGTATGGGTTATTTTTGGCCTATTTGTCAGGGCCCAAGTTGTCCAAAGTTAGGATTAAGGGGGGGTGTTAGGATTAATTAATCCTCCTTTGTCCAATATAGTCTATTTGGCCATTTTTCCTAACTTAGGGAGTTATTATTATTGTACTAGAGTGTGGGGGACACACTTGTAGGTTATCTTCCACTTACTGCATGTGCATGCATGATTTTATGTGCCTTTGGGAGAAATCGCTACATTATAGGATCCCACTCTAAGGGCCACTAGCAGCCTCCATCAGTTGGTTGTGGTAGGTAAACAATTATGTTGAGTTAACCTCTAGTTACAATCAATTAGATCACTTTCAGTTAGACTAGTTCCAATTTTGCATGCATACAAGGAGAGTGGCGCCTTTTTCCCACCTACCTCATCAGTCAACTAATTGTAGACTGATTTAGATAACCAGAGTTAGACTAGTTATCTCTAGCAATGATTTAGACACACTGAGTTAACTAATCAGTCAATTAGAACTGATAGATTCAAATCCTATATTTAGCATTGGAATTCTATTTATTGTATAATTATTGTATTATTGATTAATGAATGAAGATTAATGTTGTAATTAACTGATCAATTCTTATCAGATTTGTCTCAAATTTGTCTTGTTCAATGTACATTGTATTTGACATTCCACTGCGTAATTCCACTTCTCAATTGCTCTCATTTTCCTGTAGATCAATGGTTCACAAATTTAATATTCTTGGCTATTAAACCCAATCATTGAATGCATATGTGAGGTTGGTGGGAAAATTTGGTTCATGAAGTTATTGAAGCATGGGGGTGGTGATAGTTTTGTCAGTCATCGAGAGTCATTTTCTTCGGTCAGAAATTATGGCAGTTGTCTTTTCACCATCATCTCATATCCCTTGGATTCAACAATATTTTGATCATTCTCTCATGCATGTTTCTAGATTACATAGATTTCACATTGTTATTCATGTCAATTACCAGATAGTGTTCAACCCAGAAATTCGAATTAAGGGACAGAACTGAATTTTGGGAAGGAAAAATATATGGTTGTAGGTAAGCATAGAGGTTGGGAAAGATAGGAACCCTTACCCATTGAATTATACTACTTTTGGATACTTGAGAATCCATGAATTAACGTTGTAATAGGTTCTCTGATAGCATACCGTAGGTTGTACTCTTACTGCACACACTAGTAAGCACTATAAGGGTTGGATTTCATGAGGGAGTTGTGGATCAATGAAGGGAAATGTCTTCCTTGTGTTGTATGGGGAATTTAGAAGGAGTTCCATGGTTGTGATTGCTTAGTGAGATCCATGTAGAGCTTTGGATGAGCTTATGGCTAAGCATGATGAGTAGAATGGGTTGTGGGTTGAGAGAGAGAAACTTGTAGGTGTTTCCTTTGCCCTGGTGGATTCATAGCCCATGTTGGGGGTTTCCTCTCAACAGAAAGAGTATATGTTGGACATAGTTCCTACGATTGGGTGGAAAATTGCAGGCTTACACAACCAATTGCTTGGATATTCTTTATTTAAATATAAGTACTCTTTTGCACTTCATGTGTTATGATTTTTATTTATATTCATGTGATAAGTATGCCTATATATTGCATGTTGTGTGTGTGTGGATTGAGTTATTTACATTGTGTATTTTTATTATGTATCTGCGCACATGTTTTTACTGTTACCAATTTGTAATTATGGTTATAGAAAAATTTTACAGACCCTAATTTAGTAAATGTCCCCTCCTACTTCATGTCAGATTGAGGGATGGGGACGTTACAAGGAGGAAATAAATGAGCCAATCAACAAAAGGAATGAGGTGCCATACAAGTAGCTCAAGCATTGACAATAGTTCAAGTGAAGAATGACGATCAATATATATATAATTGGATGTTAATGCAAGTTTTATTTTTTTAAATGATTTTATGCGAGAATCAGATATTTTGTTTAATGTACTAGACATATTGTCCCAATTGGTTACCGATAAGTGTAACAATTACATATTCAGATTTTGATAATTGTGTACCTTTTTGTTGTCCTATTTTGTATTACGAAGGGTCTTTTGTAAATATATAATAAAATGGGGTTTTTATTATATTGCATTGTCCAATGTTGTAAAATGTCACGTTGCTTATTAAATATATGGATGATTAAATATTACAATAAATAGATATGTAATCCAATGGACACATTAATACAATCATTATATCCAAACGCAATAATTAAAATTCAAATACCAATATTATTATAAAAATTATTTCAATTTATGATGATTAATTGAATAATAATAATAATAATAATAATTGAACTCAAGGTAAAGTGCAGGGCATACCCAATTCGTTTATAGTTAATCTTTTTGCTAAAAAATTATATTCGGTGTTTTTAAAACAATATGTCACATTGGTGCTTCTAAATGAAATAAACTCCTAGTGATTATATTGAAAATCGCGTCAATGTTTCATCAAGTAAACATGCACCACAAATACTTTCTAGTGTGTTTGTTTTAACCCTGCTTCTTGGTGTGGAATAAACGACAATAACAATGGTGAGAAAATACATTAATAACGCATTGGTTTGTTATTTCAATGGACAATATGGGTATATCACATTTAAATTGAATGCAGTAGTTCTCTTTGAGTTATGGAGAACTGAGGCTATTATTTATTATTAGCACACTGATGCATATATTATTATAAAAGCATCAATTTGGTGCACTTAAATGATATGCACTAGTGTGTTATATAAATGGAAAGCATCGGTGTCGAATATTTAATAAGTATGTAGCATTCTGTGTGTTTAAGGAACGTACAAGTGCATTTTAGCTATGTAATCACACACAAAAAAATGCATCCACTAAAACATTCGACTACCAATATTTGTTTAGTTATGGTAAATTTCCGTTACAACCCTCATCAAACTATCCATTACCATTTATGGATTTTTTTAGATAATGTTTTCCAATCTCGTAACACTAAAACCTCTGCTAAAAGGTGTTTTCCTTGTGGTGTCCTAGAATAATCATTGATAGGATCTAGAAGATAATCAAGCTAATCCAAATGGTGTCTAATCAATGGAAGGAATTTTCATTGGCCTTCCTAGTGCTCGGACATTTTTGGCATGGAAGGTTGGCTCTAGATCCTTGGTCTGAGTTGGTATGGACTCGATTATGGGATGTAATGTTGATATGTTACTTCTACTTGAGATGGCCTAGCATTTTCAAGAACAAGGGATATGTACTTTAAATAATATTATGAACCCTCTTTCCACAAACTTATGGACTCAATGTTGGTCAGTCTCATGATCTTGGATTGGATTATGATTGTGCGCATCACTGGGTTCAATTTGTTAATGCGCTTTGACAAGCTCGTATCCGTATAAATAGTGGTGAGGATGAATTGGTGTGGATGTATAAATATTTAGGTTATTGTTACTTGGCTCAACTGGGATACCTTTTATTGGCCATAGAGGAGAATACATAGCATCATTGGTGGTGGAAAAAGATTTGGAATATTCTTTCCCCTCCAAAGAGAATACTCTTGCTTTGGCTAATTTTAAATGGAAAATTTTTAACTGTGGAATGGATGCAGAAACAAAATAAGCAAGGTTCGAGTAATTGTTTGGTATGTTGAGAAGGGATGAAACCAATGAAAATATATTTTTTCATTGCGCTTAAACCCAACAAGTCTAGCGGGAGATCGAAGTGCATCTAAATTTGAATCAATTGTGGGATCAAGACTCTATAGAGGATCATTTCGTTGGTTTTTTCACACATAGATGCTGAAATTATTCTACTCTATCCCCTTTTTATCCAATTGAGGAGTTCGGTTGGCTCATAATGAGGCCATTTTTTAAGATATATTTCCTCTGACATTTAAGATATTATCACATGTCATGGAATTATTTCAGCACTACAATTAGTTTGTGAGTCAAGATCAAGAGCAATTCATCAAGGAGTTGCAAATCCATAAATATGTGGAATGGTATTTCTTCAATGGGGCATTCTAAGGGGTGGATCAATGGTTTGGTATTAGTTTTGTATAGTTATGTCAAGTGATTACAACCTATGTGGGAAGGCAGCTTAGGGACCTAGCTCAAATAACAGGGATGAACTCTCAATACTCTTTCAATTGTTAAAATTGATGTTGGTGATGGGAATGGGGAAGCTTCAAGTTTTGGGGAATACCACATTTGTGCTAAATTTGATGAAAAATACAATGCATATTCAATATATTGATTTATTTCACATGGTGTGTCATCTTAAGGACATTAGTGAGTGGTTTCAAGCAGTCTACAATGAGCACATCTTCTATGAGCAAAATTCTGCAGAAAATCTTCTCTTAAAATAGGCTTGCATTTGAATGTAGGGACATTGTTTGTGGATGAATTTCATGGGGGTAGTTTGGTCTCAAACAAGACCAGTTGTATTTAATCTTTTCATATATTATTCCTTGAATGTATATTGATTGACTTGTTGAGATATTTAAGTGGTCTTAAATGAGAAAAATCACACAGTAACTATGTTTTGGGATTTTGGGGGATGATTAGAGATTTATATCTGTGGATCTCCTTCTCTATTGAAAATCTTTTTGCAGGGATTTCGAGGTTCATTGAAAGTATAGGTAGGCCTCAATGGAGAATCCAAAGGAGCCCGATAGCATGAAAGAAAATTACCAGATCCCAAGATTTAGACACTCGGTACAACAATGCAGGAGAAAAAAACACTAATGAGAATGTATGGCCTCAAGTTTAATCAGGTCGAAAAAATTTGTTAGAACCAAGAAGGAAAAGGCTTCTCTCTCGATCAACAAAGACATAGGTATAGAAGAAATATTGAACTACCTTGAAACAATTCTGGTTAGTCATTTTTGCAGTAAAATCATTGGAAAGGAGTCTCTACTGAATTGGATGGAGATTAATTGCAAACCCCATATCGGTTATAGACCTTAGTTCCATATATTTCCAAGAGTTTGGCTACTATTTAAAGTAGGATCTAAAAGGGACATAATCAAGTTGTTAGAGAGGGATTGGTTGTGGAGACCCTCATGCCTAATATTAGATAAATGGAATGTGAATTTCTATGTAAACAGAGAACCCGATCATACCCAGCAGGTATGGGTTATTCTTTGTGGATTATCGCTTGTGTCCTGGAAATATCCAACTTTGAAGGAAATTAGAAATAAACTTAGGAAGTCCATTAAGCTAGAAGATGAGTGGGACTCTAATATAGATACGAGGTGTGCCAAAATCCTAGTAGAACTAGATATTAAATATGGTCTCTATGAAGGAATCAAGCTTGAAACGCATGGAAGTTGTTGGACCCAATAATTGGACTATTGGAAAATTCATTTTTCATTGTTTGTCCTATAAACAGGTTGGCCACATGTGGAAGAATTGTCCTTTTTCTATGAAAGGTTTTAAGAGTCACAAAAAAGTATGGGTCAAAAAGGAACCATCTACTAAAGGGCCACAGAAATTCTTATCCTCGATGATCAATGAATAGGGGGGCTTGAAGGTGGAACAAGTGCCGAAGCCATAGTCGACCCCATATTTGAAAAAAGGTGGCAGCATGGGTGAGCCAGCGGAGGACATCGAAAAAAGAATCTCTAAGGAGGATGATAGCTCAGAAAAATATGTTGGTAAGTCTTGTACTCCTTCAGTCAATGTTCCTATTTCAATTAAAAAAATCCCTTTCTATGAAGGGGAATTAGACCCCTTTACATCCTTCTTCCCTGAGGTCCTCTTGTCATACTTGTTCTCCATATGAGTCCCTTCTTGTATCCCACCTAATCCCTATTCAATCCTCCCTAGTTAAATATTCCAAAACGCATCGTGGAAAAGTGGGTGTTCCCCATTTACCCAAAAAGGAGTACGATTTAAGATCCCATGACACTTATGTTATTTAGAAAGAATAAGTTTCAACAGGAGTTCTATCTCGTATTCCTCCTCCTAACGTCACTCTAAGAAGAAAATCCTTTATTTCTAAAGCAAAAGAACAAGTAGTTATGTAAATAAAATGAGGTAATCAAACTACTATTAATCGAGTCCTTAGAACAGAGACCGCCCATGAGAAGGTATCCAAGTGATTTTTCTACCCTTCAATGTTAAGGGTCTAGGGGGTGGATCCAATATAAATTCCCTCAAAATAACGATAATCTTACTACATCCTCCAATATTAATGCTTCAAGAAACTATGACAGACGAGAATAAAGCTCACGAGGTTTTTGGTTCGTAGTTAAAAGAGTGGTCCTTTGTGACCATTGACTCGGAGGGGGATTATGGAGATATTCTAATGGCATGGAGCCCCACTATGAGAAAATTAGAGGTCACCTTCCATGATTCTTGTATAAAATTGACTCTAGAATACAAAGGAACAGATTTAATTTTTTCAATCTTTAATCCTTATGGGCCTTTTATAGATAGAAGGACGTTTTGGGAATCCTTCTTCCCTTTGGTCATGGGAGACTCCCACAATGTAATAATAGGGGGAGATATCAAACTCACCCTATCTGTGAGATAGGTTTCAATCACACATGCGATAATATACTCTCTAGGTAGCTTCTTTTCTACCAAATTTGAAGCTAATCGTTTGATAGATGTTCAACCTCTCAAGATTGAGCCAATATGGAGAAACAAAAGGAGTGGCGAGTTTGGAATATCTAAGAGACTGACCTGTTCTTAATATATGAAAATTTGTCAAATGAACCCTTATCAAGTAGCCCATGGGTGGAATATGGAGACATTTATTACCATAGGCCAATTATATTATCAGTGGAAAATCCAAATCCAAATCCTCCTTCTCCTTTCAAGTTTAATATTGCTTGTCTAGAAGGATAAGATTATAAAAATATTGTTCAGGAAAACTAAACTCCTCTCTAGGCTTATCCTATGGCTTCTTACATGAAAAATTTTATGGATAATCTTGCATATTTAAGAAGGGTCACCAAAGAATGGGACAAAGCACATAATAAAAATCATCAAGCAAAGCTTAAATAAGTTGAGAAAAAATATAGAGGACTTGTACGCCTAAAATAGATCAGCTACCTTTACTTCTGAAGAACTTGATGTGCTAAAAAGTGAGGAGTCTAAAAGAAGCTCTCTTTTAGACAAGGAAGAGAAGCTATGGATATTACAAAACAGGGATCTCTGGATAGCAGAAGGAGATAACAATACAAAAAAAATCATTGTTTTTCCTCTCATAGGCGGAATATTAATACTATCTCAAATATTCAATATTCTCACGGAAATATGGTAACTTCTTTCAAAGAAAAAGAAGATACAATAGTGGCTCGTTTTTGTTCTTTGTTTTCAGAACCTAAGGGGTTCCCAATCCAAGAGATTATACAAGTGCTACGGATCTTCCCTCATTTAATTTCTGATGATATGAATGAAGCACTCACTGAGGAATTTATAGAGAGAAAAATTTTCAATGTTCTTCTCTCTTTTCAGAAAGAGAAAATCCCATGACCATATGGATTCATGGTGGAATTTTCCTTGGATTTTATGAACTGATTAAGGCATATTTGAAAAAAATTGTATGTGAGTCCTAGACTTCGAGAAAAGTGTTAGGATCTCTAAACTCTACCTTCTTGGCTCTAATTCCAAAAAAATAGAATGTCGCCTCCTTTAATCACTTCATTTCTATCTCTTGTTGTAATGTCATTTATAAACTGATAGAAAAAATCATAGCTCAGAGACTTAAGACAATATTGAGTGAAATCATATTAGAAGAATAGTTTGGTTTCCTTTTTAAGAGACAAATCCATGACGTGGTCTCTGTAACACCCCGGTTTTGACCTTGTTGCATTAACGTATGTGATGTAAATATTATATGAAATCATGACAAGGAGCTCAAGGCCAAGGCCCTGTCACTGATTGATGTTTGGATATAGGCGATCATGGTTGATGCCCGTGGTTTCTATGCTAAATCAAGCACGTTTGTAAACATCATGTAAATATGCAAATTAATGAAAAACCCACAACCAGCTATGTCAATGCAACAAATAATCAGATGGGGGAATGATTTTTCCTAAGGATAAGGGGGTGGAAATGTCAACCTTGAACATGTATGGGGAAAAGCCATGTGTCATGGGGAGAACCCATCAGAACTATCAACTACCCTCTTTCTTTTCTTTTCTTCCTAACCACTTATTCTGCTAGGAAGTGGTTGAAGTAGTTATTGCTTGGAAGGGGAAGAGTATGGGAAATTTTGAATAGGGCAGAGCACCCACTTCTGGAGTGTCGTGTTTTGCTTACAGGGACAAGAAAACACCATAATCATATGTCAATTTGACCCACGCGTTCATGTTTGGTTTTACTCTCACATTTTGAGAACTGTGGGTGTTACGGAGAGAAATTCCTATGGCTTGGGGTACCACAACAGACATCTTGACTCTAGAAATCAATCCTTTCCAATATGCAATAGAAATTAAATATCTAACACTAAAGGATCAAACCTCGTACCTTATTCTGGACGGTTGAAGTAGATCCCCGTTGAGCTTTTCAACTTCAGCTTGAATTGATAGATTACTTCATCAACCACAAGTAAACAATACAAGCATACTATATATATTGGTGTTAGATCTATTCTAGCATATATAATCAACAATGTATAAGCATTTGAAAACATCCATGGATAAAATATTCATTCAAACATACATTATTGGACAGGAAAAGATATTTCTATTAATATAAACTCAGAGATTACAATGGATACAACCTCTGTTGGTACGTCTGCGAATCGAAGAAACTGAATCCCCCACTTGGGCCTCCACCACCTCAATCCTCCATCTCTCGATAGCAAGCTCACAAGCAAAAGGAAAGCTTGGGAAGAACACAAAAGTGCTCTAAGGGACAAAGGGATGCAGACTCAAGCATAAGTTCTGGCAACAATGAACTATAGTTTCTTTGCTCTCAATTCTCTCATATGCCTTCAATGTACCATAGAGTTCCTTATATAGCTTTTCAAAGGGGTAATGAAAGGTCGAATCCGAGCGACCTCAAGGCATACGGAAGGCCAAGAGTCAAGTGACTCAGATCCATGTCAAGGAAAACTCCAAAAGTATTTGGGTTATGCACACATCTCGATGTACGTGGTTTTAGGGGTTAAACCCGCGTATGTAAGCGATAAGGGGTTTAAAAGTCATGTGTATCATTTTTCACATGTTTTTAGGGATGGTCTAAGAAACATCAAAGGACAAAAAATGGTCCAAGGGGTCTAAGGAGTCTGTGGAGGGACAAGGGAAGGCCATACAAGTGTGATTCATCTAGAATGGTAAAATCAGCTATAACAGATGCCCCCTAATGTGTGAGTTCAAAGGGGTCATAAGATGGCCAAAATACATTATAAGTCCATCCCATAAATGGAGTGATGAAGAATCCCAAATGGAAGACCAGCCACCTAATCAGAATAGTACAATGATACAACTCTACACATACTACAAATACATATAGCAGTCCCGGATACATAAGAGTACAATGGCCATGAATAGGCATGATACAAGATATCACATAAGTGGTCATCGCCACGTACAATATACATAGATCAGAATATCCATGATGAAGATATACAAAGGACCATGATCTCCATAATGGATGAAGATATATCATGGATCAAGATCTCCATAATAGCTGGAAATGTCTGACATATACTGGAATCAAGTCACGAGGGCTGAAATCTCATGAACACTGGCACGATCAAGGAGGTAACATATAAGAGATGCCACCAATCTAGAAGGTATTCTACACAAACCGCTACAAGTACATGTCCTACTATGTGAATAGAGGTGTCGAGGTCAAACATAGTAGTCCATCGTCTGATTACCGGTCATTGATGTATACCGTTAACAAACGCAAGATCACCCACCGATAATGAAAATGGGAATCAAGCTACTAGAGTGCAAACTAAAAAGTGTGAATAAATGTGTTGAGGTCAAACACTTGAGAGGATCCATCGATCATGGGACATTGATGTATTCCCAAAGACTGTCAATGGCAAGAGAACCTGCCACTGATGACTACAAGTCTCAAGGCACTAAAAATGACTCTAGATTCCAATCCCAGAATAAATGATCTGAAGTCAGTGGGATGAAATCTGTTGGAAGGAGGGCATGAAGGCATCCCCCATCATCCAACACAAGGTACTCAGCAAAGTTGTATAATATGGAAGGAATCGATCATAAGGTGCACGAACCAGTAACTGTACCAGGAATGGCCGACATGCAAACTCAAGATAACTGAGGAATGGCCAACTTAGGTTTCAACTTCCTTCGAACAAGATCATAATGGAAAATGGTGACTAAATAAAGGCAGCATAGACTCGATATACAAAACTGGGACATCTCTGTGACACAGGAGGAATCGACAGAGGCTCCATGGGGACTGGAAGCTTAACCAGTCAGTGGAGATAAACTCACATAAATGAGTACAACTCCTAAAGTCAAACTATAAACCCAACCAATCGATGTGATATACAGTGCTCTGTTCGAGGGCAACATGACGCGACAACTACCAAAGATAACATCTTTCCTTGTCCATATTTTTGGTTTTTTTATTTTTTTGGACTTTTTCAAATATTTAAAAAGCTTGAAAAAGAATAAAACTGCTTTATAGTTACAAACTAGGAGGAGACGAGTGTCATAGGGGAAAACAAACTAGTTCCAAGTAGTGGAACATACCTATGCTCAATGCAAGGACACATGTGTAGGATATCGACACTCAGGGGAAAATCCCCTCTCAGTAAAAAGGGAATCAAGCTGCAAAGGATATATAAAATGACTCTGCATGGCTAGAGGTGAGACAAGCTTGGTCTATATGGCTGAAGCGCAATGTCAAGGAAGTTGTCATAAAGCTCAATAAGGCAAGAAAAGCACATGATAATGCAATTACAACTTGACATACAGGAGTCCTGAGGGAAATAGGCCAGCAAAAGATCAAGAGGGGTATGAGGCTCTTGCGAAATGTCATGGCAGTACTATACAATGGACTCCCACACCCTAAAGGACAAAACATCAGCATGGGCACCAAAATGTAGATAAGGTGCTACCTAGGGTACCCATGTAAGGTCAAGCACTACCACTCATACCATGCCACTTCTAAAATAGCAAGAAGATTCCGTGACATAATAAAGTGGGTTTGTACCTAAGGCTATGACGAAACGGCCATAAGGTCATGAAAAATGCAAACGGTGATGAAACCTAACCTATATGCCATTTTAGACATGATACCTGAGATCGGCATGAACGGGTCAATCCAACGGCTGAAACAGCACTCAAAAATGACTCCTACATCATGAATTAGGTCAAAAACTGTCCAAAATGATTAGAATATGTCGAAACTATAGGAAAGGGGGTAAAAAATTTCAAAAATTTGAAAAAATTTTATAAATAGTAAAAAATTCAAAACATTATAAAACATTTGAAATTTTTACCCAATTGAGCTCAGATTTTCAACAGTGAAATCCAGGAGATCCAGCCGGTGGAATCCACTACCATTTCTTCCAGGTACTTACCCATGCTCTTCTCCTCCATTTTGATGCAATTTTTATCAAATTCCATGGTCATTTGAGGTTTCTAGGCCAAACTAAAAAGGGCGATGCAGCCCACGTAGAAATCGAGGGTTTTTTCGCGTATAGGACTGGATATACGCCAAAAATTCCCTCACAATCGCGTATATATGTGGCTGTTTGGAAAACAGTCGCATATGAGGCCGTGCATAAGGTTTTTTAAGTAATCTAATGGGCAAACTTGGAATTTTTTGTGCAGGATGGTCCTAGAATGGAGAGAGCATGAACATGGTGACGTAGAGGAGGCAGTAAGGGCCAATCTAATGGCTCAATAAGCTCTATGTGCATGTGGACTCTATAAGTTTTGGTGTCTTGGTGGCTTGAGGGCCAAACCAAGACTATTGCAGATGCTAGTGGATTACTGGGATCCAGACTCTGAGTCCTTCCAGATAGATGGGATGTACCTCGCTATAGAGGTGGAGGACATATACTTTATTACTGGACTTTCCTGACGGGAGGAAGTAGTGAACCTTCGTTTCATGGTGGACACAGAGGTGGCCTAACTATCCATGAGTACATTGCAGTGTACTGCTATCCAAACACAGAGAAGGTGGGGAGTCAGGTCCCAACCAACTCTATACAGGTGCTGGGCCTAAAGGCCATTCTATTGACATTGGGCAGGATAGTAGGCTTGGAATCACTCCACCAGGACTCGCGGCCTCTGATGTTCTATGCAGTGGATTGCATGAGACCCATGGTCTATGACTGGAGCACTACACTACTGAGCAACATGAAACATCAGCTCAGTGAGTGTAAGGCCGATAGAGTGCGAAACTTTGGGTTCAGTAGTATATTGAGCACGTTTTTCTTCGAGTGTGTTCCAGGATTGAGCCCTAGAGTTGACGTTCCTCTTCATGGGGTTCGAGATTCGGCCCAACAGTGTTGGGTAGATGTGATGCACAGACTGGGGGGAGGTAGGGTTTCCAACCCCTATCCAGCTGAGTTATTTCCATGGTGGCAACGACAGATAGTTGTCATCGATGACTACCCCTATGCGGGGATTGATTTTCGGGGGGACCCGAACATGCCGCTACCACTAGGATCAGCATATGGCGATATAGGTAACGAATCTCGACCCTTTCTTTAAATTTCTGAGTTATTTAATTTTTTTGTGTTTTCTGATTATATGGAATCAAAAGAAATATTTCTATGTGACAATACATAGTGACATCTACCATTTGTATGCAGATGTGGGACCACGCCGCCCGAAAGGCTTCCCTCGTCACAGACGGAGGGGAAGAGGAGATGATATCATGGGTGTGGATGCAAAGAAGACACTCCAGAGCATTCATACTAATTTTGTGAGGCTGACACACAGGGTTCCCATGGTGCAAGTCGAGGACTTTCCTGAGGCTATGTAGCACCAGGTGGTGGGTATACCACGAGCATGGGTGCAATTATTCCGATAGCTAGCTAGAGCTGTAGTGACCTTCCATGATCACAACCCTCCTCCTCCTCCACAGGCTTAGATACCTGGGAGTTATACATTTTTTACTACCATGTATTATATTTTGGTGGCTTGAGAGCCCCATTTTTGTATCATGACACTATGTATTACCACATTTTGGATGTTATATGAAAAAAATTTATGGTGATCGATTTATTTATTGACATGTGTAAAAATTTGTGTTTGTGATGAATTTATTGTGTATGAAACAAATGCCAATCTAACACGTAGTTAGCATATGAGTCAGCAACTTGATTATTAATTCTTGGAATATGTATGTATATTATATTGTCAAATTGCCATTCTAATAATCTCACACGTAAGAATATTCTTAATAACATCGGATCTATAACATGGTACAAACCATTAAGCTGAGACACTACTAACTCTGAATCAAGATGTACCTCAAGAGAGAGAATGCCATGTGAAATGGCATCCCGTAGAAGCTCAATAATGGCACCATATTCAGCAACATTGTTTGAAGAAGTCCGCGAACATACACCTCCTGAAGACAGTACCTGTCCCATAGGAGTATAAATCACCCAAGATGCAGAGGCTGAGTGTTGAGTGTGATGGCTCACACCATCCGCGAATCCTATGTAGGTGGAAGATTCCATTGACATCTGCCAAAAGAAACGGAAACTAATCACAAACCCGATCACTATAAGAAAAATACCTAACTATGCAAAATTGTACACTAATATACAATAACCAGCCTTGGCTGAGAGTCATGCATAGTACTTCTTGAGATACAGCCCATTTCTAGGCTCCACCAAGGCTATTCCCTCATAATCCACTAACTCATAAGCGCCCTTCTCTAACACACGTTTGACGATGTAAGGACCATGCCACATGGGGTTAAACTTTCCTGCCCCCAAGGGTTATTTCGGTTGATCCCACAAAAGGACCAAGTCTCCCTCACTAAACCTCCTTGGATGGACAGACTTATCATATTGGACCTTTACGTGATGCTTATTTACTTCTAGAGCCACCAAGGAATCTCGACGCTGCTCATCAAGTTGCTCAAGGTGGACCAAATGCTCCTCCAATGGTGAAGTGTCTGGTAAGAGTTATACGACTAGCTTCAAAGAAGGAATCTTGCATTCAATGGGAAATATCGACTCCACTCCATGTACAAGTTGATATGGAGAAAAACCCATGGCAGTATTAACGGCGTTTCTATATGCCCACAAAGCAAGATATAACATGATGTGCCAATTATTCTTACTCTGTGTGATGGTTCATTGGAGAATGGATTTAAGTGATTTATTCACTGCTTCTACCTGTCCATTCGCTTGAGGGTAGTAAGAAGAGGAATGCTCTTGCTTGTACCCTAACATTGATGCCAACTCTTCCATCATACAATTCTGAAAGTGTGAGCCATGGTCAGTGACAAGCTCTTTCGAAATTCCGAACCGAATAACAATCTTGTTGAATATGAAGTGTCCGGCTGTCTCACCGTCGGATTTAACTGTAGGCATAGCCTCAACCCATTTCATGAAGTAATCAACAGCCACTATGATATGATGATGCCCCCCAGCTGAAGCTGGGTTGCAATCCATAAAATCAAGCCCCCACTTAGTGAAGGGACCGACAATGATGATGGGATGTAACGGGGCAGGTTTCGAGCGCATGTTATGTGCAAACACCTGGCAACGGTGGCACCTCTTGACCTCATCTACACAATCCTTAAAGATCGACAGCCAAAAATAACCTGCTCTTAAGATTTTTTGGGCTGTAGAAAGCCCAGATAAATGACCACCACATGCCCCTCTGTGCCAATCATTCAACGCTACCTTGGCCTCTTCATGAGTTAAATAACCTCGTAAAATGGAATCTACCCCACGGCAGTACAAAGTGTTATCCACTATGAGGTAATTCTTAGACACGTGATGTAATCGTCGTCATTCATCCCGTGAGAGGTGAGTATGGACCTTCAATGTTTGTAAATATATAATGATATCCCCATACCATGGGTCTAAATTTGAGATTAAGAAGATGTGTTCATCGACAAACGTATCTTCAAAAACCAACTCCTCGGCCTCGCTTGGGAAATCTAATATAAGCTCTGCCAAAATTAACGATTTCTTCAATTTTGCCGAAACAAATTCGAGATCGAATTCTTGCAGGATGACAATCCATTTATTATATTTTCCCCCAATCATCCTTCGAGTGAGGACGAATTGAAATGGATTGACATAGGCTACAACCAAGGTCTGGCGAAGGAGAATATAATGTCTCAACCGTTGAACCGCATGTACGGTAGCTAAAGAAAGCTTCTCAACATGAGAATAACAAATCTCTGCATCAATAAGGTTCTGGCTCAGATAGTATATGACATGCTCTTGGAGCTCCTCATCCTCTTGAACCAAAACCATACCAATCATCTCCATGGACGTGGCCACATAAAGTAGAAAATCACGGCTATAGTATGTGGGACTAATCACTGGGTCCAATGCTAGGGCTCGCTTAAGCACATCAAAGGACTCCTGGGCTCGCTCATCCCAACAAAAGGTGGTGTCCTTCTTCAACAGACGCATGAAGCCTCTAGTCAAATTGGAAAAATTGACAACAAATCTCTGTAAGAAGTTTTCCATGCCTTGCAAACATTGAAGATGATGAATATTCTTCGGGGGAGACAACTAAAGTGATGCCTCAACCTTCAAAGGGTCAACTCTTATACCCTCTTTAGAAACGATGAATCCTAACAAGCGACCTGACTTCACACAAAAGATGCACTTATGAGGATTTAAACTAACCAAATAATGCCGACATCTTTCAAATTCCAATCTCAAGTGATAGGAATGACGCATTCTCATACGAGAATGAGCAGCAAGGTCATCCAAAAATACTTCGATAATTGACTTGAGATCGTGGAAGATCAAGGTCATTGCTTGCTGAAAAGTAGCTCCGGCATTCTTAAGGCCAAAAGGCTTTTTTGATATGCAAGCGTTCCCCAAGGAAAAATAAATGTAGTCTTATGTTGGTCCTCAGCTTTAATTTGTATCTGATTATATCCGAAAAAGTCATCCATGAAGGAAAAAACTTCGCTACCCGCACACTCATCCAAAATCTGATCAATAAATGGTGTGGGGAAATTGTCCTTAGGACAGGCACGATTCAAATCACGGAAATCAGTACATATGTAGATCACTCCCTACTTCTTATCTACCGAAATGAGGTTTGAAACCCGCTCTGTCAAGGGAATGGGATAGATAAAACCGACTTTCAACAGTTTCTCTATCTCTACCTTAATCGCAGGTGCTTTCCTAGGATTCAATACATGCAAGCGTTGTCGAACAGGCTTAGCATTGGGATAAGTCTTAATCTCATGTTCGACAATACGAGGGTCGATACCCGGCATTTCATCGTAAGACCAAGCAAATATATCATGGAATTCCTTAAATAGCTCAGTGTATTCTTGAATCTCAACATGGGAACATTCTGCCCCAATATAGACATTCTCTATCCTTCCAGGATCGCGAGAGATATTGATAGGAATCGTTGAAGATATGTTTTCCATGTTTCCATCAGCCATCGGACCAGGAGAGCTCAATGGAACCATAGTACTAGAAACTCTCTCACTAAGAACCTCCCTAAAGTCCTCAATAATCGCTTCATCTGAAGGGAAAATAGTATCAAGGCAGTCGTGCACGTGAGAAGACTGCACTTCCCATGCCGGCAGCACATAAGGGTCCTCCTCCTCCGTCCACGAAGAGGAAGGACTAGGCTCTGCAACACACTCGAGAATAGCTTGATAAGCTATCATAGTTGCAGGCAACGGCACGTTCGTCACGATGGGCTCACTCGGAGTACTCGGTGTAGGAAGAATCCAAGGATCTTCCATATGACTCGTGCAAAAAGACACCGATCTCATAGATGTCGAAGCCTCACTGAAACTATACCCTATCATAAGGATCAGTGCAGGACAACTAAAGCTTCCCATGAGGTATGGATACATGCCTACACCCACACTTCCAGTTGCCGGCTGAGAGTGTTCAATGATCGGGATCAAAGCTCCCGAAGATGCGGTAACAGACAGATTCTTGAATGTCATTTGATCAATCGTGACTAGCTTCCCATTAAATGGAAAGCATACAATGCGAAATAGGGAAGAAGCAACGGCTTGCATACTGTACATCCAATTCCTACCCAGTAAGAGATTGTAGTCAAGGGGTGCATCAACCACCTCGACCTCTATCGCAACGGTCATCCCTCCCAAATGGACTTTAAGGGAAGGAAGGATGTTGTGCGGCCTAAACGATCTCCCATCGAACATAGTTAACATGGTCGCTGATTTAGACAGCTCAAGGGAACCTAAACCCTTCCAACATGATAAAGACATCATAGAAGCGGTAGCGCCTTCGTCAATCAAGTGCGCTTTACGATCATGTTAAGACATTCTATGTGAATCAAAAGAGACACATAGTAACCCAAGCGAGGTTGAAGTCCTGCGGTTTCAAACTTAATCACGGAGGAAGAATCATCATCATTCACACCAAGGGAAAAAAGAAAAGCCTTCCTTTGTGAAGGACAACTCTAAAGCACTTCCAATGCAGATATCGCACAAGGAGTGTGGCCCAAATCCTCGACAACTAAATAGTTCTGGGTGGCTCGGGCATTAGGATTGTGCCCTGAATGCTTAAGGACTCCCTTAGGAATGTGAGGTGCAGCTTCAGGTTTATCCATAGGTTTCTCAATATGCAAAGGAGACCCTGGTGGATTAGGTTCCTTCCCTGGGCTGGGTTGTGACGAACCATAGTCCTTCGCACGGGTCACAACTTTTGCAGCACATACCATGTTAATGCAACCATGACCACTACCCTCCGGTGGATCTTGGTCACCACCAGACTGATCATGGGTCCTCGAGTTTATATTTTGATTGTGAGGTAAAGGCTTAGTTAGCACAGCTGGGCCCTGAGCCAAGAATCTCGAGGCTTCATCGATACGAGGGCACAAGTAACTGAGGTGATCGTCCTTACACAACTTACAAGGGAATTTAACCTTACGTTTAGCTTTCTTGTCCCCCCTAGAATTACGGGCATTCTTGTCATTATTATTAGCATTCTCATTCCTATTCCCACCCTTACAATTATTCTTACCCTTATTTTTATTCCGTCTGGGCTGTCGATTACCCTTATGGTCCGACGATTGCACCGAAAGTACACTCACTGCTTGGGTGGGTTGAGATGAATCCATGGCTTTTCCCAAAGTAGATTGGTTGATTGACAATTAACTAACTTGTTTTACAACTGAATCTGCAGGTTTAGCACTTGCACAACCAACAATTCTATCGACATGTGGTTTAGGTTTAACTTTGGGGTCGAAACTAGAACGCGGGGCATTGGGAATGATCTCATATAACAAACCAAACTGAGCATAAATCAAGTCCAATTCCTATGCCCTAAAAATCACTTGTTCCTCATTCTGCACTTCGGATGTAGAAACATCCTTCGCTATATATGGCAATAACGACTTAAGGAACCATTCAAGGAGGAATTCTGGTGGTATAAAGGCTTTAATTAACCTTTTCCGTCTACGCCACTCTTTGATATGATCCAAGATATGTGTGGCCTTATCCTACCGAAATGTCAACAAGAGTTCAGTACCAACGTCATAATGCACTGGTAGCTGGAAGTGGTTAAGAAAAGTTATCTCTAGGTCATCGAACAAAGCGAATTCCCCCCTAGGTAGCTCTATATACCATTTCACGGTGGGCCCTATAAGGGTGCATTGAAACAGCTTTAAACGGATGGAGTCCTGGTGTAAGGAATTCAAGGAGCACCATAGGTGAAAGGTAGTAACATGTTTGCTCGGATCCTCTCTCGGTTTACCCTTGAATTTAGGTATGTCCGAGGGAAGCTTAGTAGGGACAGCCGACCAAGCTGAGTCATGAGCTACAGGATCATTTATCAATCTCTACAAGTCAGGAAGATTCAGTGTCGTGAGGAAACGAAGCCTAGGATGATGAAGTTGATGGACCGCTCCCTGATAGTTCTGATTCACATAGGTCTGATTACCACCATGGCCTTGGCCATAGTTCCCTCCTCCCGTTTGACCCATATAGGGTGGCATGGAAGCACCATAGTGTGGTGTACCTTGACTATTAGGAGATACAAAGCCATAATTTGGAGAGTAAGCAGGTTGTTGATACCCGTCCCCATATGGTGAAGGACCCTGTCCATACTACGTCCCATAATAGGGTCCATAAGTCATCGCATGAGATGTCCTATGAGACACTTCGTAAGTATGAACATACGCTCCAGAAGTAGAAATATACATTCCAGAAGTAGGAATGTGACCTCTAGAAGTATGAACATGACCTCCCAAAACAACGGGCGGTGCATGAAGCTGAGACACAACCGGTCTAGTAACCGCAGTACAGACATAACTCGTAGCAACGTTCTGGCCCGAAGGACCATGTGAATGAGGTGGAGGGTGAACATTCGAAGAACTAGGGACGGCGGATGAAAGGATCTATGTAATTAAGTCTGTACTATTCCCTATAGTCACTCATCTCAGATCTGGTATCCTAATAGGATCGCTAACCCTAGACCTAGGAGGAATATGTGATGTAACTTCCACCACCGGGATGGAAGGTGCAATGTGACTAGTGCTCCAAAACCTCTCGTGGTAAGGAATGAGAGTGCCCCCGGCATAGTGTTAGGCTCAAACTCGGATTCGACATGAAATGCCAAATCATGTGTGGGAAAACCAGACATACCATAACTACCATAACTAGTGCTTGCGGATTCGAAATGAGTCTCGTCATCCTCCGACATTCCATACTGGTGATGCGTCAATGGGGAATCGACCCTAGAGTAAGTAGGTCTATCATGAAAGGTTCCTATCTCAGAAATCATAGGACCTAACTCAGTCAAGTCGGGTGAAGGATCATAGTTAGGAGTAACTCCCCATCTTCCACATGAATGGGAGGAGGTGGTTCAGGAATACCTTCTATATGGTCTCCCACGGTGTGTGAATCAATGTGCGAAGTAGTCCTCCTGGACTGTCTATTTCTCTCTCCCAAAGGAGGAGGAGATGTAGAAGGTGGAATTCCTGCTAAATGACGAGAACGATGAGGAGCCGCACCTGAATCCATAATGACTCAAAAAATAGAAAAGACTCTCTATCTACGCAAACCCTAGGCAATATATCGTGCACAGAGCAATCACCAATAAAATCTAAAGCCAAATGCAAGCAATCAAGGGTAGGATAAGTGAGCTCCCGAATGAAGCAAGTATGTCTTGCCTAGGACAGGCTTGAGACTCCCATACACAACAAGCGGAGGTATGTAACCAATTATTGTGGCCCTCAGCTTCAACGCGTAAACCGACTGTGCTGTCCAACCCCAACCTGGTCGGGACACCTGTAAAATAACCCCTGCAAAGTACCCCCTCGATATCCTAGGTAAGGTCACTAAGGTCACCTCAATATAATCAATGCTCAGGCAGACATTCGCAGGTGGGATTGACCATATGGGTAGGGTAGCAAAGCCTGAAACTCTCGAAAGAGCCCCCAGATACGAATACAATCCTGGAAATATCTCTAGTGCTACTCAGTTATGACTAGGGGTCATTCCAATCAAAAACCACTCACACTGCCTTGTGCTTAACTCCCTTTTGAGAGGAGGATCCTGAGAAACACTGGTTATACCAAGGATTTCACACACTCACCTGGACAGACACATACATGTTGTTGTTTAGTGGTCTTGGAGAATTTACTCACAATGAACTATTCCAAGACCCTAAAACCTAATCTTGTTGGTGAACCCTATCAAATAAAATAGTGTAGTTCATTTTAATTAAGCGTTGATTTTAATTGGCTTTATTACTCAAAAGAGGGATATGGCTGGGAAACTAATGGTGTTATGACACAACATGAAGTAAAATGCACACCTAACAATCAATGCAAATGCATTGTGTCCATGAAAACAGGGTATGCTACTACGTGAAATGCACAATTTTCTTCAAATGATAAATGCAAGCTTTCCTATATGAAATCCTGACTAATACTCCAAAGCAAATCTAGTGCAAGTACTATGCAAAATGCAAAATGCAATGCATGATGATAAGCAAATATTTTTTGGATTTTTTGAAATAAAATGAGATACAAAAAGCAAAAGAATGATTCTACAACCCCCAGACTTTGTAAGCACACTCAAGCAGCACTCAAGAAAAGCACTAATGTAAAAGAAGTCTAATGCACTAATCCCAAACAAAAAATCGAAAATGCCATCAAGAGAACATCCTTAAAAAAAAAAAATTACCCTAAAAAAATCGTCTCTGGTCAGAAACAGAGGTGTATACACACTCTGGCAGTATCAAAGGAGACTTAGAATCATCACAACTCACCCAGCAACCATTTAACTTCCACTAAAAGGAAAAACTAAGGGCATACGCGATTGTTTGCAGTAAACCCATGTGTATACATGGAAATAGCAGAGAAAATCGTGTGTATATGCGACTGTGAGTTCAAAACTCGCGTACAGGAAGAAAGGTGCATAAAAATCAAGGCAAACATACAAGCTGAGACAAACTTTACACCAATCAGACACTACCAGGAAAACATGCCCCCGGACCCGACAAGAAACAAGAGAGAAAGACCAATTCAAAGTCATTGAATGCCGATAGAAAACCCCTAAAGGACAACTACTAGGAACTCCCTAGGGGAGTCACCAATTCTGTTACGGAGAGAAATTCCTATGGCTTGGGGTACCACAACAGATAGCTTGACTCCAGAAATCAATCCTTTCCAATATGCAATAGAAATTAAATATCTAACTCTAAAGGATCAGACCTCATACCTTATTCCGGACGGTTGAAGTAGATCCCCGTTGAGCTTTCCAACTTCATCTTGAATTGATAGATTACTTCCTCAACCACAAGTAAACAATACAAGCATACTATATATATTGGTGTTAGATCTATTCTAGCATATATAATCAACAATGTATAAGCATTTGAAAACATCCATGGATAAAATATTCATTCAAACATACATTATTGGACAGGAAAAGATATTTCTATTAATATAAAATCAGAGATTACAATGGATACAACCTCTGTCAGCATGTCTGTGAATTGGAGAAACTGAATCCCCCACTTGGGCCTCCACCACCTCAATCCTCCATCTCTCGATAGCAAGCTCACAAGAAAAAGGCAAGCTTGGGAAGAACACAAAAGTGCTCCAAGGGACAAAGGGATGCAAACTCAAGCATAAGTTCTGGCAACAACGGACTATAGTTTATTTGCTCTCAATTCTCTCATATGCCTTCAATGTACCATAGAGTTCCTTATATATCTTTTCAAAGGGGTAATGAAAGGTTGAATCCGAGCGATCTCAAGGCATAGGGAAGGCCAAGAGTCAAGTGAGTCGGATCCATGTCAAGGAAAAATCCAAAAGTATTTGGATTATGCACACATCTCGATGTACGCGGTTTTAGGGTTCAAACCCGCGTATGTACGCGATAAGGGGTTTAAAAGTCGCGTGTATCATTTTTCACATGTTTTTAGGGATGGTCTAGGAAACATCAAAGGACAAAAAATGATCCAAAAGGTATAAGGAGTCTGTAGAGGGACAGGGGAAGGCCATACAAGTGTGATTCACCTAGAGTGGTAAAATCAACTATAACAGTGGGGCGTTCTGGCTCATCCATTCACTTCACCTCATTCATTCGATCATTGATTCACCACCTTCACTCCCCGGTCGTCGTGTGAAGGCAGGAGAATAGCAGAGCTCTTTCTATGTATGTATCCTTTGCGTTATGCGAGTGTGGTTTTCCCTCGACATTGTGTTTTTGCTGTGTTGCAACTTTATCCTAAGCTACAGAGTGTATGAGACCCTGGTACTCGTGTTCAGAGTAATCCTATGATGTAGAGTCTCCCTGTGGTTGTTGTGTTGTGAACTATGGTTCAGTTCTGACTGTGTGCGAGACTTAGGAATGGGAGAGATGTAGAATGCGCTTGATAAACATGGTGTGGAACCTCACAGTAAGATAAGAGTGGCTGGCGAACCTTCCATACAAATCCTAAAGAGCACTGAAAGGGAAGGTGTAGCCTGAGGGACTGTGGAGTAGAGAAAGGGACACTTCCTTGGGTTGAATGTGTAGGAAAAGGGGGATCCAGGCCAGATAGATCTTGTGAAGGTGTCCTTAGCTCTATAGATGAGCTCACTAGCTTAGCAGTTCTTCCTACCCATTTCATTAGAAGCCTAATAAACCCAACTAGAAAGATGGCTTGGCTGGTAGCCCGTTAAACCCATTTGTTGGCTTGGTTGTGTCTATTGCACCTGACATGGTAAGTAACCTTTGGTTGGACAATCTGATAAACCCAACTGCTAATGTTGGCTTGGCTAGGTAGCCTGATAAACCCAGTAGTGAGATGGATTGACTGTGAATAGTCTGATAAACCCATCTGTTGGCTTGACTGGTCCTTAAAGGTGAATGTTGGCTTGACTGTGAATAGTCTGTGAAACCCAACTATGAGATGGCTTGGCTGAGTGGCCTGTGAAACCCATGTAAGGGATGTTTTTCCCTTACAGCCTGTGAAACCCAACTATGTTGGCTTGGTTGAGTTTAATTTCATCCTTGGCTATGTATGAGTCTACTAGTGTTCCCTTATCCCTGTAGGAAATCATGCCCAGCTCGGGGGTGGCAGTGTTGCTGAGAGATTAAGGAGCACACTAGCCTATGGTTGGGTGGAACATTACAGCGACATAGTTGGTTGTGGGACAAGATTTATTCAAGATAAGTGTTTGTGTTCACGTAATTCTCTGTAACTGTAATGCTTGCATTGTATTTGCTTGATGGAATGTGATGAACATGTTGCTATGTTGAGTTATGCTTTGTTTCCTGAATAACCGGAATTATAGGCATCTATGTATGTTTTTCCTTCAATGCATTTTAGTAAGTTAGAGGGTAGATTGGCCATTTTGGCAATGGCCTGGATGATCAGATCGATCCAAGAACTTAGCTGAAAAGTTGAGTTTTCTGTTAGAAATCCTCATTTGCACAGTTTGCGGGATTAAGGATTTTGCGAGATGCGGGACGCAGAACGTCATTTCATAGATTTTGGTTTCCGCCAATTTTCCTTCCACAACTTGCGGGATGCAGGATCGTAGTGTTGCAATTTCCATATTTCCAATCCCACAAGTTAAGTTTCCGTGCCGTCAATCTTCGTAGGATGATTCTCCGTCATTGATCTGTTTCCAATGTGGAATGCAGGATGCAGGCTGCGAGAAGTGAGGTCGATATTTTGTGTAACTTTCGACCCCATGTCTCAGGATTTCCGCAACTTTGGTTTTTCCAGGCGAATTCTGAACCGTTGATTTAGATCTGGTCTGCGAGATCGTTTACGATCGCTGATTTCATCATGTTTTCTCTTTGTCGTCCAATCTCCTCTGAGATCTTTCCTTGCAAATTGTTGAACTGATCTATGGAAGACGGGAGGGAGCATTACAATGTTGGAATTGTCGAGATGTGGTTCATGACCATGCCCTTTGTTTCGATGATAGTGAAGGTTCTCGATGATAATGATGGGGTATGGGTACGTGACAGCGTGGTATCATAGTTGTTGGTTACAACATTGGGCCTAGATGGACCAGAAACCAACTCAAGAGTACCCTACAGCATGGTATCAGAGGCTGTCGGTTACAGCATTGGGCCTAGATAGGCCAGGTGACAGTAAGTAAATGGTTTTGATTTTGAATTAATGTGTATCTGACAAATGGTGTTGGTAACACATTTTGCAGAGTCATAGTACATTTGGAAAAGTAAGTGGTGGTTCAGCCATGAGAACCCATCATAGATATGATGCTTGGGATTCCTACGAACGTCCTCGAGATGCCATGGGGGGGAATTTCCGAGTTGGAAATGATGCATAGAGTCTAATGGAAGAAGATTCTAAGAGACACTACCAGATATTGCAGCCACCATGAGAAGCTTGATTAAATCCAAGGAAGAGCAGCATCAGTTGAATGCTGCTATGTTGCAGAGTTTGATAGACTTTCAAAGAAAGATAGACTCTGGGCAGGGTACAATGAAACCCGAAGGTAGTAAGAGTAGTACCAGAAGAAGAAGAAGGACTTCTAGTAAGTCATCTGACTCAGAGGAATCTAGTGGGGATTCAAGCTCTTCTTCTCGCAAGGGAAAGAGAAAGAGGCCCCATAGGGATCACACTCGAGATGAATTTAAGAAGGCTAAACCTCCTACATTTTATGGTGACGTAAAGACTGGACAAGAGGTTGAATATTGGATTCTTGGGATAAAGAAGTACTTCCAAGTTTAGGATTATTCGGGGAACATGAAGGCAAGGGTTTGCATATTCAATCTGCATGGAAGGGCATCCATTTGGTGGGAGCACTTAAAGCAAGTAAGGAAGATTAGTGAAAGGGGACTTAAGTGGAAACATTTCCATAAGTATTTCAAGCGGAAATACCTCTCTAATGGGTACTATGATGACAAGATCAAAGAATTCCATGGGCTAAGATTGGGACAGCAGACCATAGAAGAGTATGCGAAAAAGTTCTTGGAATTGTTAAGGTATGTCAGGTACATTAAGGATGAAAGAGTGAAAATTCAGCATTTCCTGAGTGGATTGCCTCAGTCTTACAAAGACAAAATTGATTTTTATGAACCTAGAACTCTTGAAGAAGCAGTCAGGAAGGCTAAGTATTGATATGAGAAAAGCAAGGGGAAACTTGATTACCATAAGACATGGAAGGACACGAAGAATGAGAAGTTTGACCAAAGGAAGAAAGGTTTCAAACCTTCTAGCTTCGGGAATCAGCAGAAGCAGCCAGCCAGAGTGATGGGAGAGAAACCAAGAGATACACAGCAAAACAAAGAACTTTTCCAATGTTGGAGATGTGGAGGACCCCACATGCACAGGAATTGTCCACTCAAGAATGAGAGTGCAAGGCCAGCTTACAACCTTCAAGAGGTAGAAATAGTGGGTCAAGTGGCAAGGGTTGTCCCTAGGATTTATGCAGTACTGGAGGACTTCCAGGAAAACCACCAGTCCACTATGGTTGAAGTTGCAAGTAAGATTGTTGATCAGTCTGTTTCTATCTCGATTGACCCTAGTTCTACTCACAGTTACATTACTCCTAGAGTAGTGGAGATTTGTGCCTTTGAGAAAGTAAAGCATAACAAATCTTGGTTAGTTCAGTTAGCCACCGGAACTAAGAGAAGGGTTAGTGAAGTGATAGAGAAATTTCCATTGAGTATGAATGGATTGGTCACTTGTGTAGATCTGAGTGTTCTACCGCTTGGTTCCTATGATGTTCTCATTGGAATGGATTGGTTAGAATCTCACAAAGTAAAGCTTGATTATTATAATAAGGCTTTTGAGTGCATGGATGAAGAAGGAAACTCAAGGATTATGAAAGGCATTCCAAAAGTGATTTCTATGAGGCAGGTTTTAGCAATGCAGTTGAAGAAGTTCTGTAGGAAAGGTTTCCAATTGTATGCAGCTCATATTTTTGAGGCAAAAGAAAGTAAAACTCCTGGGTTGGAGGACTTTCATGTGTTGCAGGAATTCAAGGATGTGTTTCCTTATGAGATTCTAGGACTTCCTCCAAACAGGAACATTGATTTCATGATTTAACTTGTGCCAAGAGCAGCACCAATGTCCAAGACACCCTACAGAATGAGTGCTCCATAAATTTTAGAGCTGAAGATGCAGCTACAAGAATTGTTGAAGAAGAAGTACATCATACCGAGTGTGTCTCCGTGGGGAGCACCAGTTCTGTTTGTAAAGAAGAAGGATGGTACACTCAGGTTGTGTATTGATTACGGACTACTGAACAAAGTCACAGTAAAGAATAAATACCCTTTGCCTAGGATTGATGACCTCTTTGATCAAATGAGAGGAGCAAAGGTATTTTCCAAGATTGACTTGAGGTCTGGTTACCATCAAGTAAGAATCAAGGATGAATACATTCATAAGACAATCGTCAGAACAAGGTATGGGCATTTTGAGTTTGTAGTGGTACCATTTGGTCTCACAAATGCACTAGCTACATTTATGTTCCTTATGAACAGTGTCTTCAGCAGCTATTTGGACAAGTTTGTTCTTTTTTTCCTTGATGACATTCTTGTTTATTCCAAGAATGAGGAAGAGCATGAAGAGCATTTGAGATTGACATTACAGTTGCTACGGGAGCATCAGTTGTATGCAAAGCTGAGCAAGTGTGACTTCCATACAGATAGAATTCAGTATTTGGGTCATATTATCTCAGAGGAGGGTATATCTATGGACCCTAAAAAGATTGAAGCCATTATGAATTGGCCTACTCCAAGAAGTGTGACAGATGTGAGATATTTTATGTGACTTGCAGGATATTATAGGAGATTCATTGAAGGATTCTCCAAGGTTGCACATGCCATCACTTCTTTGTAAAAGAAGGTGATAAAGTTTGAATGGACCTCGAGGTGTGAAGAAAGCTTCCAGCAGTTGAAGAATCTTCTCACCAGTGCACCAGTATTGAAGGTTGCAGACCCAAAGAAATATTTTATGGTATGTACTAATGCATGTAGACAAGGGCTTGGAGGAGTCATTATGCAAGACAACCACATTGTATGTTATGAGTCAAGAAATGTGAAGGAACATGAGAATAACTATGCTACTCATGATCTAGAGATTGTAGCTATAGTGCATGCTCTCAATATGTGGAGGCACTACTTGATGGGCAGAAGATTCGAGTTAAGGACAGACCATTGTGGTCTGAAGTATTTGTTTGATCAGCCTAGTCTAAATTCTAGGCAAGCGAGATGGCTAGAGTTTTTATGTGAGTTTGATTTTGAAATCAAACACATAAAAGGAAAAGAGAATAAGATAGCTGATGCACTCAGCAGGAAGGTGCAGGAAATGCATGTGGAATCTCTTAGTACTTGCCACTCAGATTTGAGGTAGCAGATTGTTAATCATACTGCTAGAGATGAATTGTATGTGCAGGTCAAGGACAGATTGCAGCGGCAAAGTCTTGGAAAGAGGTATGAGGGATATAAATTGGAATAAGATGGACTTGTTACTTATAGAGGCAGAATTTATATTCCAAATGTAGCAGAGTTGAGGAGAGTTGTTATGGATGAGATCCATCAAGCTCCATATTCTGGTCACCCAGGATATCATATGACAATTGCTACAGCTAGAAAGCAGTTTTTCTAGCCATGAATGAAAAATGACATGGCTGAGTATATTTCAAGGTGCATGAAATGTCAACAGATAAAGGTTGAGCATCAACACCCTGCAGGTTTGTTGCAGCCTTTACCGGTTCCAGAATGGAAATGGGAAGTTATTTCCATGGATTTTACTACGGGACTGCCAATGACTTGGAGACAACATGATTCCATCATGGTTGCGATGGGAAAGTTAACAAAGGCAACACATTTTATACCAGTTAAGTCTACGCATAAGACTGATGACATTGCAAAGATCTTCATGGAGGAGATTTTCAAATTCCATGGATTGCCTAAGGCAGTAGTCTCTAACAGAGATGTCAAGTTCACTTCCAAATTTTGGAAGGGTTAGTTTGAGGATTTGGGTACAAAGCTAAACTTCAGCACCGCGTACCATCCTGAGACTGATGGTCAAACAGAGAGAGTTAACCAAGTGCTTGAAGACATGCTTCGCATGTATGTGATGGACAAACCAACCAAGTGGGAATATTATTTACACTTGGTAGAGTTTGCTTATAATAATGGACAACAAGCATCCTTGGGGATGAGTCCATATGAAGCTTTGTATGGAAGAAGGTGTAGGACACTAGTGACTTGGGATAATCCAATGAACAGGGTTGTGCTTGGTACAGAATTGCTCAAGGAAATGGAGCAAGAGGTTGTAAAGATTAAGCAGAATCTGAAAGCAGCCCAGGATAGACCGAAAAGCTATGCTAATAAGCATAGGGTGAACTGATATTTCAGTGTTTGGGATCATGGTTACCTCAAAGTGAGAGCAAAGAAGAGTTCCTTGAAGCTGGGCAATTGCTCCAAGCTATCCCCTAGATATTGTGGGTCATTGGAAGTTCTTGAAAGAATAGGGCCAGTTGCATATAGACTTGCATTACCTGCTAGCACTAGAGCTCGTAATGTTCTTCATGTTTATTTGCTTAATAAATATATACATGACCCTAACCACGTGATAAATTGGGATGTGATTCAGGTGGAACCCGAGGGAGAGTTCTGAATCGATCCAATGCGCATCCTCAATAGGAAGGTCACCATGCTCCGGAATCAAGCGATAGGACAAGTAAAGGTGCAATGGGAGCACTATGGTCCTGAAGAGGCTACGTGGGAGCTGGAGGATGCCATGCGATTAGCCGCATCCATTTTTGTTGAAGTCTGCGGAACACTGAGGCGATGCCAGTGTAGCATTTTGTTCAAATTTTGTAAGCACTGAGGACAGTGCTATTGAAGGGGGGGGGGAATGTAACACCCCTGTTTTGACATCGTTGCATTAATGTATGTGATGTAAATATTATATGAAATCATGAAAAGGAGTTCAAGGCCAAGGCCCTGTCACTGATTGATGTTTGGATATAGGCAATCATGGTTGATGCCTATGGTTTCTGTGCTAAGTCAAGCACATTTGTAAACATCATGTAAATATGCAAATTAATGAAAAACACACAACTAGCTATATCAATGCAATGAATAATCAGATGGGGGAATGATTTTTCCTAAGGATAAGGGGATGGGAATGTTAACCTTGAACCTATATGGGGAAAAGCCATGTGTCATGGGGAGAACCCATCAGAACTGTCAACTACCCTCTTTCTTGTCTTTTCTTCCTAACCATTTATTCTGCCAGGAAGTGGTTGAGGTATTTATTGCTTGGAAGGGGAAGAGTATGGGAAATTTTGAATAGGGCAGAGCACCCAGTTCTGGAGTGTTGTGTTTTGCTTGCAGGCACAAGAAAACACCAGAACCGTATGTTATTTTGACCCACGCTTTCACGTTTGGTTTTACTCTCACCTTTTGAGAACTGCAGAGCGTTTTGGCTCATTCATTCAATTCACCTCAGTCATTCGATCATTGATTCAACACCTTCACTCCTTAATCGTAGTGTGAAGGCAGGAGAACAGTAGAGCTCTTTCTGTGTATGTATCCTTCGCATTCTGCGAGCGTGTTTTTCATTGGACATTGTGTTTTTGCTGTGTTGCAGCGTTATCCTAAGCTACAGAGTGTATGAGACCCTGGTACTCATGTTCAGAGTAAGCCTGTGATGTAGAGTTTCCTTGTGGTTGTTGTGTTGTGAACCCTGGTTCGGGTCTGACTATGTGCGAGAATTAGGAATGGGAGAGACGTAGAATGTGCTTGATAAACCTGGTGTGGAACCTCATAGTAAGATAAGAGTGGCTGGTGAACCTACCATACACATCCTGAAGAGCACTGGAAGGAAAGGTGTAGCCTCAGGGACTGTGGAGCAAAGAAGGGGACACTTCCTTGTGTTGAGTGTGTAGGCAAAGGGGGATCCAGGCCAAATAGAGCTTGTGAAGGTTTCCTTAGCTCTGTAGATGATCTCACTAGCTTAGCAGTTCTTCCTACCCATTTCCTTAGAAGCCTGATAAACCCAACTAGAAATATGGCTTGGCTGGTATCCTGTTAAATCCATTTGTTGGCTTGGCTGTGTCTGTTGCACCTGACCTGGTAAGTAACCTTTGGCTGGACAATCTGATAAACCCAACTACTAATGCTAGCTTGGCTAGGTAGCCTAATAAACCTAGTAGTGAGATGGCTTGACTATGAATAGTCTGTTAAACCCATCTGTTGGCTTGACTGGTCCTTAAAGGTGAATGTTGGCTTGACTGTGAACTATCTGTGAAACCCAACTATGAGATTTCTTGGCTGAGTGTCCTGTGAAACCCATCTGAGGGATGTTTTTCCCTTACAGCCTATGAAACCCAACGGTGTTGGCTTGGCTGAGTTTAATTGCATCCTTGGCTATGTATGAGTCTGCTAGTGTTCCCTTATCCCTGTAGGAAATCATGCCCATCTCGGGGGTGGCAATGTTGCTAAGAGATTAAGGAGTACACTAGCCTATGGTTGGGTGGAACGTTGCAGTGACATAGATGGTTGTGGGATAAACTTTCTTCAAGATAAGTGTTCTTGTCCACATAATTCTTTGTAACTGTAATTCTTGCATTGTGTTTGCTTGATGGAATGTGATGAACATGTTGCTATGTTGAGTTATGCTTTGTCTCCCGAATAACTGCAATTATAGGAATCTATGTATGTTTTTCCTTCAATGCATTTTACTAAGTTGCAAGGTAGAATGGCCAATTTGGCAATGGTCTAGATCATTAGATCGATCCAAGAACTCAACTAAAAAGTTGAGTTTTCTACTAGAAATCCTCATTTGCGTAGTTTGCGGGATTAAGGATTTTGCGGGATGTGGGATGCGGAACATCGTTTCGCAAATTTTGGTTTCCATAGATTTTCCTTCCGCAACTTTCCTTCCACAACTTGTGGGATGTGGGATGTGGGATGTGGGATGTGGGATGCGGGATCGCGGTGTTGCGATTTCCATATTTCCAATCCTGCAAGTTAAGTTTCCGTGCGGTCGATCTTCATGGGATGATTCTCCGTTGTTAATATGTTTCCAATGTGGGATGCAGGATGCGAGCTGTGGGAAGTGAGGTCAAGATTTTGTGTAACTTCGGACCCCACATCTCGGGCTTTCCGCACCATTTATTTTTGCGGGAAAATTCTGAACCATTGATTTAGATCTGGTCTGCAGGATCGTTTACGATCGTTGATTCATCATGTTTTCTCTCTGTCGTTCAATCTCCTCTAAGATATTTCCTTGCAGATTGTTGAACTGATCTATGGAAGGCGGGAGGGAGCATGACAGTGTTGGAATTGTTGAGATGTGGTTCACGACCATGCCTTGTGTTTCAATGACAGTGAAGGTTCTCGATGAAAATTTTAATTCCGCATAATGTTGGGGTATGGGTACATGACATTCTCCTTAGCACAGGAATCCATCCATTCAATCTCAAGAAAAAAACTTAGTGCTTTCTCTCTAAAACTTTATCTCTCCAAGTTCTATGATCATGTAAGTTGGACCTTTATAAGATTTCTAATGATTTAGATTGGTCTCTCGATAGAAATGGTCAATTATATATGGGATGTGTTCAATCATCCTTCTTTCCAATAACGATCGATGCTTCTCCATCTTCATTTTTTCGTCCTTCACGCAGTTCAAGACAAGGTTTTCCATTGTCTCCATTCATTTTCTTACTCATAATAGATGCACTCAACAAACTGGTTCATAACGCTAGAGAGACTGGAGATTTGAAAGGGGTAAAGTTTTCAAATTTTGAGGAGATTTCTCATGTCTTGTTTGTGGATGATGTGTTTATGCTTAGAGAAGCCTCCCCTAAAAACCTCCAGTCCATCATATCGATCTTAGACCTTTACAAAAAGGAAAATAGAATGCATATCAACATTGAAAAATCCAGTATTTCCCACTGGAAAATTTTGGATGAGGATATAAGAATAATAAAGGAAGTGGTTCCTTTTCCTTTAAAACCATTGTCAGAAGGTTTCAAATATCTAGGATTTGTTCTAAAACCAAACTCATATTATTTCAATGATTGATTTTGGTTATACAAGAAAGTGGAGACCCGACTTTCCTGCTGTGAGAATCAGTTTCTTTCTAGAGGATGCAAGCTAGTTCTCCTTAAAGTGGTCCTTTAGAGTATAGTAGTTTACTTGGAATAAATATCTTAGATAACCAAAGGTATCCTGAATAAAATTAGGAAAAAGATATTCTCCTTTCTATGGATAGCTAGTAAATAGGCTAAAGGTATTCCCCTGGTTAAATGAACAGCACTGAAAAATCCCATAGAATTTGGGGGATGGGGAATTAAGAACTTGGAGTTATTTTTTAATTAATTAGCTTCTAGATCTATCTGGATATTAGCATAGTACCCTTCTTCATTGTGGGGGAAGGTAATGAGTTCTAAATATTTTCAAGGCTCATCCATTACTGAATGGTTTAGGGATCCTGTTAAATCTCACAAGAACGGTTCAATTGGATGGAAGCCCTTGGTTCTTGCTTTCCCCTTAGTTGGGAATTGGATAGCATGGAAGGTTGGGGATAGAAGGAAGATCATAACTGGTAAGGATCCTTGAGTAGGGGTAGGAAACAATTTTAATCTTTTCGAAGCCACGGTTACTCATCTAAAGCAGCATAGAATCGAGGTATTGGTGAATGCTCAGGCGGAAATCCCTCAAGAGGGAAAGGAAGAGGTTGGATATCTTTGCAAGCTCTAGGTATGAGGGGAGATCTAGTAGTTTTTTGACCCATTATGTAAACATATTGGTGGCAGGTTTTTTTCATCTAGATAACACCACTTCTGATAGTCTTGTATGGACAAAGAACTCAAACAATGGAGAATATAAGGCCAAAACAACATACGAGGCCTTTCTTAATGAATATTTCACCGAAGAAAATAAGTGGTGGTGGTGCTCTGTGTGGAAAATACCTGGTCCATTAAAATCTAATATTACTATAAGGCTGGTGTTTTGCAATAAATTTCTAACATAGGGAAATCTTCAGAAAAGGAAGTGGCAAGGACCAAGCTTATGTTGTCTATGTAAAGTTGAATGTGAGATGGTCTCTCACCTCTTCTTTTCTTGTTTACATGTAGATGAGGTCTATAATTCCACAACAAAAAAGATCCATTCAATCTATGAACGCATCAAATCCTAGATGGAACAGAGATTTCAGAAGTGGTGGCATAACTTCTCAGTGGGTGTTTACGCTACCCTTCCTCCCACATTCATTTATGGAATTTGGTGGGCTCAAAATTCAGCTATATTTCAAAATCGTTGTATCCCTCCTAAGGTCATGATTTCCCTTATTTTGCAGTGGACTTAAGAACATAAAGATGCTCCCAATACTATTAAAATAAGGAATGTGTGGCCCCTGAAATTGATAAGAGGATTTTGTGGGCCTTCTTCTATGGTGCGAGTCAGGGAGAACCTCCCTTAGTAGGTTCACAGGAAATCCATTCTTATCATACAATCACAAATTTAGGATCAATTTTGCTCCAAGACAATGCTCCAATAGAAAATAAGAGTTGGCAGCTCTTTGGGTTGTTTTAAAAGTGGCTCGATCAAAAAGGATTTCTTAGTTATGGATATTCAGAGATTCAAATATGGTGACAGACTAGGAAACAAATAAAATTCATATTGCAACCCCACACGTGTAAAATATTCTTTCAACAATTCACTCCCTTCTCCAAGATTTCGAGACCACTTCCTTTGCTCATGTTTACAGAGAACTTAATACATAAGCAAACAAGCTCTCAAAGCTTACTCTTGTTGTGGTTCTAGGAACTATCGAGGTTCATGAAAGTAGGAATGGTATAGACTATGATTCCATTTTGTTTACATAAAAAACTATGAGATGTATGCAAGATATCTGGTGAATGTTTCTCTAATGAAAGGAAAGATCTACAATAGACTTCTTACCAGCTTCTATGTATTCCAAACCATTACAACAAAACTCCTACAAATATACTCCAAATTCATAATGAGTTCTTCTTAAAATCTGTCAAGAAATTCCAAGGAGACACACTACTTCCTTTCCATTACACTGGAAGGGTATGCAACTCAAAATGACAGAACAGTTCTCAATTTCCTTATTCGGTGTCCATTGTATAGTATGGAATGTTATATGTTTCCTCTTCTACTTGACATGAATACGGGGTTTACAATATTATATGTCCTTGAACAAGCAAGACGGATGACTTCTCTACTGTGCACAAGAGCCGCAGGAACTGGTAGGTATCAAACGAGTCAATTTTCTAGAGTAAAGCAGCAAAAACTACTTCAAAGAAAAGACTATCTCAGAAACAAAAGGTCTCACATCTCCATTGTAGACAGGGTTCAATGGAATAATAGCTTCCCTCTTCATATTTTCCTTCAACATATGTAAACCCACTATAGTCAGGAATTTATTAGGCTCTTTCAAAAGAGACGGAGTCTCTACCATTTTACTATCATTTGAAACCACCCCCAAATGATCTCAACAATTCAAATAATTCCACAAAACATACTTCTCCTCGTTAATATTAATCGTGTCATGATGTGATGCACTCAATCCATCCATCACGTCTTGCAATATCCCTCATGTAGAGCATCCTTTAGAGTTACTCTCATTGAAGAATCGCCTTACCTCCAGGATTTTGCACTCAATTACAAGTCCTTGATTTTTGTACACCTTCCACGTGAAGTAATGGCTCATATAACCATAAAAAAATATAAATCTCACCATCTAAAGGCATAATGAAAAATGGATGAGGTTCTAAGTATCTCAAAAGAAACTTTGGGGAATGATGAAATAGATTAGCTCCCTCATGTCTTGTTCCAACATTCCTTGCTCAATATTACAAGCATGCTTAGCTTGTTGACCAGGTCACTTGTTTAAAAATCGTAAAACATGATAAATTACACTTCCTAAAATTTAGCAATAAATTCATGGATTGTCCATACTAGACAACATAGAAACCCATCCTTTGGAATTAACTTGGGAACTAGATGATGGATAATTATCATTGAGTCCCCTAGCACAATCAAATGTCTGATATTCCTTTTATAATATTTATTCATACCTTTCCAAAGTGCCAACGACTCAGATCAATTGTTTGTGACACTCTCAATACCCAAGCAAATGTACTTCCTATTTCTACACCGGCGTCAAAGAGCATCGCCCCCCACCCCAACCCCCCACACCTAGGAATCTTCCAGCCTTGAATATTCCTTGTAAGGTTCGTCAAAAGAAAAGGATGTATTAATTTTGGTCATTAACCCATTCATTCAGCTTCAATTCATTTATTATCAATATCCATTTTGGATTTCATTTTAGCTTCGGTTTTACCTTTTGGCTACCTAGAACTAGTTTGTGATTATATAATAAACTATGCACCCAATTTATTTCCTGTATTTCCATATTTTATATTAGTTTCTTGGTTTGTCCTTTGGATTTAATAGCTTCAGTCATCATTTCCCATGCATGGGTTGCTACTTCCCAAACCTTTTTCTTTTTCTTTTTTGAAAACGAGACCGTTTTTTGCTAACCAAATTTTCCAGAATATGAAATGTGGAAGAAAATTCCCAACCTATTTGAACAATGGCTTATTTATTAATTTCCTCAACTATTTTTTATGCCATGTTATGAAGGATTCTTTCCAATTTTATGGGATAATGATTTTAATATTAAGTCCTGTAAAGACCACTCTCCACACTCCTATTGAAAATTCACATGTCAAAAACAAGTGCTTTTCATTTTCCTCCTCCTACTTACACAGGTGGAATTGATATAAACCTTGAAGTTCTCCCCTTTAGAGATTGTCAAAATTAAAAATCATTTCATGACTTAAGATCCAACTAAACAACTTAATTTTTGGTAAAGTATCACTCTTCCCGATTGAATTTCTTGGTAAATCACACCAAGTTTTGTTTTTCAATTCATATACATCTTTTACTATGTAACGAAGGCACTTGTCTCCCCAAACCTATTTATCATAGGTAAAGTGTTATGTGGGTCTACCCCATTCAAGATTTCAACTAGAGCCTTCCATTGGCGATGTATATGACCATGTATACTTGATAGCCTTCAACCTGTCCATTCTCCTACTATATCCCACTTTGAAATATCTACTAAGGTGTGAATACTATTTATTCTCATCCAATTTTGTAGTTGGATCAAATGTGAGTTCTCTCTTATTGTTGGGTGATTCATAATCCAGTCTTCCCAAATTCTAATAACTTCCCATTTCCTAGAAGGCACGAGACGGTTTTTTTTTCAGAATATAATCTTTACATAGACTCCAAGTTACTATACATGGATCACTATTAAATTGTTGATCTAGGATTATAAATTTTAATGAATTAGCATATTTCCTGTAGAGGACAGTCTTCCACCGAGTTTCCTCCCCCGTAGAAAAATTCCATAGAATTTTATCCCCCAATGTTTTGTTCATCAGGTGAGTGTCAAACATTGTCAATCCTCCATTATTGTGGAAGTCATAACTGTGTTCTAGTTGACCAAGTGGTATTTTTTCATATTATCTTTCCATCCTTGATACAAAAATTTTCAAGGGAGCCTGTCTAATTGGCTAGAAACCATTACAGGTGCTAACAAGATAAAATTTTAATATATAGCTAATTCAAGAGAGACACTTTCATTAAGAGTACTCAACTAGTTGGGTTTAGCCACTATGTACCCCATTGATCCATCATTTTTCTTATTTTTCCAATAACATCAATCCAATCCGTGGCTTTAGGAAACCCTTGGATTATTGGAATTCCTAGGTAAACAAAAGAGTTACAATTTTTCTTAAACAATAATTCTAACATGTTGGTGATGTTTTGAATATTTGTAGGATATTAATTCCACCCATAGACACAACACATGTGCTTATTTACTTCTCCTCATATTCCCTTAAATACCTATTTAAGATTGACTCAAATATGCATGTTATCACCATTAAAGCTCCTCCCAGTAAAAGTGTATCATCTACAAACTAGAAATGGTTAAACTCCTTAAATCCTCTTACTACTTTGATATTGGGAAAAATTTCTGAGCTCCTATCTGCTTCTATCCTTCTACTCAAAGAGTCTACATAATTATATATAAAATTGGATAAAATGGGCAGTCTTGTTGCACCCCCTTCCACTCTGAAAGAAATCAGTTGACCAACCATTTACTAGAGGTGCTATCAAAAGGAGTGGTTATGCATGCTTTGATCCAAACAATCAAAGCATTAGAGAAACCCAATTTGTGAAGGACAGAGAATAAGGAGTGTCTTACTCTATCAAAAGTGTTTTCCATGTCCATTTTTATGACTATGTCTTTCTCCTTCTTGATTTTTCAAGAATGAACTGCCTCTTGGACTAAAATTATATTATCAAGAATTTTCCTCTTGGGAATGAAATCAGGCTTGGTTTTCTGAAATAATTTGGAATAATAAAGGATTGAATATGGTAGCTATAATCTTAGTGATTATCTTGTACTAAAATTTGCATAGAGAGATTGGCCTTAAGCTAGAGAAAGTTGTCGAATTTTTCTCTTTTGGAATAAGTGCAAGAAAGGACGAGTTTATGCATCCTCCTAGTTTCCCCTTTTTCAAATACCATTTAATCATTTTATAAATATCCTTTTTTATTACATCCTAGGAGTATCTATAAAAGGATTTCGAGAAACCATCAAATCCAGGAGCTTTATCTAGCTCTAATTCCTAGATGGCGTTGATTACTTTGTTGGAATTTTCATTCAGATCTCCCCATGAGTTTTGTGACATGGGTTAACCCCCTCTCATGGGTCTTAACTTCGTAAATTATATCGAAGATTAACACCTGCGGTTTTTGGTCAAACGACAATCGTACTCCAACAAATGGTATCAAAGCGATGGGTCTCAAGTTCAAAACTCACCAAGGTAACACTAGAGGGAGATTGTTGGCATTTGTTTCTAGTGGTCCCTATGAGTTTCACGACATTGGTTAACCCCGACTCATGGATATTAAATTTGTATATTGTATCATATATTAACATCTACAAGTTTTGGTCAAATGACAATCGTGCTCCAACATACTTCTCTTTCTTCTATTTCTTTTTCTAACTCTTGGTTATCCATTTGAGTGACTAGCATGGGAATGTTGGAGATAATTCTATACATGAATCCTGATACGCTCCTTTTTTCTTTGTTAACATATTTTTTAAATGTTGAAATTATTCTTTCTTTAATATTTCACAATATTCAATGATTCTCCCACCAGTAGGACTAGTAATTTTTTCTACTTTGTTCATGTTTTGTCATGTTTTTTTCTATCGATGAAAATAAGAGGTATTTTTGTCACTAAATTTCAGCCACATACTTCTATATTTAATTCTCCAATACTCCTCCTCTTCACGATGCACTGCTTGCATTCATTTATTTGTTTTTATCCCATCCATCCTATGTTGTAAAGTTGACTCACTTATTTCCATTCTATCTTCAATCTCCACTAATATTTCTTGTATTTTATTTTTCCAACAAAGGGTTCTATATATCTATACTTTGAGCACCACTTAAGGGAAAGTTTTAGTGCCTTTAACTTGGACTCCCATATATAGTTTGGTGAACCTTCCCATTTCTTATTCCAATTATATTTGATAATCTCAACTTCCTTAGGATGTTGAAGCTAATAGGGGTTAAATCTTAATGGTAGGCAGCCATAGTTTATTTTTATGATGAAAGAAAGGCTAATCGAGTTGTGGTCATAGGTGGTTAAAGGAATGATATAAGAGGATATTACCGAATCATATTCAAGGAAGTTGTTGTTGAAAAAAACCTATCCAAATGAGTTGCTATATAACTTGATCCCAGTCAGCTTCAATTTGACCAAGTATATTTTCCATTATTTGGTTTGATATCTACTAAGTCCCATTATGCTATCATGTCTTCTAAAATTTTATTTGAAGCATCTCCTACACAGCTTCCTTTCCATTTCTCCTCCTGGGAGAGGACACTGTTGAGGTAAACTACAAAAATATAACACTCTAATCCTACTCCATCTCTTTCATTTGTTATGGATTACCAACAATCAAGTTTTTCACTATTATGCATTGGAAAATTTTAGATTGAATATATTATAATGATATCAAGAGTTTTTTTACTAATTCGGTGTAGATCCAATGCTAGGTTTTCTTTGAGTTAATCAACTTGATTTTTTCACTATTCCAAAGAGTTCCAATTCAGCCGGAAGCTCCACGTGAACTTGATAATATCCCTTGATTAGATTTCCAATATTTATGCCCTAAACATTGTATGTCCATGTCTTGTCACTTGGTCGCTTGGAGGAAAAGAATTGTAAGATTTTCCATTTTTATTAAGTATATCATAGATTTTTCCTTCTAGGATACTAGCTTCATTACTTAATTGAGGGTTTGGTAGATCCTCCCTTTTCTGGTTGGAGTCACCAGAATGCATGTTCCTTTTTGGGATAAGTTCTTTGTGCTTTGAATTACATTTCGACCCAACATTGAACATAGTCCCAGCATATTTTCCTTATTTATTATTTATTCTCTCAATTCTTTTGTTGGATTCCTACCTACATTCCCATTATATCTCTCCTCTTCCTCCACTAATTTTATGTCTTCCTCAGCTAAAGCTTGTTGATCTTGATTTCTTGTCACCACCATTGTTGATATCATCTCTTGTTCTTGGTTTGGTTCTGGTTCATCCAATAGACCCCACAATTCCTAACCATTATAAAAACCTATATCTATCATATATGATGAAATATTTATCATTAAATATGGATTATATAGATGATAATGTAATGTCCCAATTCAAAAATTCCCAACGAACGTAGAATTTTCAAAAATTTGTCTTAACTAGTCTTAACTCTAGGGATTTGAATGGCACAAGAGGGTATCGAATTTCGTAGGGACTAATGTGGGGAGTATTAGGAATATTAAATGGACTCTTTTATATATTTATGATAATTTATATACATATACAACTCGATTTTGGAACATTGGAAAAAATGGTAAAACTACTAGTAATTTATGGTGCAATTCCCCCTAGGGTATGAGCAAAAATGGTTGTCCAACTCCTAAGAAACCCTCCCAAATTGTCAAACATAGTATGGGGAATGTAATAATAATTCATTTACTTTCATTTTTTATCTTTAATATTTCTGCAACAGAGGTATAAATCTTCATATTTGAATGCATAAATTCAGTGCTATTTAGTTAAGCGAAATGGCATATAAAAGCTCAACTTCGACTTGTAAATGGTGCATATAATGGTTCATAACAAAGAAAAATGATTATATACCATTAAAAACATTGTAATATCTCACTAAAATAATTTAACATTGATCCAAGTCGCAACATACATCAGATATACAACTCCATTGAAATGGGAAATCATCACATGGAAACTAGTCACAACAATGCTTGGAAATGTGGACATTTGCATATGTATTTATTCTGATTTAGACTTATAGAGAATATGGGATACATATTACAGATCCATGAATCATTAAACCATTATTTTGTATCAACTAAACTCAATGGGGCGCAACCACCATTCACACAAGTGCGCCTTAGCAGAAAAATATGGAAATACAGTGGAAGTGGGAATTGAGAGAATGGGAGGAGAGATGGGTCACGAACAGTAGAATCCTCCTATATGCAGAAAAAAAAACCTCCATGAAACTATAAATTATAGGTCAGGGTGGCCTCTCCCATAGCCAAATTGGATGATAATCTCACTCTCTTTAAATTGTCTCACTAGCAGGGTAATTGAGCACTCACCGTGCAATGGACAAGCTAGTACTTTCCAAAATGCCAAAGGAAAATGATCCAAATGATAAAAATAAATTATCATTCCTCATGAAATATTTTTATAAGCCTCCAAATTTCCTCCAAGGTCGAATTCACTCTCATAGGCTTCCTCCAACTCATCCTTGATGTTTAGTAACCTCCATGACACTTGTTCTTCTCCTCAACCCTTCATCTTCCTCCAAATTGAAATTGTTGCCACCTCATCCTAATTTCACCCTATTGGAGGATATTTTTAGCCCTGACATGTCATATTTTCATAGGTCTATAATCAGATCTAAATTTCCATAGAATATTCCATCATTGTTGTCATAAAACGCAGGGAATCTTTCTCCAAGTGGCACCTAGTTTCTTCCTAGACTCTTCCTCTTCTGTAGGGAGTTTCCCCTTCTCACCCATTCAAATCCTTGGGATCATGATATTTCATTTAACACCTCTTCACCTTACAATAACATTCCATTGCTCATAATTTCGAATTTGGGGTTAAGTCATGACATGTGTAAGGAAGAATCTAGCCACCCAAGGTCTCCATGGACCTCCAAATGTCCTTATGAAGCAATGCCACTTTATTTTCTCCATATTTATTCTTTGTATGACCCAAATTAATGTTTAAATGACAAAATAAGGTTCTCTTGGGTGCTATATCTCCCTTATTGCAAGATTAAATGCCTCCTCCAAAACCTAGGGAACTGGTAGGTGGGTGAAACATTGTCAACTAGCAGACTCATTGGGATGGGGACATGACAGTCCTCCCCACCCAATACTGCTTGTCCTCAATCAATGCCAAGTTTGGATGCTACAATTTTTTTTTTGTCTTCCCAAGTGGCTTCCTCACTAGGCAAATCCTACCATTGTACCAAATATTCTTTTATTGTTCTGCTTCATAGCCTTCTCTCCCTTGTTCTCAAGATTTTGTTTGGAATGAGAACAAGTTGTCCGTCATCATCCAAAGGTGGTAAAGTATATTAAACTGAAATATGCTACCCTTTAACCTTATTAATACAAGAAACATGAAATACATTATGGATATTGCTTCCGATGGGAAGCTCCAATTGATAAGCCACTTCTCCAACTTTTCGAATCACTTTGTAGGGACCATAAAATACTGGTTTGAGTTTTTCTGAACCTTTACCCTTTATGGTGGTTTGTTTGTATGGATTCAACCTCAAATACACCAATTCATGCACTTGTAATTTCCTCTCCACTCTATGTTGGTATGCATATTGTTTTTGTTGATTTTCAGCAACCTACAAGTTATCTTTCAAAACCTTCAAAATTTCTTGACTTTCTTCAATCCAATCCTTAGCCTTTGGAGCTATACTATCACCAAAAATGTGGTCAATAAAAGTGGATGCATCATTATCATAAATTTCTTTGAAAGGAGACATTCCAATGGACATATGGAAAGTAGTATTGTAACAAAACTCACCCAAATGCAACCATTTTATCCATGCCTTTTGCTGCCCACTAGCATAGTTCCTCAAGTAGCCTTCCAAACATTGATTCATCCTCTCTTTTTGGCCATAATTTTTGGGATGATATCTTTTTCTAGGTGTAAAATTTATCCCCACCATTTTGAAGAGTTCTTTCCAAAAGTCACTCAAAAATCTGTTATATCTATCACTAACAATGCTCTTAAGAATCGCGTGCAATCTGAAAACTTCTTTAAAAAATAGTTCAGCCACTTGTACAGGAGTGAAAATGGTAGTAATAAAAAATAAATTAGAAAACTTAGTGAGCCTATCCACCACCACAAATATGAAATCCTCACCAAATACTTTGGGCAAACCAAGGATGAAGTCCATGGAAATGCTCTCCCATTTTTGTTCTGGAATAGGCAAGGGATGTAAGAGACTAGATGGATGAGTGTGCTCCACTTTATTTGCTGACATGTGGGGAATTAATTAACATACTTCATAACATCATACTTCAACCCTTTCCATTATAATATTTCCCTCAACATTCAATATGTTTTGAAGAAACCAGGGTGACCTGCTAGAGGAGAATCATGAGCTTACTTTAAAATTTTCTCCTTCAAACTTGAATTAGGGACCAAATAGATTATATTTTTGTAGTATATGATTCCTTCCAACACATTATACCTATCATCATGGTTATTCCCATCAAAATTTTCACAAGAAAAATTATCCTTGGCATACTCTACTTCTAATGTGGCTTTCCAATTTTCTGCTACATCCATTGGAGAAATAGAAGGTTTTCTAGATAAGGCATCAGATACCACATTATTTTTTCCATTCACATATTCAATATCAAATTCAAATGCTTGAATATTACTCTCCCACTTTTGTTTCCTTTCATTTATATCCTTTTTAGTGAGGAAGTACCTTAAGCTGTTATGGTCACTTTTGACCACAAATTTGTTTCCCACCAAGTATGGTCTAAACTTGATCAAAGCATGCAGGATGGCTAGCATTTCTTTATCATAAATGGAGAAAATATTATCATGTGGATGTACCTTCATACTCTCAAAATCTATTTGGTTGGGTGTTTCCCTTGTTTTAGGACTACTCCAATGCCTTCTCCTTATGCATCCAATTCCAAGACAAATGGTTTAGAAAAATCAGGCAAGGCTAGAATAGGACAGTTGCTTATTACCTCCTTCATTCTTTGGAAATATTTTTCATCCCCTTAATGCAATTGGAAAGCATATTTCTTTGTCAAATCAGTGAGAGGTGAAGTGAGTTGGTAGAACCCCTTCACTAACTTTCTATAGTAGGTGCAAATTGCAATGAATCCTCTTAATTCAATGAGACTTTTGGGATGAGGCCACTCTAAAATGGCTCTTATTTTCTCCAGAACCACCTTCACACAATCTTGACCAATAATGTGTCCAAGATACAAGATCTCTGTCAAACCAAACTCACATTTTGACAGCTTAACAAACAAATATTGATCATGCAGAATTTTTAATGCCTCTTCTAGATTATGCAAATGTTCCTTCCAAGTTTTACTGTAAATAAGAATGTCATCAAAGAAAACTAGTACAAACTTACGAATTTTCTTATGGAATATATTGTTCATGCATGATTGGAATGCGGCAGGTGCATTTTTCAATCCAAAGGGCATGAAAACAAACTCAAAGTGACCATAGTGGCATCTGAAAGTAGTCTTTGGTATGTCTTCTTCCCTCATTCGAATTTGATGATAACCAGATCTAAGCACAATATTTGAGAATAACTTGACCCCATGGAGATCATCCATGAGCTCATAAATCCTTGGGATGGGGTATCTATTCTTTGTTTTCTTCTTGTTTAATTCGCTGAAATCAATGCACATTCTCAAGGTTCCATCTTTTTTCTTTACCATAACAACTGAAGAAGCATATGGGCTGGAACTAGGCATTATGAGACCCAACTCCAAGAGTTCTATAATATCCTATTCAATCTCATTTTTACTCCTTTTGTGGTCTCTATATGTCTTCATTTTGATAGGTTGTGTTCCTATCTCTAATTCAATGATATGCTCCACCCCTCTATCTAGTGGTCTTCCTGGGGGAAAGTCTCCAAAAACCATCTCATACTTACTCAATAGTTGTTATATCTCCTTAGGATGCTTGGAAATATTCAAGTGAGGTTTAGGAGATGTAATTAAACACTCAACAGCCCATTCTATATCTCCATGCCTCAAGACATACCTCATGTTGTGAGAGGACACCACTTGGTTTGGGTAAGTGTGCATTCCCCTTAACAAGATGGGTTTCCCTTCTGAATTTTTGAACCTTATTTCATGGAATTGATAATTCATTGTATAATCCCCTAAAGAATACATCCATTGTACTCCCAAAACCACATTTGTATCAGCCACATTCACTACATAAAAATTGTCAGTGATAGTATGATTTCCTAGAGTAACTTGAAGCTTTGGAATCCATTTAGTGCAGTCCATAGAATTGTTACATGGAATGATGATTGTGAATCCATCAAAAATTTTATCTTGTAAATTTCTCCTCTCCACAAAGGGTGCATCTATGAAGTTTTTAGTGGCTCCTCCATCCACTATAACCGTGACCTTTTGGCCTTGTATGTTACCCTTGAGCCTCAAGGTGTGGAATCTAGGTACACCTGAGAGTGCTGCAATTTTTCTTGTATCAGGAGTGGGATGTTCTTCTTCTGTTGTTTCATACCCCTCTTATTGAGCTGCAAGTTGTGCTTCTTCATCTTCCCCCTCTTCATCATCTTCATAAAAAACTTCAATGTAGTGTTCCTTCCCGTTGGCACATATATGTCCTGGAACCCAAGGTTGTTGGCATATAAAACATAGCTTCTTTTTTCTAAGTTCTTCTTTGCTAGGTCCCCCTTTATTTTATATGGTATATGAGTCATTTTCCCATGGTTTCTTACCTTCCTTAAACTTGGAAGGGAAATTTGGCTTGGGGTGGTATTTGGTTCTTGGCAATACATTCTGCAAATCTCTTTTCAAATTCATGGCATCCTTCAATGTGGTTGGCTTGTGGGATTTCACGAGCCCTCTCAAAAAAAATTTCAATCCTTTAGTAAATAATAAAACCAACCTATCCATATATACATAAGAAACCATTACTGAAATTTTTTCAAATTCTAACATATATGCTTCAGGAGTTCCTACTTGCTTCAATTGTGCTAGTTCTTTGAAAGGAAGTTCAGGGTCTTTCCTCTCAAATCTCTCCATAAATGCATTGGAGAAACCCTCATAAGATAATATCTGATCATGTGCCAAGGTTCTAATACCATGGAACCACCAATCACTAGCTTCCCCTTCAAGATGAAAAATGGCCATTTTCAATGCATCTTCTTCAACCATAGGATTTAATTGAAAATACATGCTCAAGTTTTGCAACCAAGCACTAGTAGACATTTGTGAGGAACCATCAAAGGAAGGAACGGTTACTTTTTCCATGGTGTACTTTAATTCATTATCAAGAGGAGGTTCCCTATTCCCATTTCCTCCTTGCTTGAACTGAAGAGAAGCTCTAATGAACTGACCAAAAGGTAGGACTTTTCTACATTAATCACTTAGTCGTTGTCAATCATTTACTACTTCTCTAACATCATAAGTAGTGTCAAGACCTTATTTGGAATCTAAAAGCATAGGTATAGCAGGTCCATTCTGATTTTTGAACTCATTTGGTCGGTTATGAGGTCCAGTCTTCAAAAAAATGGCTTTCCCATGGGTCTTCCCCCAAGTTGGCTAGCCAAAAATTTGAACCCTTGCGTGAGGTGTTTGGTAATAATGTAAAGATATATTGTAATGAATTTTTTAATTTCCCCATTATCTTATTTTCCCGCCATATCACCAAAACCTAGTTCTTTCCTAATCTCTTCGTAACTATGATTACTTTCTTCACTTCCTTCTCTTTCATTATCAAGATCTCTAGTCTCCGTTTCTAATGGATGGAGGTCACCATCCAGAAAAATCAATATAAAAATCTCACGGGTGCTAATATCATGTTATGATACCACTTTTAATGTCCCAATTTGAAAATTCCCAACAAAGGTATAATTTTGGAAAAATTATCTTAACTAGTCTTGACTCTAGGGGATTTGAATGGCACAAGAGGATCTCGAATTTGGTAGGGACTGATGTGATGAGTCTTAGGAATCATAAATGGAATCTATTATATATTTATTACATGTTATATACATACTCGACTCTATTTGGGAACATTGAAAAAAATTGTAGCATTACTAGTAATTTATGGTGCAATTCCCCCTAGGGTGTGAGCAAAGATGGTTCTCCAACTCCTATGTAAACCTCCCAACTTGTCAAACATAGTATGGTGAATGTAATAAGACTTCATTTAATTTCATTTGGTATGGTTAATAGTTCCTCAACAGAGGTATAAATCTTCATATTCGAATGGATAAATTCAATGATATTTACTTAAGGGAAATGGCATATAAAAGCTCAACTTCGAATCATAAATGGTGCATATAATGGTTCAGAACAGAGAAATATAATTATATACCATTAAAATCATTTTAATATATCACTAACAGCATATAAAATTTATCCAAGTTGTAACATACATCAAATATACAACTCCATTGAAATGGGAAATCATCACATGGAAACTAGTCACAACAATGCTTGGAAATGTGGACATTTTCATATGTATTTCTTGTGATTTGACTTATAGAGAATATGGGAGACATATTATAGAGACGTGAATAATTCACCCATTCTTGGGCATCAACTAAACACAATGGGGCGTAACCACCATTCATACAAATGCACCTTCATAGAAAAACATGGAAATGTGGAAGTGGGAATTGAGAAAATGGGAGGAGAGATGGGTAACGAACAGTAGAATCCTCGTGTATGCATAAAAATACTCCATGAAGCTCCAAATGAGAGGTCAGTGTGACCTCTCTCATATCCAACTTGGATGATAATCTCACTCTCTCAAAATTGTCTCACTAACAGGGTAAGTGAGCACTCACCGTGCAATGGACAAGCTAGTGCTTTCCAAAATGCCAAAGGAAAATTATCAAAATGATCAAAATCAATTCTCATTCCTCATGAGATATTTTTATAACCCTCCAAAGGTCTTACAAGGTCTAATTCACTCCCATAGGCTTCCTCCAGCTCATCCTTGATGTTTAGTAACCTTCATGACACTTGTTCTTCTCCTCAACCCTTCATCTTCCTCCAAAATTGAATTGCTGCCAACTAGTACCAAGTGTGCCCTATTGGAGTATATTTTTAGCCCTGAAATGTCAGATTGTCATAGGTCTGCAATCAGTTATGACTTGTCATATAATTTTCCATCATTGTTGTCATAAAATGTAGGGAATCTCTCTCCAAGTGGCACCTAGTTTCTTCGTAGACTCTTCCTCTTATTTGGGGAGTTACTCCTTCTCACCCATTTGAATCCTTAGGCTCATGATATGCCATTTAACACCTATTCACCTTCCAAGAACATTCCATCACTCATAATTTCAAATTTTGGGTTAATTCGTGACATGTGTAAGGAAGAATCTAGCCACCCAAGGTCTCCATGGACATCCAAATGTCCTTATGAAGCAATGACAATTTATTTTCTCCATATTTATTATTGGTATGGAAAAAATTAATGTGTAAATGACAAACTAAGGTTCTCTTGTGTCCCATAGCTCCATTATTGCAAGATTAAATGCCTCCTCCCCAACCTAGGGAACTAGTAGGTGGGTGAAACATTGTCAACTAGTAGACTCATTGGGAAGGGACATGACATAGAAGCTAAACTCGACTCTTTAACTAATGGGGCCACAACCTCAGTAAACAATATAGGTTGGTATTCTTGGTAAAGTGGCTCAAAAGTATTCATCGTGACATTTAGAGATGGACTTGAAATTTCATATATGAGATTATTTGTCGGCGATGAGCAAGCAATATTATAGGGGGATTGAACTAGATGTGAAAATTGAGTCACAGTAATCTGGGATCAAGGAACAACTCACAGAAGATTTAGAATCAATTGTACAAGAAATTTGACATGAAACACACTGCAATTAGGAGTTTCATCTGTAAGAATGTATTCAAAAATAAAAAAGTATAGATACAATAAGATACACTTGCATGAATTGCAATAAAATTTGAATCCCGAGGAGGTCATTCGAATTGCATAACATGAGAGTGGCTTAGCTATCAATTAGCCACACTAGACACATCAGTTAACCACTAATCACAGCCATAATTGACTATAACTAAGCCCTAACTGAATCGAAGGTAGTTATGATTGAGTCTAAGTGAATATAACTCAACTGCATGTCAATCAGTAGGTGGGGGCGCATATCTAACTCAAGTCAGCTCTGATGAAGTGAACTGAACTCAACTGAGTCACTAGAAATTGTTTGAGGCACCTTAAATCACTCCAGTTAACTCAAATCATCCTAAAATAGACAAATAGATGAGGAAGGCACCTTTCCAACTAAGTTTAATTGATTGTTAGGTGAAACAACATTCAATTAACTAATTGGTGCATTTATGACAAGTAGATAAACCCAGATTTGCTCCATGATTGAAGGAGGAATCCTAGTTAGCCTCCCTGATTGAAGGAGAAGGCTTAGTTGGCCTCCCTGATTGAAGGAGTGTGTTGGTGTTGATGTCAAGGAGTGTGCTAGTGTGTTGATGCTGATGTCAGTAATTAGAGTCAATGATTTAGGATTAGTGGATAATTAGGACAAATTAACCAAATAAAAATGTGTAGCTTGGATAATGACTCCAACCCCCCCCCCCCCCCTTAAGCTATACTCGTGTGGAGGAGTAAAATAAATAATGTTAGGGGCCCGGAAACAAAGGCCATAGGTCACCCTGTACAAAAAGTAACTCTAAAATGCTCAAATAAATGTTAAGTGAGGAAAAGGGGAAAACCCAGTGGGAACAAAACCCCCCCTCAAGATAAACACTAAAGAAGTAATTTTTTTCACCTAATTAAATCACCCCCAACAGTGAATGGAGGTAAGTGAAATTTTTCTCATTAAATTTCTTCATGAAAATATTTGCAATATTCTCATTTGTAGGGCAATATTGGAGAACAATTGTCCTTCCATGCACCAACTCCCTGATGTAGTGCATGTGGATCTCAACATGTTTGGTCCTCTTCCGCTGAACTGGATCCATTGATATATTTATAGAACTTTTTTTGTCACAAAATATGACTGTGGCTAAAGAACTACCAATCTCAAACTCAGACAAAATGCCTTGCGGCCAAACTGCATGGATGCAAGCATTTACTGCTCCCCTGTACTCGGCCTCTGCTGAAGAAAGTGAAATGGTAGCCTGATTTTTGTTGGACCAGCAAATGGGGCCACCACCTAACATAAACACATACCTGGAAGTGGAGTTCTGATCTATGGTATCCTCCGCCTAATCTGAATCTGTAAAACCGACCAACTCTAGTTCAGAATTTGCAGCATGGTGAATGTCGTAGGATCTAGTGCCTTGGATGTACTAAAGAGTCCTCTTTCCTGCCTTCCAATGGAGATCATGAGGCTGCTTCATATATATTGATACATCATGCATGGCATAACAAATTCCAGGCCTTGAATGTGTCAAGTATAGCAAGATTCCGATCAACTAGCGGTAAATAGTGGAATCCATGGGTGGAGTGGATTTTCCCTCTTCAAGACTGATTCCTAAGAGGAAAGGAAATGGTGCAGCATTACAATCAGCCATGCTAAACTTAGTTAAAAAGTATGAAACGTATTTTTATTAAGTAACCAATATCCCATCATAGTCTTGAGTGATTTCCATCCCAAGAAATTGTCTCAGCAGGCCTAAATCACTCATTGCAAAAGCATCATGAAGAGCAGTTGTTATAAAGGAAATCGAATCAAGTGTGCTTCCTGTTATCAAAAAATAATCCAAATACATTACTATGATCATAATATTACCTTAATACTAATAAAAATATACATTTGGATCAGATTTGCATCTTTGGAAGTTCTATGAGAGCATAAATGCATCCATTTTGGCATACCACGATCTTGGGGCCTAATTCAACCCATATAAATATTTCTGCAACTTACAAACCAAGGAAGGATATGATGTATAGACTTCAGGCTACTTCATGTATATTTCTTCTTGCAGGTATCCATGAATAAAATAACTCTTGACATCCATGTGATGCACCTCCCATTGCTTGGATGCGAGAATGGCCAAAACTAGCCTTATGGAATCCATCTTTGCCACCGATGCAAAGGTCTCATGATAGTCCACTCCTTGGACTTGGGAGAGCCCTTTTGAAAATAGCTGTGATTTGTACTTGCAGGTTGATCCATCTGCAGCAACCTTTGTCCGATATACCCACTTGCATTGAACAAGTTTCCTCCCAGGTGGAAGGGAAATTATCTCCCAAGTTACATTTTTCCAAAGAGAGTTGAACTCTTCATCCATTGCAGCATGCCATCTCGGATCTTTACGAGCATGGTAGTAGGACTTGGGATCAGAACCAATCATCATATAATAGGTCTCAGACAGCAAGGAATCATGACAATAAATATCAATACCTGCTCTTTGAAAATCTAACCGGGTTCTTCTTGAATCAACAGGATTTCCAATGTTTGTCACGGTGGAGGAGAGTGTCTTTTTGGCCCATTTTGGAAGATGTGTGGGATGATTTGAATCTGACTCAGAAACCGATATATTATGTTCACTAATATTAGACATAATATCTGAAATATCAGAAGCTTCACTTCCATTTTCATCATCAGAATGATCGGCATAACAGGAGGGAATTTTAGCAGTTTCTTCCTCAACTAGTTCTACATCTTGGAGAGGTTATTCATAGCGAACACTTCTCTCAATGAATATCTGTTTGGTTATGATATTTAGAAGTTTGTATCCCTTTGATTCCTCTGGATACCCAATGAACAAACACTCAATACTCTGCGGTTGCAAATATTTCCTCTTGTCAAGTGGAATTCGATCCCAAGCAGTGGACCAGAAAACTCTTAAATTGGACACATCTTGTTTGTGCCCAAAGTATGCCTTGAAAGGAGATTTTCCTTTCATGGAAGAGTGAGGTACCCTGTTCTAAATGTAAGCAGAAACATTCATTTCCTCAACCCAAATATTTGTAGCCAAATCTTTGGCTTCCAGCATGCAGGTAGTCATCTCTTTGAGGGCCCAGTTTTTCCTTTCTGCTACACCATTCTGCTGGGGTGTGTAGGGAATGGAGTGTTGGATTTGGATCCCATATTTAACACATATTTGCAGAAGCTCAGAATTGATATAATCTCCTCCATTATCATATCAGAGAGACTTTATCTTCCTCCCAGAGGAATTCTCCACAGATGCCTTGAATTCAGCAAATCTTTCAAGAACCTCACATTTTTTCTTTAGGAAGAAAACCCAAGTGAATCTGTAGAAGTCATCAATAAAGGTGAGCACATAAATTGAACCACTCATGGAGGTTGTGGGCATGGATTTTTGATGTCAGAGTGGATCAGCCCCAAAATACTTGTTGCATAGCTTGCCTTTCCCCGATCAAATTTTTGCTCAGGGCGTTTGTCGACAATGCAACCTTTACAAATTCCACTAGAAGTTTTGATGGTTGGGAGCCCTTCGACCATGGAATATTTTTGTAGTTGCTGCAAATATTTGAAGTTCAAATTTCCAAATCTCTCATAACAAATCCTATTGACCTCATTCCCATGATTCAGAAGAGTGGTGGGATTTGCATTCGGCAAAAACTTGGAAAACTCATAGGTCTTAGCATGATGGTTTGCTAGACCTGCTGCAATGAGCTTCCCAGATGCAATCTCTGAGATCTCAACATCATTTGGGTTGAAAGTAACTCTCCTGGGCACTCCAGTGTGTGTCATTTGATATACACTCAACAGAATGGAGGCCAAGGAGGGTACATATAGAACATCAAATAAGCTACCATGTTCAAGTTTTACAGTACCTTTGCCTTTCAAAACAATCTGAGAATCATCTCCCATGTGGATGGGAATGTTGTTGTCGGAGTCCAGGAATGAAAAGGATTCTTTGTATTCCACCATATGCTTCGAAGCACCAGAGTCTATGAGGAGAGCTATAGGCTTCGAAACAGTTGCCGTGAGGGCATGTCCTCATTCTGGTTGGATGTCTCGATCATGATTATCTCTCTTCCTAACACTGTCAAAAGATTTATATTGTTCCTCTCAAGGATAAGAGTCATTTCATCAAGATTTTTCTTCATGTAGGAATGTTCCAAGGTGAAATCCCTTTCTGCAATAGGAACACTTGACCTCTTCTTTGCCTTGGTTCCCTTTGTCCTTGTTTTTCTTTGAGCTGAGAGACTCATCTTGATGTTGGTTCTTCTCCTTTGGCTTGGAAAAATCAAACTTAGTATTTTGATTATTTTGCTTTCCCTTACCATTTGTAGCTTTGGGCCCCAAAGCAAACAGTCCATGATCTTTGGAGGATCTGATGATCCCCATCTACACAAGCTTGTCATGATCATTTGTGAGGGACTCAATGAAGGCATTGAGAGTGGGAATTTTCCAAATTGGGGTTTTTATCTTCCTGGTATGGAATGTGGTAACAAAAATTGAGTAATCCGGTCTAAGTTTGGAAACAATGGAGAGAATGAGCTGATCATCCTCTTTCTCCACTTCACACTGCTTCAAGTGGAGCACTAGGAGCTTGAATTTGGTGAAGAATTCATTCAAAGTTTCAAAGTTTCCTGGGTGAAGAGAAATCATCTCATTCTTTATCCTATAAATCCTCATCTCATCTTTCTTATCAAAGAGATCAACAAGTTGATCCCAAATTTCCTTTGGATTCTTCAATCCAGTGACATGGAAATGAAGATCTTTGGAAATAGAAAGGCACAGAAACCCAAAAGCTTCATCCATCTTATTCTAGTATCTTTCTTTGTCTACAACATGGTTTGGATCTATCTTAGTGTCCATTGTGACTATGTAGAGTCCTTTGGCACACAATTGAATCTCCATGTCCCCCTTCCACTGGTGGTAATTGAAAGGAGTAAGAGGATCCACAGAAGAGGCCATTTTTCTGTTGTAGCAAATGCAGTAGAAGTCTTCCAAAAAACTTACAAAAACACAAAAAAGGCACCGTAAGGTCGGACAGCCTACACTTTTCAAGTTTTCATCACACCCAGCTTAGTCAATCAAGCTAGCTTTATTAACAATTCCTTTGCTTAGGACTTATGTGGTAAACTTGACGCTTATGTTGCAAAGCTAGAATTTTTGATATTTTTGCTCGAATACAATCATAGATCCATCAAGGAATCTTGTTCAAGAAGAATATCCTTGTCCCGTCGTGGCTCTGATACCATGTGAAAATTGAGTCACAGTAATATGGGATCAAGGAACAACTCACAGAAGATTCAGAATCAATTGTACAAGAAATTTGACATGAAACATGCTATAATTAGGAGTTGCAGCTGTAAGAATGTATTCAATAATAAAAAAGTAGAGATACAATGCGATACACTTGCATGAATAGCAAGACAATTAGAATCCCAAGGAGGTAATTCGAATTGCATAAAATGAGAGTGGCTTAGTTGTCAATTAGCCACACTAGACACATCAGTTAACCACTAATAACAACCATAATTGACTCTAACTAAGCCCTAACTGAATCGAAGGAAGCAATGACTGAGTCTAACTGAATAGAACTCAACTGCTTGTCAATCAGTAGGTGGGAGTGCATATCCAACTCAAGTCGGCTCCGATGAAGTGAACTGAACTCAACTGAGTCACCAGAAGTTGTTGGAGACGCCTAAAATCACTCCAGTTAACTCAAATCAACCTAAAATAGACAAATAGATGAGGAAGGTGCCTTTCCAACTCGTTTTAACTGATTGTTAGGTAAAACAACATTCAGTTAACTAATTGGTGCACTTATGACAAGCATATCAACCCAGATTTTCTCCCTGATTGAAGGAGGAAGCCTAGTTAGCCTTCCTTATTAAAGGAGAATGCTTAGTTGGCCTCCCTGATTGAACAAGTGTGTTGGTGTTGATGTTGATGTCAAGGAGTGTGCTGGTATGCTGATGTTGATGTCAATAATTTGAACCAATAACTTAGGATAAGTGGATAATTAGGCCAAATTGACCAAATAAAGATGTGTGGGTTGGATAATGACTCCAACACTAGAGCCTCCTTGGATTTGTTTCTTACTTTCCTCCATTGAGCGTCAAGATTCGGTGTCATAGGGATTGGATGGTTTTGAAATCCTTTGCAAAGTGACCATAAGCATGGCATGATTTACACTTAAATGACAGTTGCTCATAGTACAATTATTGGTAATGACTCTAGTTATCCAAGACAAGATGTATAGCTTCAGGCAACCCTTTTTCAAGATCCATCTCGATGCTTATTCAAGCATAATGAAACATGCCATGCTTAGGTTATGCATTTTCTATGTACTTTCCCAACAAATCACGATATCCTTCAAAGAATCGTCTCCCCAACAGTGAAGAGGAAGATGTGAAAGTCTTACCCACACTGATACTACTGAGGGAATCTCTAAGTTTGGATCAAAATCAAGTGTCCAACTCTTTAGATACATTCCTCTATTGCTGAAAAATATGAGACACGGTAGAAAATTAGATCTCTATCTTCTTCAATTCAAAGATAAAGGCATAAAATATTCTTCCTAGAAGTAATGATTTAGTTTTCCCTTAATTAACACATTTCAATTCTTCTACACCCAATTTCATGGATCTGGGAGAATGGAAAGTTTATGTAAATTGACCAATTAGTACTTTCTATGAAACTACTAGGGATTTTTTCCTAATCATCATAACATGTAGAACCACCTCAAGGATGTCTGGAAATTTTATGAATCTTGAGACTTCAGATATGGCACTGGACTTGCCCATAGATTGGGTCAAAGAATGTAAGGCTAATTCATCTAGTGCAGGTGGAGGGTGAGTTCCTCTAGAGTTAGAAACCATCTCAACATTATTTATTCTGCTCTACACGGGTTTCTTGGAGCTCATTCACGTAATTAATTGGAGAACCAGCATAGTTTTTGGGGGATGATTGCTACCCTCCCCACCCAGGATGAATTCCCTATAGTTACATGTTGAGATCTAAATGAATATATTGCTCTATTAGATTTGATCCTTGAAGAGTCTAGTTTACCTTGGGTACCATCCCCAAAATGAGGGGAATCACATTGTGGGTTTCTTCGAGATATATATTTCATGGAACAAATATATATATAATGTTGATCTTGAAATATTTTATTTAAAGTGAATATAGAAATATTTATTTTATGGCCGACATTGAAATATGTTTTTGTAATTAATATTTTTTTAAATGTAAACTCCATGTTGAACTCAAACATGGAAGAAATCTAAAAAGCGCCTATCAATGCAATAATTTGTAAATATATATTTTAAAAAGCACCTATCAAAGCGCCTATCATTGTAAACTCCATGTTGAACTCAAACATGGAAGAAATCTAAAAAGCGCCTATCAATGCAATAATTTGTAAATATATATTTTTCCTATTTTAAAAAAAAACATCTATATACACAATCACTTAGATCATTTTTAATTATCATTCAATTTTGTTTTCATGCGATTTCATGGTGGCCAAACAATAGCTAATTCCAAACTTTCATGCAACACCAATTGTATACATTGGCGCTTTCATTTCCAAGGTATAACTTCAAAATTGTATATGTTTGTAAAACTTCCTTTCAATGAAAGGAGAGGATAAACTCCTTTGTAACTCTTTCTAAATATTTTGTTTTTTGTCTTTTTTCAACATAAAACAAAAAAAACATGCAACTTGTTATTCATATTTGAATCAAAGTTACACATTACAACCTTCGACATCAAGTAGCATCATTCTACACATGCTAGAGTTTTAAACAGACTGACTACAAATACACCCTTCAACACTCCTCAATAAATCAAAATACTAACAGTCCATCCAAAAGAAATTCAAGTTTAGTACTAGGGCATCCAAGTAAAATGACTAAAAGATTACTAATAGGATTTTCTAACAAAAGCATAATGGATCTCAAAACTCATAATAAGATCCAAATTCAATGCGGTATTCATCAAGAAATTCCTCAAAACGTAGAAGCCCATCCATTTCTCCAATGGCCTTCTTTTAGAGAGAATCAGCTTCCTAATTGAAGATATGATATATATGGTTGAATGAAATCAAAGCAAAATATTGAGTCAAGGTCTTCACCCGGTTCAGCCAAAGATGCAGAAACATGGAGTGCAAAGAAGAAACTTCATTTTCTCAATAAATTATAACCTTGGAATCTCCTACAACCCTTAATTCCGTAAAACCACGTTTCTTTGCAAACCAAAGTAATCCCCATAAAGCAAGTAGTTTAGCATGAGTGTTAGAACCCCTTCTGACACCCATCCACAATCTAATATAATGATTCCTTTTAACATTCATAAACATACATGCACCACACCACCCATCTTTTTCTGCCCCCGTCAAAAAAACCTATCAAAATATCGTTATTTATAGAAGATCTAACATAAACCTTTGGTTTCTTCAAAATATCATCATTTCCCATTTGAAAGTAACAAATATCTTAGCATAAATGTGAAACAATGATGACTTGATATCCTAAAAGATAGACCTATTTTACATCTTCCAAATTTCCCAAAATAACCCAAAAAAAAAACTTATATTAAACCTTCTTTTTAAACAAACTGAAAGTACTCTCTTCATAGCTTTCCAATTCCCAATTTTCAATCACCTTTCTTATATTTTGTTTCCATGAGAAGAGATGAAAATGAATTTTAAATAAAATATGTTGTACTTTTACATTCTACTAATTAAATTAGAAATAGAATAACTCTTTAGCTTTCTTGTGTTTTATTTCTTTGAAATGACATGAAAATAAACTATGTTGTATTTTTACATTCTAATATATTAAATTAGAAATAGAATAACTATTTGAGGAACTATTCGAGGTGATCAAAGGTTGTGTTAAATAAGCTAAAGTTCAATTGTATTCCCAATGGCATGACATGGTTGGTGAATCGGATTAATGGGAAGAGTGTTTAATACCACTTTTAACAAACGTGAAGGGTCGTTGTAATGAAAAAACAAATTACTTTAGTAAAGTCATTTTAATATAAATAATATATTTTTAAAAGAAATATTTATAATTATAAATTTATGTCTCTACATTATTATTAATATATTCACACAACAAAGTTTATTTGCTCTTATCAATCATTGAATGATCATACTTGAAGATATATATAGACATTATAAAATTTTATCAGAAGATTGAGGCCTTTCATTCGTGAATCCTTATTAGCCTTTTCTAATATATAAGTGTATATTTATGATTTTAAAATATATATAAAAATCTCTTAGGATCATGCATACTCATGAAAATATATAGATAAATGGGTCAACCTTGCTTTTTTGTTACTACAAAGTGTGAATGGGTTGGTGATAATATTTGGGTTAGTGCTAGCTTTCTAATTTTATTTTTTCTTAATAATTTTGAGATAAAATAAAAGTAATTATTATTTAATTTATATATGTATTAATTATAATAATTTAAAAAATTAATAATTTTAGTAATTTTTTATTTTTTTAAATATGTTTTATATTTTAACTTATAATGATTTAATAATATATTTTATATTTTAACTTACAATCATATTTGAGTAGTTGTGTTTTTTTCTTTAAGCTTTGGATTAATGTTTATAATGATTTAATAATACTTTTTATATTTTAACCTACAATTATATTCGAGTTGTTGTGTTTTTATCTTTAAGGTTAGGTTTGGATTAGTGTGTGGTTTTTGAAATTTTTTGCTATTTCTAATTATTTAATCAATAATATTTCATTTAGTGTTTAGAATAAATTTTTTCATTAAATCTAAAAAAATAAAAAATAATAGAAAATAAACCTTTATTTCTATTTTATGATATATTTTAAGATGTTTTTTTTTTGTGCAATAATACATAATGACTAGTGGAAGAAAATACAAATATTAATTGAAGTCGAAAATTCAAAATGCAAACTTGTATCAAGTTTAAGGATAACCATTCATAAATGTCTTATTTTACTTTTACAAATATATTATTTTATATATTGTTGCACCGAGCATATTACTTGAAAAAAATACTAAAACATATATAAAAGAAAGGAAATACTAGGTACTTCGCCTTTGTTGGGCATCTTCCAATAGATGTTGTTTTTCCATAATCTTAATTAATGCCCTAGATTTATGATTCTTGCTATCAACAACTAGAAAAACACTACCTTGTTTCAATGTTGACATGGGGAGGAAGAGGATCCCTAGAGGTCCAAGAGGATTCTACAATAGGGGAGGAGTTTGCCTAAAAAGGAGGATTCACCGTACTATCTGGAATGCCAAGACGTGTCATGACAAATTCCGTGAGTTGCTTGACCATATATATATGATTGGACCATATTTATAATTCCTTGGACACCCATAAACATATCCACTTCCTTCTACCAATTCCTCAAATAAATTGCATGCATGATGTATCAGTAGCACAATTGTTTCTTGTTGCATTGCTAATATAAGTTTTTTCCTTGAATTCTACCTATCATCACTACCATCTGACCCTCCCATTGACAATTCCACAGTGCACTTATCCAATATCATCCATACATCACTTGAGGCCTTTTTTTGAATTTCCTCGATTTACAAGGGACACAACACACTTTATTGCAATGACAATGTGCCATCCTTCTCCCTACAGACTAAGAGGCCAGAGCAAGACAATAACACAACTGAGACACTACCACAACAAAACCAAGTTAAACAATAATGCAAAAGAAGGGACTCGGAGCCAACAGAGAGAGACTTCCTCAAGGCTCAAAGTTGTCAAATACAAAGGAAATCAAAAATAAAAATAAAAGGAGTCAAACTGCTGAGATAATGTGAAGTCAATGCTTTTCTCATCCAAATATACTGCATTGAACTCCCATCTAAAACACCATACTATTATTAATCATGTATAGAGGTGTGATGAAATGTGGAGTAATAAGATGCCATCGATTCATAAATGCATATTGTTTCAAAATGGGAATATTTCGCAAGTTACTAATGCTATCTCCAATCGAATCTATAAACACATTATGCGGGTAGGTGAAAGGATGTCTCCCTATTCATATTACTTGCCCCAACATTTAAATCAACACCCAAATTTTATTGATGATCTATCAAAGAGTTTTGATGGCGAAAAACATTGAAATAAATCAATATGATTAATTACACTACTTTAAGTATTTTGTTCACTAGACAATCTAGAAGAGAATGTCTAGGTATATTTTGCATTGGACTACTTGAAGAACTATTAATCAGTCTCCCACCATGGATGCTTCCCTCGGCCCTTAAGTTTTAATAAGTAGAATGCATTTGAATATAGCTAGAGCTTCCACTTCATTATTTGTAGCAATCACAATTCCTCATGGATACCATACTTCTTTATTTCTTCACGAGTCCATAATGACTCCTTTCCTTAGCCTTTTTCCTTCTTTCTAAAGGATGGTTGAAAATTATTTAAAAATAAATAATGAAAATACAAGAAATACCATTTATTAATTGGTATTTTTCAAGATTTAATTGTTGTTTACAAAACCTAGAATTTCTAGTTTTTCAATGTGTGTAAAATCCATTAATATTTGAGTTAGTCAATGCCAATTTATTAAAAGTTTTTTATGTTAATTTTAATGGTATTAAAAAAAATTGATATGCACATTTTTTTAGAGAGAGGATGGAGACGAAGTAAAGGTTTGTATCTTTCATGGTATGTTGTAGGATAAACATCGAGAGAAATGTATTCTTTAGTAAAAAAAAATTAAATTCAATAAAACAAAATTTTATAATGTCGATTTATGATTTTTCTTTTAAAGTTTTAGGTTGATTTAAAGACCCTAAAAATCTCTTAATGTATGGTTGGCCTATGAAAAGAACCATGATTCATGGAGAAGTATAAATGAAACCACGATACCTATTGTAATCATGTCATAATCCATTATTGAAAATGGATGTGTATATGTCAATATGTGTCCTACACTCCTATACCATTACTATCAAATAGAACTATATAAAAAAAACTCTTTTATTGCAAGAAGGGTTCCTATCTCAGCCAGAGTTTAAAGGAAGAACTCAAATTTCAAATTCTAAAACATCTATTTACTGATATATAAGCCTAAAGAAGTTCTATTTTATGTTTTGTGTTGTGCTTTTTATATGAATTTATAATAAAGACTTAGGATTGGAAATAATGTTGTGAAGGAATTTTTAAAGGTTGCCATGGAGGAACCTAAAAAGACTATAATATATAATAATATGTAGTGATAAGATAATAAAAAAAAATACTTTATTCTTTTAAAATATATATATATAAATATAAATTTTAAAACATAAAATATAAATACTTTATTCTTTTAAAAGATATATATATATATATATCAATTTTAAAACATAAAATATAAATAGACCAACAACGATAACATCCAATAAAATGTACTCTTAAAATCAACTAATAAGCTATTCTTCAAATATTTTGTTTAAAAATATTTTCACAAACACACTTCAGGGAACAACATCATCTTACATAGTTTTTCCACTTTAGACATCGCCCAATATATATATATATATATATATTCTAAAACTTATAATTAACCAATTTTATAAAATAATATAGAAATAAAATAAACCGAACATTTAAAACTATATAACCCTACCAAGTAAATAAAACCTCATATTCTTAATATTTTTTCTTCCCCTCAAATCCTTTTACCTATTGTATTTTACTTATGTGATGATTTAGGGCTTTTGTATGCTCATCCAATAGTTGTTTTGTCGAATATTAAAGTAATATAATACATATGGCTATGTTCATGTGCCTCATTGGTTCACTTTATCAACACCAACTAAACAAAAATAAGAAAGAAGACTTTGGTTGTTCCGTTAATGGGAGGCACACTCTTTAAGTGGATCCCACCACTTTGCAATGCAACCATCTTTATATAATATGTTAGAAAGGAGAGGATTATGATATTAATAAATTCAATTGAAATGAAATGAATATAGAGGCTTATCATGCTTATTTTAAATTTTTTTAATTTTAATGTTATTTAAAAATATTTAATATAATAAATTTAATTAAAAAATATTATTTTTATTTAAAATAATAAATTTATAAATTTTGGTTTATGTATATGTGTACAAAAATTTATGAGATATTTCCAAAGAGCTTGAACGACTATAGTTGCTTTTGTAACTAGGGTTCCTTTCAACATAAACTAATCTTTACAAATATGATTAAAGGGGGAGTGAAGCTCCCTCTACAAGGAAATAGTGTCAGTGACGCCTACGCCATGCACTCACTACCCTAATCAATGCTCCCCGCGGTCTGAGTCAAATCCAAAGCTGAAGGGAAAGGGAGGCATGGGAAATGTGCAATCACAACATGATACTCGGATACTAGATGCAGGCAAGCCTCAACTAAAGATGGAGACCAAACCCAATGGAAAATTAATTCCAAATGCAACAGATACTCCCAGGTATGAAATAAATCCCCCCCAAATAGGTGCTTATATCCAATTTGTGCAAGGCCACACACTCATTAGTAAGTTCATGGGTATATGACCATCAAGGAAAGCCCTCCTTTACTCGACAATAATAAAATGGAATCCCAAGGGCTAAATTGAACACAAATTAGGAGCAAAATTATTGTTTACTATAATCTTCTCTAGCCTAGAAGACAAGGAGATGATCTTTGAAGGGGGGGCATATCTCTTCAACTCAACAAGTCTCTTTCTACACCACTAAAAGGGGAAATTCAACCCAGATCAGGAATACTTCACCATAGCTCCAGTCTAGATTCAAATTTACTCCTTACCCCAAGAATTATGGAAAGAAGATACCCTAACAGGTGTAAGAAACACCCTTGGGGCCTATGTCAAAAATATTAATCCACTTAGCAAGGACACTATACCTTATATGCAAGAATTTGTGCTTACCTAAATGTATCCCAACCTCTATCTGAATCAAGTTGCCTAAGCTTTCAAGACACTGAGTGAATGAAAACCCTAAACTATGATCATGTCCCCTTCCACTGCCACAAATTCCATGAACATGATCATTTATTTTGGTATTTCCCTCTTAGTAAATCCAAAACCCCTACAGCTAAATCCGCTCAACAAAACCAAGAAGGATTTAACAAAGTATCTTCTAGAAAAAAAGGAAAACTAAGAAAGACTAGTCCACATTTGAGCCAAATAAATATAATTTCAAAAATAGCTTCGAATCATTGAATCCTGATCCTACTCAAAATTATAACCCTACAAATCCCTTGGACCTCTTAATTATCCAAGAATGGATACATTCCAACTAACCCTCGGATCTTCCTAAGAAACATACTAAGAAGGAGATGCAAACTTATCCAACAACCAGTAAACTTGGGGCCCCATTGCTAGAAGAAGAGATCATGGAATCAGAAGAAGGGGAATATTTGGACAATGGGCATTTAGATCTACAAGGTATATCATATGCCTATAAAAGACAATAACCTAGTTCAATCCCTCTGAAACATATTCAACTTCTTGAGGAAGCACTACATAATAGTATATATAAGCAACAAGGAACAACATCCAAACAACGTCAGAATACAACAGATCTGGGACTAGAGACTATGGGTTATAAATTTTTGAAAAATCCCATTAAAGAAGAAGAAAAAAGAGGGAGGAAATCTACAATCCAACTCATCAAAGAACTAGTAGCCAAACTGGTTCACTTGGGGCTTTATCCACCAATGACGGATAAGTTCCAACCACCCAATAATTTTTACAAAGATCATCACCTATAATCTATGAGGTATTATTGGAAAGAGAAAATAGAGGATTTTAATGGAAAATACCTTTGAAGAAAAAGCCACAATATACCATGATATAAGAAACCAAATGCTCAAATACTACCCTCCATAAAATAGCTCAATATATCTGGAAAAACCATCAAGACATATGCTGAAGGAAATGTTGGTGGAATAGTTATCCTATGGAACCCTAATGACATTGAAATGACAGACTTCTTCTCAACTCCAAACACCCTCTTGGCTAGATTCCATTTAATCGGAACATCAGTCTCATGATATATAAGTTATGTATATGGGCCTCAAGTACTACAAGAAAAATTGGCTTTCCTAAATAGTCTTAAATTGATTCATATGTTAACAAAAAACCACTATTGGACTACCAAAGGAGACTTTAACTTGATGACCTCATAAGAAGAAAAGAAAGGGGGCATCCAAAAAGTGGATGCAAATAGCACAGCTTTTCAATCTCTCATCCAAAACCTCAACCTAGTTGATATTGATACTACCAATGGAAAGCATATCTGGAATAATATAAGAGGAGGAACTCAACAAGTCGCCTCTCAACTATACCACTTCTTCGTCTCTGAGTCCATACTGCTCCAAGGATTGAACAACTCATGCAACAATTTTTCCATCCTATGGGTCATACCAATGGCATGTTCCCATTGATATAGGACTAGGGGATCCATCAACAAACAAATACTTCCGCTCTTAAAAGCTTAAACATCCCAACTTCCAAGAGAGCCTTGAACTTGGTGGAAGGAGAATAATATAACCAAAGGAACAACAATGTACATATTTCAACAAAGACTCAAGAATCTAAAAACAAAACTAAAAAAGGGAACAAAGAGGTCTTTGGAGACATATTCACAACTCAAAATATTATAAAAGCAAGAATGACTCAACTTCAACAACAATTTATTCAAGAAGGGCGCTTAGAGGCTCTTGCATAGGAAGAAATGGAAATACAAGCACAACTAGATCAAAGAGGGACACAAGAAGAAATATTATGGCGTCAAAAATCCATAATCAAATGGTTGAAAGAGGAGGAGTGCAACACCAATTTTTTTCCACAAATTAATGAGACAACACAAACACAACAATCAAATAACCAAACTCATCGATGATCAAGGAAATACTTTAACTACCGAGAAGGATCTTGAAAATGAACTCACAATTTATTATCAATATCTTCTCATGAAACCTTAGATAGATACCAGAGATGTCATTCAGCAAATCACCCAACATATTCATGAACCGATAACAAAGGAGCAAAATGACAACATGGTGAGACTTATAACTATTGAAGAAGTTGAACAAATAGTTATGAATATGCCTAAAGGGAAATCTCCAAGTTTGGATGGTTTCACTACATATTATTTTCACTATTGTTAGCAAATGATTAAAATCGAGGTATGGCGAGTTATTGAAGAATCATGAAAAAGAGTTTTAGTGCTTCCTATACTAAACTCAACTTTCCTCATGTTCATCCCCAAGGAAAATCAAGCAAACCCTTTTGGAGGATTCACACCTATAACCCTCTGCAACATCATCTACAAAAAAATTACGAAAGTAATTGCTAACTGGATAAAACCATTGCTACCTTATCTTATCTCAACTAAGGAATCGATTTATGTAGAAGGTAGACACATATTGGATGGCATCATTGCAGCTCATGAAAATATTCACTCTTTGAAGACTAAATAATCCAGGTATGATGATCAAACTAGATTTATCAAAATATTTTGATAAACTCGATTAGAATTATATCAAAAATATTCTCCTATCCTTTGTCTTCCCCTCTATCTAGACCAATCAGATACTATCCCTTACATATTCATCCTTTTTCTCCATTCTCCTCAATGGGTCACCTACCTCAACCTTCTCCCCCTCAAGAGGAATCTGAAAAGGATACCCCCTCTCGCCATTCCTATTTATTTTGATGGTGGAAGGACTGGGAAGAACCATTACAAAAGCTATTAACTTAGGGGAAATTACAAATCTAAATCTAAATGATGACACCCCCCATATTCTCACCTCTAATTTGTTGATGACACAATGCTAATGGGTATCCCAACTACAAAACAAGAAAAAACCTTAAAAAAAAAATTTAGAACTCTTCATCGTTGCCTCGAGAACATATATCAATCTTGACAAATCCCATGTATTCTTCTTTAATACAGCCCCTTTAATCCAACTTCACGTCTCTAGACTCCTAGGTTTCCAACAAAGTACTCTTCCATCTAAATATATCAGAGTTCCCCTCAGTTAAAATTTCCTCTAAAATGTCTCTTGGGAATCCCTTCTATCCAAATTAGAAAATAAACTTGCAAGGTGGAACTTCCGCTCTTTCAACTTTCCATGCATACTAATTCTTCTTAAATTAGTGCTTCAAGTTATGCCTTTGTACCTCTTCTTAGCTTTAGCATCCCCTCAATTCATTTTTAAAGCCATTAAAAATATCCAATGAACCTTCTTATAGGGAGGCTCCAAGACTAAACAAAAATGGGCCATGTTCTCATGGGATAAATTTTGTTAGCTCAATCTAGTAGGAGGCCTTGGCCTCGGAGATCTTGAATTTGAAATCAAAGCTCTAAAAGAAAAATTAAGGTGGAGATGACTTAATACACAAGAGCAATATTGGGGTAAATATGGTGACATAAATATGTACTAGAAACTTTGAATCAAGAATTAATCAAATTGGACAATTTAAGAAATGGATCATTCATTTGGAATAATGCCTGGCACAATCGCTCCATTGTTCAGAAAAAACAGATTTTGGGAAATCATAGTGGACCTTTAGCACTAGCATGGGATGATGCATGGAAAAAAATCCCAAAACTCAAATACATTCCAAAACTACAAAACTACAGAGATATCTTCTTAATGCAAAGAAAAAAAACAAGTATCTCACTATTGGTAAAATCATCAACCAAACGATAAATGGAGAAAATGGTTATCAAGAGAGGCGTCCCCTCCCCCTCGACCCAATACTGAAATGGTCTCTCTCTAGAATATCTTACAACAACAAAAGATAAAATTATCTAAAGGATTGGATAAAGTTAGATGGGGAAACAATGCAAATGGAACTTTTAATCTTCAAGAAGCCTAATCCAAGGCTACAAGAATCGGTACCAATAAATATCAAATGTTGTGGAAATAAATATGGAAGCAAAACATTTAGACTAAAATATCTACCTTCACCTGGTTGAAAACCAAAGGAAAAGTTTTAACTTGGGATCAAATCAGGAAAAGAGGATTTCAAGGACCTTTAAGATGCCCTCTCTGTCAAAACCATGAGGAAAACATGGAACACCTCCTCAATCAATTTCCATATGTTGCAGGCTTATGGGACAAAGGCTCAACCTTAATTTATCAATTGGATTGAATATAAATGAGGTGAAAATAATCATCAAACAATAGTGAAAGGTAGATTTCAATCACCCAATTCTGAATCAACCCTAACAAGTACTTCTAGGATTCCTGGTATGGGATACCTGGAAAGAATGCAATCGAAGAGTATTCAAATATTAGGAGAATCATCCAAATCATATTTGGAAAATAATAAAAAGGAACATTATAGAAACTCTCAGCCACATCCATTGGACAAAAAACAAAACATATGCACAAAAATAAAATGAACATTTTTCAAGAAACGGGATTGAAAATAAATACATTTTGTCCTTCATCGAATCCATCGAGCACCCATACAACAATCCCTACCTACTGGAACCCACCTCCATCAAGATTCCTCAAACTGATTTTTGATGGGACCTTTAGAGGCAATCAAGATCCTGTTGGATATGAAGGTGTCTTAGAAGATTCAAAAGGATGTATAGAAAGGATTCATTCAATAGCTCTAGGAAACTCAACAAACAACACAACAAAACTCCTTGGAGGTTTGCAAATAGAAATCAAACAGAAAATTAGTAAACTAATTGTGGAGGGAGACTCAAAGATCATAATCCAAATGCTAAGGAAGTTACAAAATGGAACCTCTATCAATAAAGTTTCCAATAATTGGAAAATAGAAATATATCTAGAATAGATCATTTCATATACCCCATGTATTCCAATATTAATACCTCTACGTGTTTGAAGAACTACCAAGAAGTTAGTTGACCATATAGAAAATGAAGGAATCAAGCAAATGTAAGAAGGCGTTGATCTGAATTGGAACAATATTACATCCTCAACTCTCAAAAAATATTGTATTAATTTAACCAAGTTAGATATCAATACCTTGGATTGGGTGTCCACTAGGCTTGTGTAGGAGAAAAAAAGGATTGACCTTGCCGAAGGGACATCTAGTTGTTGAAGAATGTAACTTTAGAATATATTCTTATTGTACTTTTATTATATTATTGTTTTACCTCCTTTAGGAGATGTTATTGATGTACTTGGTCATGTAAGTGTACTTGAAAGAATCAATGTAACCCTTCCATTGTAATTTGGGTCAATGGTACCCACAAGAAATATTATATAAATGTTATTTTGAGTCTCCCTAGGATGTCAGCCCTATCTAGAGAAACAGGTCAACCCAATTAGTTTCAAAGGTCATTCACTTGATGAGTATAAATAGAGAGGGTGCACCTCTCATTTAGACACACTTCTCACTCAAGCAAGTGCGTAAGAGAGAGAGGGAGAGAGAGAGAGAATAAGCTTGCTGGAGAGGAGAGATAGTTTTTATTGTCTTTGGGGTTTATCTTATCATGGTTGGAATTGCACTTCGTGATGGAATCTATACTAAAGAAGTTGTTGGGGTTTCTCCCTTATGGTTTCCCATAGGAAAATTCTTTTGTTCTTTTTGTCTTGATGTGCTTGTCTTTCTTTCAATTATATTAATGCTATAGTTATGATGAAATGATGCTAAATGTTTAAAGATCTTGTATAACCATTAAAATTCTAAAATGGTATAAGAGCTACCCTGAAAGAAGTCTTTGTGCAATTATAACTAACAAAAGTTGGAATCTAGGGTTTCATATTCTGAGCACTTCCCTCCACATATCAGTTGAAAAATGAGTACCATCTAACTCTCCCTAGGACGGCGCATCTTTCTCTGGAGATAGTTTTCAGTTTTGTGCATTTTCAATTTTTGACCTAACACTACTGTTGGGAAAACTAGAGCATCAAATATTTTGCATTTATGTCCACATACTTGGGAAATGAGCACACTACTCAACTCACCTTGAGGAGGTGCATTTTTATATCCAGTCATATTTGCAAGTCACCAAGGTTGAAAAAATAGGGTTTCTCTCTCAAACCCTCGGTCCAGCAGAAGCAGTTGTCCAAAAAGGAATTGAACCACTCTCGTTGGTAAGTTCTATTCTCTCTATTTCCATTTGAGGTTCTCATTTTATCAAGATGAAAAATAGTACCAATCTTGAGGACAAGATTTAAGGAGCTGAGAACTTCTGGGCATGGAAGTATAGAGTGCTTCTTAGACTAGAAGAACATGATTTGGAAAACTATGTCAAAGAAGACGTTGCAGATCAAGAGGGACATGAGGATAAAGCTAAGCATAAGAAGAAATTGGTCAAATCCAAGAGGATCATTGCAAACTCTATCAAGGACCATTTGATCCCACATGTATCATATTTGAATATTCCCAAGGATATGTTTGATGCATTGACCAACTTATATGAAGGAAATAATATCAACGGGATGATGACCTTGAGGACTCAACTCAAGGATGTGAAGATGCAGATGTCAATTTGCATTCAATATTAGTTAACAAGGGTCTCCTAAGATCATGGGAATCATTCATCCAAGGAATTTTCTCTATAAGGAATCTCACCAAGTTCAGTAGACTATGGGAGGAATGCACACAAGAAGAGACCCAATTAGTAGCAAGAGAAGAAAAGTTGGGTGATGATGACAATCAAGCCTTAACAACTCATGCTAAGAAGGGAAAGATCAAGAAGAAGGAACATTCTTACAAGAATAGAAGAAATCTGAAGAAGGACCTCTCACGTCTCAAATGTTTCACTTGCGATGAGAAAGGACACTTTGCAAAAGGTTGTCCCAAGAAGAATAAAGGAAAGAAGAAGAGACATCATGCTCACATCACCGAAGATGATGAACTAGTCAAGAATAAATCCAAAGAAGACTCCTCTAGTGATGAAGAATGTGTCTTGATCTCAACACCCACATGTACAGTTACTCATGGTAGCAATGTTTGGATTGTAGATAGTGGTGCTTCCAGGCACATGACTTGGTTCATAATAACCTCACCCATGTGACAAAAGAAGACTCACCTTACAAGGTGAAACTTGGAGATGACTATCAATATACCATAAAAGGGATAAGAGAAGCATCCTACAAGCTAGACTTAGGAAAGACCATCAAAATGAAAGATGTTCTCTATGTACCTCAATTGAAGAAGAATCTCCTATCCATATCAAGTCTTGATGCATGAGGATTTTGAGTTGCATTTGTTTATGGCCAAGTTCTCATGTGGCCCAAACCTAGGACTTTTAATGATGTAGTTGTCATTGTAGAGCAAGAGGTATCCTTGTACAAATTGAAAGGACATCCAGAATAAGCATTTGTTCATGAAGCAATAGAACCAAGTGAACTATGGCATAGGATTCTTGCACATATACACTACAAGGCATTACCAATCGTAAGCAAAGTGGTGATGGGTCTACCAAAGCTCCAGCAAATCATGAAGGTGTATGCAAAGGATGTGCACAAGAAAAGAATGTGAAGAAGCCATTTCCAAGTAGTAACAGCAAGCGAAGGAGATTTTGGAAATTGTCTACTCAGATGTATGCGGACCAATGTCATCCAAATCTCTAAGTGGGGATTAAGAGGAGTTGAGCACTCCATACAATCCACAACAAAATGGTGTTGTAGAGAGGAAGAACCGAACAATAATTGAAGTTGTGAAACCCATGATCCATGATCAATATCTTTTGATGCACTTATGGGATAAAGCATCTAGAACAACAGTTTATGAATACCACATCGTGTGCTAGAGAAAAAGACTCTAGAAGAAGTATTCTCAAGAGAGAAACCAAAATTCAACCATCTTAGAATATTTGGTTGTCCAATTTATATACATGTTCCCAACTAAAAGAGAACGAAGTTGGATCCTTTAGGGAAGACAGGCATATTCGTCGGATACAGTGACACATCGAAGGCTTACAGAGTCTATATACCAGGCTTCAAGAAGATAGAAACTAGCATATATGTTACCTTCGATGAGGATGTAACCTTCAGCAAATCGAGGTAAATTCACTCCGATGAAGTACATGAAGAGGAACTTGAAGCTCCCAGAGTCAAATACACTGTGATGGAAGAAAGAGATTCAAAAGAACATGAGTATCATGATATGACCAAGCCACTAAGACTGGTAGATACACCCCAAGAGATGAATATGCATAAGATAATACCAAAATGGGCACAAGAGATCATCCAAGATGCAAAGAAGTATGGTGCTCCATACAAAACTTCCAGAGAAAGAAATAGGACTCATACACACTCCATTTATGTGGCACTATTATGTGGCATCATCAATGCAAATCCTTCCAGCTATGAAGAAGCATCCAAGAAGAAATATGGAAGGATGTTATGATCAAAGAATACCAGTAAATCATGAATAATTATGTCTGGGATGTGGTTATGAGACCTAAAGTGAAGTCTATAGTATCTTCCAAGTGGATCTACAAGATCAATCATGAAACAGATGACAGCATCGAGAAACACAAGGCAAGATTTATGGCTCATGGCTTCTCCCAAAAAGAGGGCATAGATTATGAGGAGACATTTGCTCCTATAGATAGATACATTTTTATTAGAGCTATTCTCGTAATAGCTGCAGTAATGAAATGGAATGTACATTAGATGGGTGTGAAGACTGCCTTCCTTAATCGCGTAGTAAAATAGGAAATGTATGTGGAGCATCCACTAGAATTTGAGACAAATGAGAGAGAGACTCATGTGTGCAAATTGAAGAAGGCCTTGTACGTATTGAAATAGGCACCTAGGGTGTGGTACAATAGGATAGATGGGTTTATGATGAGCTAGGAATTTACCAAGAGTAAAGCATATTCCAACGTTTACTTCAAGGTTGAGAATGGGAAACCAGTGATACTATTGTTGTATGTAGATGATATATTCATGACAGGTGATGAGAAGCTCATAACATAAATGAAGAAGAGGCTTGTCGCAGAGTTCGATATGAAAAACTTGGGTATGATGCACTATTTATTAGGACTTGAGGTGTGGCAGAATCCAAATGATATTTTCCTGATCTAAGGAAAACATGCGATAGAGATCCTAAAGAGATTTGGGCTAATGGATTGCAAGGCTATTACCACACCAATGGCAATCAACCTAAAGTTGTTGTGTGATCCTACTTTAGATACAGTTGATTCCATAGTCTACATGTAGATGATTGGTTCATTGATGTACTTGACAAACACGAGGCTGAATATTTGCTTTGCAGTGAACACCTTGAGTTAGTATATGGTAGAGTCAATACATGTTTACATGATTGCAGCAAATCATGTGTTGATGTACCTAAAGTGTACGATTGAGTATGCATCCATATATGTGAGAGATCATAGGATCTTCCAACAGGGATATGTTGACTCGGATTGGGATGGTAGTGCTACAAATAGGAAGAGCACTTCAAGGTGCTACTTTATTTTGGGGTCTGGAGTAATTTCTTAGTTTAACAAGAATAAAACGAGTGTAGCACTGAGTACAATCGAGGCAGAGTATATTGCATCTTGTTCAACAAGTTTTGAAGCAGTGTGGATTTGGAAGCTACTTATGGCATTGTTAGATGTCCAGTTAGAGATGAATTGTGTGTACTATGACAACCAAAGTTGTGTGAAGTTGTCTGAGAACCCGATATTCCATGACAAGTCGAAGCACATTGAGATTTGATATCACTATATCTAGAATATGGTGTAGAGATGAGCAGTGAAGCTCCTGTATATTGCGACAAATGCACATATAGTTAATGTATTGACCAAACCTCTAGTGAGAGTGAAGTTTGAGTACTTCAGGGACAGGATTAGAGTTGTTCATATCATTGTCCATCACAAGGTGGAGTGATGAGCCTTTGTGGTCCTCACATCTAGCATGACAAAGGGATGGCTCTATGGAAGACTTATGATATTTTCATCCAGAATGAAAAAGGACTAACACTGCAGAGGTGTACACCCAGTATGAAAAAGGAATGGTCACCATACAAGGTGATCATAGCTTGGTTGGTTGTATCTCCATGATGAGGGGTGATCCCATCTTGGTTGGTTGTATCTTCAGAGTATTTGGTTGTATCTCCAAGGGATAATTCCAACATGGTTGGTTGTATCTACAAGGGTAGATCCCAGAGTGATTGGTTGTATCTCTAAGGGTAGATCCCAACATGGTTAGTGGTTTCTCTGAGGATAGATTCCAGTATGAGTGGTTGTATATCCGAAGGTATATCCCAACATGGTTGGTGGTATCTCCGAGGGAGATCCCAGCTTGAGTAGTTGTATCTCTGAGGGTAGATCCCAACATGATTGGTGGTATCTTCGAGGGTAGATCCCAGTATGATTGGTTGAATATATGAGGGTTGATCCCAACATGGTTGGTGGTATCACCGAGGGTAGATCCCAGCATGAGAGAGGGGAGATCCCAACATGGTTGGTTGTATCACTAAGACATGAGGGTAGCACCCAACATGAAACAGGTTTGGTGTAGCACCAAGACGAGAGGTACACCCATCATGAAAAAGGGTTGGTTGTTGTATGAACTTTTGATGATGTATATATTTCAAAGATGTCACAAGTCAATGAATTGAGCATCAAGTTGCAGCAGCAGTGATGATATCCAAAGATGATGTCCAATGATTATGTCCAGTTTCGAGTGACGAGATCCAGTGATGATGACTAGGGATGATGACTATGACAGAAGAATAGCTTCCTTATTAAGAGGGAGTGTTGAAGAATGTAACTTCATAAGATATTTTTATTGAAATTTTATTGTATTATTGTTATACCTCCTTTGATATATGTTATTGATGTAATTGGTCATGTAAATGTCCTTGAAATAATCAATGTAACCCTTTTGTTGTAAGTTAGGTCAATAGTACCCATAAGAAATATTAAATAAATGTTATTTTGAGTCTCCCTAGGAGGTCGGCCTAGTTACATAAAAAGGTCACTCAATTAATGAGCATAAATAGAGAGGGAACACCTCTCATTTGGACATACTTCTCACTCAAGCAAGTGTAAGAGAGAGAGAGAGAGAGAGAGAGAGGAAGAAGCTCATTGAAGAGTAGAGATAGTTGTTATTGTCTTTTAGGTTTATCTTATCTTGGTTAGCATTGCACTTGGTGACAAAATATATACTAAAGAAGTTGTTGGGTTTTCTCCCTTGTTGTTTCCCAGAGGAAAAGTCTTGTGTTATTTTGTCTTGTTTTGCTTGTCTTTCTTTTAGTGATACTAATGTTATGGTTATGATGAAATGATGCTAAATGTTTAAATATATTGTATAACAATTAAAATTCTAACACTAAGAATCCAGACGTCAAAACTAAGGAAGTGCTCCCCACCACTTAATGTTTCAATGATGGCACCACCTAGTTGCATGATCTATCACTAGAACAAACAATTGAAATTTGGTTGTGATTTTAGTCTTGTCTGAAGAAGGTTTGTTGAGGAAATCATGCCAAATTATTGTCACTTTGGTGAGACTAATAATTAACCTCATGAGGCAAATGGGAATATTCGTTCAGTGTTAATAAGGTTTATGCACAGATTCAATCCAGGTCGAAACGTGTTTGCATAGATAATTATGCTAGAAGATCATAGCCATGGGGAGATTAATAGTAACCATCATTGGGTAGATTGGTATACCAAATTAGCTTTAACGTGGTTCAACAAGAGTTTATTCCAGGCCAATGCAGGTTTGCATAGATAATTATGTCTAAATCTCATCGATATGGGAAGATTAACAATCATCATCATGGAGACTATGGGAATATCAACTCAATGTTAAACGGGATGGAACTGGAGAGTGAGGGCATTAGTACAGCCATGACACAACTAACTAGGATGCACACATATCCTAATAAGGTTGATATCGAAATATTGAACTCTATTATATTTATCATTCATGTTCAAATAGCAGTTGTTAGAGACTCTTTTCAGGATGAGTTAGCTCTCTGGTTGTGCCTTTTCTCATACTTATAGCCATCCTATCCCCTCTATTTTTTTAGCCTTACACTCTGGGTAATTAATTGATCCTCTCATTGGCACAATCCTCAGTCTACCTTCCCATTGAATTTCATCCTCAAACATGTATCATCTGACTCTGCTTCTAAGACCCCATTTCATCCTTATTCCTCTACTGTGAACACGGCCAAAGGCCCTCAAACCCAAGACCGTGGAAAAGGAAAAGTCCCATCTAGTGAACTACAGTTCCAAAAGGAAATATCTTAATTAAAAACATCTTAATTTTGCTTGACCCCTACTCGCATTCAAACATATATAGTAGAGAATGAGGAATGGCTCAAAATTGAGCATGACTGTACTTAGGACATTGAGATATGGGAAAATATGGGATCCTTTTTCTCAAATGTTGGGACTGCTAGAGCCCAAGAGCCAAAACACTTTAGGACTATCTCCTTATATTGGCATATTAAAACCATGCTAGGAAAGGTTCTACTGGACAGAAAAGAGGAAATAAATAAATTAGTCTTACTTGTGAAGGAATTTATAGAGTAAAATAATAAAATCCATCCATAAAATAGAAGGATAGAGAGCAAGTTAGATTCCATCTACAAGGATGGATATTTTTCCTGAGGAACTTCCAAGCACCAGTGGAAATAAGATTTTATACAACCATCCTCCTGAGGAGTCTGCTACAAACAAATACTAGGTTTTGCAAGTCTATTCTTTTTATTATAATGGATATGCTTAGAACATAGAAATTGTTTATAGGCTTAATATTAGCACTGTATATAGCCCTTTTTTTGTAGATAGAATTGCAAGTGATAAAATTTTGTTTTATATAAGATATGGGTTTCCTTCAAGCTGGCCACAAACTTGATTCTAAGACTGTTTATAAATCCTCTTTTCGACTACTAATATAAGCATTAACTAGCTTAAAAAATACATTAAAAATTCATACATGTTTTTCTCAACTCATTATAAAACACTTTACCACTTAACTATCAATGCTATTTAAAGTAGTGAACAAGAAAGATTTAGTGTAATGATCAAGCATAACCTCTTAAAAATAACCTTGCTAATATGGGACCTTGAAAATTACATGTTCAACTTGCTAATATGGGACCCTGGAAATTACATGTTCAACTTGCTAATATGGGAGCTTGGAAATTACATGTTCACCTTGCTAATATGGGACCTTGGAAATTACATTTTCACCTTGTTAATATGGGACCTTGGAAATTACATGTTCAGTGTATATCTATATGAACTTTAATAAAGTTGCATGATTATTCTAAGATGGACAAGGTACATATGGATTGATCATTTATTTGGTGAAAAGGGTTTGGGAACATAGAAATATGGATTCATAATCCATTAGGTGGAAAGAGTTTGGGAACATAGGCCTCCATTACCAATGACTAAATTATCTTCCCATTGCTTCCATATGTTGTATAACTTAAATTATTCTATGAATTTTCTAATTTTTTTTAAAGGGAAATAAGGTAATTGTGTCCAAATATTGTTTAATAGTGATGAGTGTATAATACGCTTTTTAGCATTAATGTCACGTAGAGAGATGAGAGTTGTGTTTAATGTACAATTGTTATATATGTGATGTTATAAAGTAGCTCACTATTATAACATATCTTTATATATACTGGGATTTTGTTGCATGTTAATATTCCTCCTCTCTTGTCTACATTCTCACAAAAATGTTTCAATGTTCCCAATGCATTGTCAAAGTTGTGTAGTGCTTGATGATGTTATGCCAATACAACACCATGGACACACTCAACTGTAATCATTATAAGAGTAATGATAAAGTTCACTCTACTTGGCCATTTATAGATCCTCTCTACTTTGAGGCCAACTCTGCCAGTAGCTCACTCATAGTTGCTTGTGTTGTTTTTCTATCCCCCTTTTGTGAAAGTTTGCAAAACCTACTTAGATGTTTAGTTTTATATTTAATTTCGAGGATTTCCTCTGGAATAAGTGCTAGGTATAGGAAGAAACCATAATTCAAATTTGATAATAATCAGTGCATTTTATATTTTATAGTAAAAAAAGAAAGCAAATCCATGTCAACAACACCATCCTCGTTGGTAAAGTGGGGATGCTATTCTCTCGATCAAGGTTCAAATTTCCCCCATAGACATGTTTATCCATCATATATTGATGCACCTACATAAACAACTCATTTATTATGTCTACGACCAAGTGAAAACATTGGGAAACTTCGGTATAATAGACACCCTTTAGATGTCATTGCTTCACTGACTGATTGTTGCCTGAGCATGTGAGATGTACTTCACTTGATTTTGTTGATCGGAACCACCCATAAATCAAAGTCCCTTTTACAATTTTTAAAGACCCGCCTCTCACCCCATGTATGGGATACCTCATCTAAATGTTGTAAGGTCACTTTAATCTATCATTTTAGATGTAAATACATTATTACACCTTTAAGTCTCACTTGGTATTGCTTAGCCATGTGTACACTTTCACTTTGTCTCCAAAATATTATTGTGGGGTCTTCATCTATAGGTTGGAGGTGGGTTTGTGAGGATTTCATGTAGTCAACCATTTTAGAGATGTGTTACTACCTTTTTTATGAGGGTTTACATTCTCCTCTTCCTTCTTATAAATTTGGGGTTATTGATTGTAGTATATGATATCGGATCCATGGCCCTTTTGCCTAAGGTTAACAATGGTAAATTCACTTCGTCTACAAACTTTGTGACTTTCATCTAGCTCTATTTTACTCATACATTGGGATTCACACCTTAACATTTTCTTTTCCCTTCATAGCTCTGGGCTTTGGTTACACAACAAGAGCAAGAATTCACTTATGTTTTGATACCAACTTGCAGTGTTCTTACATTCAAAATGAAACTTCCACTACAACTATAGAAATAATCAAATTAGAAATCTTGAAAAGCTTAAAATTAAGAGTGAATGCTAAAGAAAATAGTGAGGATGTTTTCATGCCAAATAATAGATTGCCTTTGCAAATCATAATAATAAATGTTTTTTTAGGTATAAATTGGTTAATTGCATTGATGGTATAGTAAGAATTACAAATGCGTTGTCCCCAAGGGTTAGCTCAAGTGGTCATGAACCAAATGTGATATCTAGCCCCCCCCACACAAAGATGGGGAGGTCATGGTTTCAACACTATTGAGCTCCTCAGGGTTATGCTCTATAGTTACAGCTGGCGATTTTTGACATTTACGATCCAAGGATCATGGGGAAGTACTTAGAGGGTTTTATGTATTTCATTCCAACGAAGAAAAAATAACAATTAGAAATGAGAAGGGAAACTCTTATTTATATGAAAAGAAAAAGGAGTTAAATACCCTAATTTAAAGTTTAAGTTAATAACAAAAGTTACACTGTAGTTTAGTGGGTTAGCGTGAGTGGTTGAGTGCTTAGAGTTTCAAGCAAAATGTCTCAAGGTTGATTCCCTAGGAAAGTTTCATTTTACATGGACCTCATTCAATGTCCCTTTAGGTTATGCATGTAATCAATGTTGGCATGTTTGCATTGGGTTCCACCTGTGAATATGTGGAAGTGCCTAAAGTATCTGTGATGGATTTTTCCTTGGAAAAATAAAAATAAAAACAAAAATAAAAGTTACAGTGCCCTTATTACAAAAAAATAGTTTTTCTTATAATGAAATATTATACGACAAGGACTAAAGCATTAATATAAGATCATGATATTACATGTATAGCCTTAGGGAGGAAAATAGTTTTTATAGTCATATATGTTACCCCAAGATGCCATAGGATAGGGTTTCCAATTGTTCTTTCACCCACATAACACATCACAAAAAGGAGGGGAAGGTCAAGCAAATAAGCATACTCATTTCACAACCAATCCACCATTATGTTAGTAAGAGGCACCAATCCCTTGTGTTTATCCCAAGTTGGCATAAGGATAATGGTATGTTGGAATTTATATGCTACTACAAACCAAAACTCACAACCAATCTAAAATACTCACTTCCCAATCAATCAACTATTATGTTTATAGTGTAAGTTTAAACCTATGAAGAGAAGTAATGAAAAATGATTCTTTAAGCAAAACAGAGATTACACCATGGCATACACACAAAACATAAAGATTTACCCTAGAAACCCTTAAAGGGAAAAACAAACAAAAGTTAGAGCAACACTTATATCTTTCTCATTATCTTTATTAACCATTCACAATGTACAATATGTGTTAGAATTATGATGGTTATACAATATCTTAAAACATTTAGCATCATAACCATAAGCAAAGGATCGTTGAAAGAAAAGGCACAAGAACACAAAAGAACAAATAGATTTATCATGGGAAACCCTCATGGGGGAGAAAACCCAACAAAACTTCCTCTATATATAATTTGAACAATTACACTGTTAAACCCCAAGAACAAAAACATTAGCTCCCTTTCTGCATTATACTGCTCCTCTCTCTCTCTCTCTCTCTCTCTCTCTCTCTCTCTCTCTCTCTCTCTCTCTCTCTCTCTCTCTCTCCATGCTTGAGTGAGAAGTGTGTGGTGCCCCATGCATTCAACATGTCCATCATCTTAATTCATTAACAGTAAATAAGATTGCAAAACAGATTAGTCAAGAATACTTACCTTATAAGAACTGTCCCACAACCAGCTACATCGCTGCAATGTTCCACCCAACCATAGGCCAGCGTGCTCCCTAATCTCTCAGCAACGCTTCCACCCCCGAGCCGGGCATGATTCCCCAAGGAATAAGGAAATAGAAGGCTTACACATAGCCAAGGATAACAAAACATGCCAAGCCAACACAGTTGGATTTATCAGGCCATCCAAGAGCTGGGAAAGGCTAAATGCTAAGCTGGTGAGCTCATTACAGAGCTAGGGACACCTACACCAGAACTAGCCTAACTTCTAAGACACCCACACACACCCAACACAAGGATTCAGTCCCTTCTCTGCTACACAGTCCCTCAAGCCCTGACTTCCCTTCCAGTGCTATTCAGGGGTTATGGAGAAGAAAGCCAGCCCTCTAGCTCTATCTGTGTGGTTCCCAAACACACCAGGTTTATCAAGCAAACCAAGCCCTCTTCCCTACTCCAACATAGTCTGAATACCAACCACTGCATACACGTAGTCAAACAAGCGGTTCACAACTTGGACAAGGAAAACAATTCCTGAGTTGTTCTTGGCCCTTTCATGGCCAAAACGACTCCAAAACAACCTATAGCAGCCCCAATCGTGACAGCAAACACAGCCAACCAAAATGTGGGGAGACCAAACACTAGATACCACTCTATGGAAAACATGAATGACAGTCAGAATGACTCCCCTCCTTGCTGTGTGAGACCAAACAGAAAGAATCCCCTCCATGAGGAACAGGACGTCTCCCTTCATGACGATGAGCGACAATGGAGAATGGAAAGTGGGAAAGTGCAGGAGTGTGCACCTGTAGCCGTGGTGAGAGTGGAATAATGGGCGTAGTCATTTCTATTTCCCAACGTGAGGTTCGATTTGTTGGTGGAGTGTGCATGTGGGAAAGGACTAACAATCCTACCACACTCCACTCCCCAGCAATAACTACCTCAACTACTCAACAGAACATTTAAGGTGTTAGTTGGATGAGACAAGGAAAGGTGAGTGAAAAGGGTGGTGACACATGGCTTTTCCCCCAATGGGCTCAAGGTTTAACATTCCCCCTCCTTATCCTTAGGAAAATCATTCCCTTTTCAATATGGTTGCAATGAAAATAGCTGGTTGGGTTTATTTAATTAAAATGCACATTTACATGATGACAAACTTAATATATGTCATATACTACGATAGACCATCGGCAACGATTCCATTCGCTGAAACATAACACAACTAAATCGATGGTGGGGCTTTTGCCTTTAGCTCCAAAGCATAATTCATTACAATATATACATCATGTACATTTAATGCAACGGGGTCAAAACTAGGGTGTTACATTCCCCTCCGCCTTCAATAGCACTATCCTCATTGCTTTAAAAAATTTCAACAAAATGCTACACTGGTACTGCCTCAGTGTTCCGCAGAATTGAACAAAAATGGATGTTCCAATCGCATGGCATCCTCCAGCTCCCATGTAGCCTCTTCAGGTCTGTAGTGCTCCCATTTCACCTTTACCTGACCTATGGCCCAGTTCCGGAGCATTGTGACCTTCCTGTAGAGGATGCGCATTGGCTCGATTTGGAACTCTCCCTCGGGTTCCACCTGAATCACATCCCAATTTATCACATGGTTAGGATCATGTACATATTTCTTAAGAAAAGAAACATGAAAAACATTATGAGCTCTAGTAATAGCAGGCAATGCAAGTCTATATGCAACTGGCCCTATTATTTCAAGCACTTCAAACGACCCACAATATATTGGTGACAGCTTGGCACAAATTCCAAGCTTCAAGGAACTCTTCCTTGCCCTCACTCTGAGGTAAACATGATCCCCAACATTGAAATCCCTATTCACCCTATGCTTGTCTGCATAGATTTTCTATCTGTCCTGTGCTAATTTCAGATTCTGCCTTATCTTTGCAACCTCTTGCTCCATTTCCTCGAGCAATTCTGGTCCAAGCACAACCCTGTTCACTGGATTATCCCAAGTCACTAGTGTCCTACACCTTCTTCCATACAAAGCTTCATATGGGCTCACCCCCAAGGATTCCTACTGTCCATTGTTGTAAGCAAACTCTACCAAGTGCAAGTAATCTTCCCACTTGGTTGGCTTGTCCATCACGTACATGTGAAGCATGTCTTCAAGCACCTAATTAACTCTCTTTGTCTGCCCATCTGTCTGAGGATGGTATGCAGTACTGAAGTTTAGCTTTGTACCCAAATCTGCAAATAACCCCTTCCAAAAATTGGAAGTGAATTTGACATCTTGATCAGAGACTATTGCCTTCGGAAATCCATGCAATTTGAAAATATCCTTCATGAATATCTTTGCAATGTCATCAGTCTTATGTGTAGAATTAACCGGTATAAAATGTGCTACCTTAGTCAACTTGTCCACCACAACCATGATGGAATCATGTTGTCTCCAAGTCATCGGCAATCCTGTGATAAAATCCATAGAAATAACTTCCCATTTCCATTCTGGAACTGGCAAAGGCTGCAACAAACCCGCTGGATGTTGATGCTCAACCTTTACCTGCTGGCATTTCATGCACCTTCAAATGTATTCAGCCATATCCTTTTTCATTCCTGGCCAAAACTACTGCTTTCTGGCTGTAGCAATTATCTTCGGGTGACCAGAATACGAAGCTTGATGGATTTCATCCATAAGAACTCTCCTCAAATATACTATATTAGGAATATAAATTATGCCTTTATAAGTAAGAAGCCCATCTTCTTCCAATTTATATCCCTCATACCTCTTCTCAAGACTTTGCCGGTGCAATTTGTCTTTTACCTGCTCATACCATTCATTTCCAGCAATATGATTAACAATCTGCTGCCTCAAATCTGATTGGCAAATACTAAGAGATGCCACATGCGTTTCCTACACCTTCCTGCCAAGTGCATTGGCTACCTTATTCTCTTTTCCCTTTATGTGCTTGATTTCAAAATCAAACTCACATAAAAATTCCATCCATCTTGCTTGCCTAGCATTCAAAGTAGGCTGATCAAATAGATACTTCAGACCACAATGGTCTGTCCTGAGTTCAAATCTTCTACCCATCAAGTAATGCCTCCACATCTTAAGAGCATGTACTATGGCTGCAAGCTCTAGATCATGAGTGGCATAGTTCTTCTCATGCTCCTTTAGCTTTCTTGACTCATAACATATCACGTGGTTGTCTTGCATAAGGACTCCTCCAAGCCCTTGTCTTCATGCATCGGTACACACCACAAAATATTTCTCTAGATCTATAACTTTCAATACCGGTGCATTGGTGAGAAGATACTTCAACAGCTGGAAGCTTTCTTCACACCATAATGTCCATTCGAACTTCATCCCCTTCTTTTGCAAAGAAGTGATGGCATGTGCAACTTTGGAGAATCCTTCAATGAACCTCCAGTAGTATCTGGAAAGTCCCATAAAAGATATTACATCTGTCACATTTCTTGGAGTATGTCAATTCATAATGGCTTCAATCTTTTCAGGGTCCACAGATATACCCTCCTCTGAGATGATGTGACCCAAATACAAAATTCTATCTCTATAGAAGTCACACTTGCTCAGCTTTGCATACAACTGATGCTCCCTGAGCAATTGCAATGTCAATCTCAAATGCTCTCCATGTTCTTCCTCATTCTTAGAATAAACAAGAATGTCATCACGGAAAACAAGAACAAACTTGTCCAATATCTACTGAAGACACTGTTCATAAGGCACATAACTGTAGCTGGTGCATTTGTGAGACCAAATGGTACCACTACAAACTCATAATGTCCATACCTTGTCCTGAAGGCGGTCTTATGAATGTCTTCATCCTTGATTCTCACCTGATGGTAACTAGACCTCAAGTCAATCTCGGAAAATACATTTGCTCCTCTCATTTGATCAAAGAGGTCATCAATCCTAGGCAAAGGATATATATTCTTCACATTAACCTTGTTCAATTGTTTGTAATCAATACATAACCTGAGTGTACGATCTTTCTTCTTTACAAACAGAACTGGTGCTCCCCAAGGAGACACACTTAGTCGGATATACTTCTTTTCCAACAACTCTTGCAATTGCATTTTCAACTCTAGCATCTCCGGTGTACTCATCCTGTAGGGTGTCTTGGACACTGGTGTTGTTCCTGGCACAAGTTCAATTGTTAAATCAATGTCCCTCTTTGGAGGAAGCCCTGGAATCTTGTCAGGAAACACATCCTTGAATTCTTGTAACACTTGATAGTCCTCCAACCTAGGAGTTTCTTCTCTTGTTGCCTCCAAAATATGAGCTGCATACAACTGACAACCTTTCCTACATAACTTCTTTAACTACATTGCTGAAACCTGCCTTACTAAAATTACCTTTGGAATACCTTTCACAACTACTGGGTTCCCTTCTTCATCCATGCATTCAAAAGTCTTGTTGTAACAATCAAGCTTCACTTTGTGAGCTTCTAACCAATCCATTCCAATGAGAACATCATAGGAACCAAGCGGTAGAACATTCAGATCTACACAAGTGATCAACCCATCCATGACCAATGGACATTTCTCTACCACTTCACTGACCTTTCTCTTAGTCCTAGTGGCTAGCTGAACTAAGCAAGATTTTCTATGCTTCACTTTCTTAAAAGCACAAAATCTCCACTACTCTAGGAGTAATGTAACTATGAGTAGAACCAGGGTCAATCAAAATACAAACAGATTGTTCAACAATCTTACCTGCAACTTCAACCACAGTTGACTGGTGATCTTCCTGGCGGTCCTCCAGTGCTACATAAATTCTAGGGACTGCCCTTGCTACTTGACCCATTGTTTCTGCTTCTTGAATGTTATAAGCTAGTCTTGCACTCTCATTCTTGAGTGGACAAGTTCTGCACATGGGGGGTCCTCCACATATCCAACATTGAAGTGGTCCTCTATTCTGTTGTGGATCCTTAGGCTTTTCTCCTGTCACTCCAACTTGCTTACTCGCAGCTTAGGATGGCTGCTTCTGCTGATTCCTGAAGTTAGAAGGTTTGAAACCCTTCTTTCTTTGGTTAAACTTCTCATTCTTCTTGTCCTTCCATGCCTTATGGTAATCAGGTTTACTTTTGCTTTGCTCATAGCAATACTTAGCCTTTCTTATTTCTTCTTCAAGAGTTCTAGGTTCGTAAAACTCAATTCTGTCTTTGTAAGACTGAGACAATCCACTCAGAAACCACTAGACCTTCACTTTTTCATCTCTGATGCACCTAACATACCTCAATAGTTCCAAGAATTTATTTGCATACCCTTCCATGGTCTGTTGTCCCAATCTCAACTCATGGAATTCCTTAATCTTGTCATCATAATACCTATCAGAGAGGTATTTCTACTTGAAATACTTCTTGAATTGTTTCCACTTCAGTCTCCTTTCACTTATCCTCTTTACTTGCTTGAAGTGTTCCCACCAAATGGATGCTCTTCCATTCAGATTGAATATGGCAACTTTTACCTTCATGTTTCCCTAATAATCCTGAACTTGAAAGTACTTCTTTATCCCAAGAATCCAAGCTTCAACCTCTTGTCCAGTCTTTACCTCACCATCAAATGTAGGAGGTTTAGCTTTCTTAAATCCATCCTGAGAGCAATCCCTATGGTGTCTCTTTCTTTTTCTTTCACGAGAAGATGAACTTGAATCCCCGCTGGATTCTTCAGAGTCAGATGATCCACTCGAAGTCCTTCTCCTTCTCCTAGTACTGCTCTTACTACCTTCTGGTCTTGTTGTACCCCGTCCAGAGTCTATCTTTCTTTGCAATTCTGTCAAACTCTACAACATGGCAGCATTCAACTGATGCTGCTCTTCTTGGGATTTAATCAAGTTTCTCATGGTGGCTGCAACATCTGACGATGTCTCTTGGAATCTCCTTCCATTAGACTCTATGTCATCATTTCCATTACGGACATTTTCTCCCATGGCATCTCTCACACGCTCGTAAGAATCTCAAGCATCATATCCATAATGGATTCTCATAGTTGAACCACCACTTGCCTTACCAAACTGATCTACCTGGAATACTGCTCTTGAAGGTGACTATGATTCTGCAAACATGTTAGTAACACAAAACTGTTAGATACATACCTTGATAAAAACAGAACTACTTACCTTCTCCTAGAAAATCATAAAATAACCATTTTGCTAAAACACAAAATCTTTCTCCTTGTCAGTCCTGTAATTCACTGACAATATGCTGAAAACCCGCTGAAAAACAATTGAGAAACTGCTTGAAAAATATACTAGAAAAACGCAAATTTCCTTGTATAGAATCAGGTCTCATCCCAACTAACATTTCGGCATTTTAGCGGTCAAAACCACTAGCTTCTTTCGATATCCATCGGCGGTCTGTTCGTCTACTTTTCTCCAGCGTGTCGGGTCCGTAGTCGTCTAGGCTTCTGATCTTTATTGGCGATGCTAGGATATCGGCAATCGGATCCACTAAGCACCACCGCGTCGGCGATCGGATCCTCTACTCATCAAGCGGCTAGTTCCATAGGCAGCTGCAACAGCGGCCAACGAACTCTCTACGTTTTCTGTTGCCATAACCCTGTCGGTAATCAGAGCAACTAGCAACTGCCGCGTCAGATGATTAGTCCCATAGACGTTCACAACGCCAGTCAACAAGTCCACACAGCAATCGCAGTCCACAAACTCGTCAGCAGATCAGAGCAATTGACCACTATGTTTTGGCGATTCGAAACTGAATGGGTCTGTTCGCTATGTCGGCGACCCAAACCACTAAAATTCTTCGACATTGCGATGATCTAGACAACAATTTACCTCTGATGTGTCGGCGATCGAAAACATTATTCATTGGAAAGTTAGTCTCTTAGGCGGCCACAACGGCGGGTTCACCAACCGTTAACTTTTTCCGATCGGCAGTCGAAACAACTGTCCGTTGAGAGGATAGTCCATTAAACAGCCGCAACGGCGGACACACGAAAAACTAAACTTTCTGCTGACGTCCATCGATGGTCTCATTAACTAACTTTCGTCGATCACCGATGGGTTCAACACTTAGACAAATTTCAAAAACTTTCTTCTTCTTCCCGCAGACCATAACATATGTCTGCAGTCGGAACCACTAAGCACTACGTGTCAGTGATCAGAGCATCGACGGTTTGAACTCCTAATCATTGAAGTGCTAGTCCACATGGTAGTCGCAACAACGAACTGACAAACAGCTAAATTCTTTCACGGTGTCAGCAAACCCAACAATTATTTTCCACCAACGGCATCGGCAGTCCAAACAACTAAATTTCGTCGACGCTGAAAGTCAATATCGAGTGTTTCTTCAACTACATTGAGCCAGTGTTTCGGCGGTCTTTGGCTGATCTTTGCCGAAACTGCGGCTCCCACATCCACTAAGTTCCGTCAACGGCCAACGAACACTTAGAAAAATTTTCCTCCGGTTCTGCGTCAGCTGCGCGATCAGCTAATTCTTGTTGATACATCGGCTCAGGCGTCTTCTAATCTTTGTCGATCAAATCAACTAAGCTTCATCAATGACTGAGTCTGTATCGGACGGCCTTTCAACTAGTTGTCCACTGCATCGGAAAGGCTTCCCACTAAGTCTTTCGATGCGTCGACGGTCTGTCACTTAGAAAAAAATTCTTCAACGAAATTTTTCTATCATTCACAGATTTCTTCCTGCTGTGCTCTGGAAACCTGCCTCTGCTAACTGGTTCTTCATGGCCCATAGAGGCCCATGCTGCAACATAAGCTTTGATACCACACTGTAACGTCCCCGACCATTCGACCGGCGAAGTGGACGCTACCATACATCAAACATTCAGGCAACTAGCCCCATGAACATGTACATACATATAGAAACCCGAATGCTTGAACATACTACATACTAAGATGCATAATCATTCATATACACAGCGGAAACAAAACATACAATTCAGCATTCAACATGTCCATCATCATAATTCATTAACAGTAAATAAGATTGCAAAACAGATTAGTCATGAATACCTATCTTATAAGAACTATCCTGCAACTAGCTACGTCACTGCAACGTTCCACCCAACCATAGGCCAGTGTTCTCCTTAATCTCTCAGCAACGCTGCCACCCCCGAGCCGGGCATGATTCCCCAAGGAATAAGGAACTAGCAGGCTTACACATATCCAAGGATAACAAAACATGCCAAGCCAACACAGTTGGGTTTATCAGTCCATCTAGGAGCTGGGAAAGGCTAAATGCTAAGCTAGTGACCTCATTACAGAGCTAGGGACACCTACACCAGAACTAGCCTGACTTCTAAGACACCCACACACACCCAACACAAGGAGTCAGTCCCTGAGGCCCTGACTTCCCTTCCAGTGCTATTCAGGGGTTGTGGAGAAGAAATCCAGCCCTCTAGCTCCATCTATGTGGTTCCCAAACACACCAAGTTTATCAAGCAAACCAAGCCCTCTTCCCTACTCCAACACAGTCTGAAGACCAACCACTGCATACACGCAATCAAACAAGCGGTTCACGGCTTGGACAGGGAAAAGAATTCCTGAGTCATTCTTGGCCCTTTCGTGGCCAAAATGACTCCAAAACAACCTACAGCAGCCCCAATCGTGACAGCAAACACAGCCAACCAAAACGTGGGGAGACAATAGCCTGTTCTCAACAATGAAGCCACGGAAACTTACACAGTCGGCAATGGAGGAAGTAAAACAGACTTCCAACCTGTGCGTGGGGGAAATTTACACTGGACCCCCAAAATACGGATGGATAACACACCATATACCACTCTATGGAAAATGAGAATGACAGTCAAAATGACTCCCCTCCTTGTTGTGTGAGACCAAACAGAAAGAATCCCCTCCATGAGGAACAGGAAGTCTCCCTTCGTGAGGATGAGCGACAATGGAGAATGGTGAGTGGGAAAGTGCGGGAGTGTGCACCTACAGTCATGGTGAGAGTGGAATAATGGGCGTAGTCATTTCTACTACCCAACGTGAGGTTCGATTTGCTGGTGGAGTGTGTGTGTGGGCAAGGACTAACAATCCTACCACACTCCACTCCCCAGCAATAACTACCTCAACTACTCAGCAGAACATTTAAGGTGGTAGTTGTATGAGACAAGGGAAGGTGAGTGAAAAGGGTGGTGACACATGGATTTTCCCCCAATGGGATCAAGGTTTAACTTTCCCCCTCCTTATCCTTAGGAAAATCATGCCCTTTTCAATATGGTTGCAGTGAACATAGCTAGTTGGGTTTATTTAATTAAAATGCACATTTACATGATGACAAAACTTAATATATGTCTTATACTATGATAGACCATCGGCAACGATTCCGTTCGCCGAAACATAACACAACTAAATCGATGGTGGAGCATTTGGCCTTTATCTCCACACCACGATTCATTACAATATATACATCATGTACATTTAATGCAACAGGGTCAAAACCGGGGTGTTACACCCCACCTATTTATATTCATCGGGTGACTGACTCAATTACCTAACTAGGTCGGTCAGGTTCTCTAATTAGGGTCTCCCTACCTAGGAAGACTCAAAATAACATATATAAATACTTTTGTGGGTACTATTTCCTTGACTTACAATGGAGGTTTTACCTAATGAATTTTACATGACCAATTACATCAAGGACATATTTGAATGGAGGAATAACATCTCCGAAGGAGGAATACAATAAAAGTACAATAGAATATCTTCTGAAGTTACATTTCTTTCAACACTCCCTCTTAACAAGGAATGTATTCTACATCATCATCATCAACAACAACAACTGTACAACTGATTGGTGAATCTATATTCCATAGGAAATTTTGTAACAACAACATCATAAGCATTGTCTCCATCATGGAACATCATCTTTGTCGAACATCATCATCACAAAACATCATCATCATCGAACATCATCATCATGGAACTGAGCATCATCATCGTGGAACATCATCACAAAGCATCATCGTCACTGAGCATCATCATCGTGGAACATCATCATCACTGAGCATCATCATCATCATCATGAGCATCATCATCAGTGTGTAAATATTGGAATATCATCATCATCTGGAAAATCAATATGTGAATACTAGGATATCATCATCATCTAGGACATCATCAGTATGTGAATACTAGGACATCATCATCATCAAGTTGTGAGTACTAGGACATCATCATCATCATTAGTATGTGAGTACTGGGACATCGTCATCTACGACATCAGTATGTGAATACTGGAACATCATCATATGCAACATCAGTATGTGAATACTAGAATATCATCATCATCTGCAACATCAGTATGTGAATACTAGAACATCATTATCTGCAACATCAATATGTGAATATTGGAACATCATCATTATCTGCAACATCAATATGTAAAAACTGGAACATCATCATTTGCAACATCAGTATGTGAATACTGGAACATCAACATCATCTGCAACATCAGTATGTGAACACTGGAACATTATCATCATATGCAACATCAGTATGTGAATACGGGTACATCATCATCATCTACAACATTAGTATGTGAATACCGGTGCATCATCATTATCTGTAACATCAATGTGTAAATACTGGAACAACAACAACATCATTAGTGTGTTAGTGCTAAGACAACATCATCAACAATTAAATGTTATATCATCATCTACATCATAATCATAGAGATTTTGGAACATCATCATCATCATAGAGATGTTGGAATCATCATCAGTAGCATAGAATGTTGAGGCAACATTATCATCATCAACAGCATAGAAATGTTGGAATCAGCATAGAGTGATGGAGCAACATCGTCTTCATTAGCATAGAAATGTTGGCATCAACACAGAATGTTGGAACCATAATGCCTACATCAACATAGAAATGTTGGCATCAACTCATTGTCTTTCCCTTAGTACATCTAAAGAAGCATCATGGTGGGTACTCTACTGGATCCACTTGGGCGTTTTCCTGACTTACTAACCCTTTCAAGACAAACAAGCCTAGCCAGATAAATGGATATACCTAGGGACCAAACAAGCCTTATCTGGCTTATTAACCCTTTTGGGCCAAACAAGCCTAGGAAAACATATTAATCCCCCTAGGATCAAATAGGCCTAGTCTGGCTTACTAACCCTTTCGGGCCAAACAAGCCTAGCCATACATACCCTACCTAGGTTGAGCTACCACACCACTGCAACAGGAAACCTACTACGTCATCAGCACTCCCTCTTTCAAGGGAGGTCCATTTGGACTACATCAAGCTTGTATCGAAAGTTTTTAAACTTTACATGAGACATAGGCTTAGTTAATACATGAGCAACTTAGTTTTCATCATTCTTCTCTTGTACATTTGCAGCTTCATCATACATTTGTGAGTGCATCATTCTTCGCCTGTACATTCTGAACTTCATCATTCTTCTCTTGTAGGTGATTGCATGTGATCCTTCCTACAAGTCAAATACAATTGCATAACTAGAAACATTTCATGAGATATTCATAATGACATATTCTTATGCATAAAGATATATGGCATACAGTTATGCAACCATTTTAGCTAATACAACATTCATCCATATCCCGTATACATACGATAACTTTCTAGATTCCTTCCATCTCTACCAAGACATCATTAAGAGGATGCACTACTCCCAGCATGCCAGCAAAGAGGTTTCATTCTAGATAAGTAGCAATGGAATGTTGTACAATACCATAAGGCACTTACCCATCACATGCATATTAGTCGTAAACTGCAAATACTCTAACATGCATAGTACATTTCCTAAATCTAGGAACATATCTATGTACACAATTGAACAATATCATTTAAGAACCTATATATATAGAAAATGACAATCCAAATACTTATCTTTGTTTGTTTGGTAGAATTTCTCTTGATATTTGTATCCTTGCATGAATTACTGACAGTGTGATCTACTTCATCGTCTGATTATGATGACTTCTTCCTATCTTACTCATGATCAGAAATACTGAGCAAGTCTTCTTACACCACATATCAATTTTAACTATGTATTAGTGTTGAATATGTGTGTCCTACGAGTGCATCCCTTCTTATCCAATGTTGAAATGGATAAGTGTATGATCTTCATATTCATCGGTAGAAGTCTTCTGGATCATATTCCTCATCACTTGAGGAATCTTCCCTTGCTTTCTTCTCAGCTACAATATATTAATCCTTGGTTACATTGAGAGAAACACTAGTCCACTTTCTGCAACATGTCGGAGTTGTATTTTTGTTTGTAGCAATGACAACCCAATTAGATTCATCATATCTCTGTAGGCAGATACTCTAGTCTCTCGTATATATGAGGCCATACTTAATTGTACCCTTTAGGTACGTGCTTTTCCACAACCATGTGAAGACATCTCAGCTCTGCAAAGCAAATATCCGGCCTCATGTTTGTCATGTTCATCAATGAACCAATATTCCGCCTGTAAACTATGGCATCAACTGTCTTTAAAGTAGGATTACATAGCAACTTCAAGTTAGATACCTTTGGTGTAGTTATATCCCAAAATCTCAATCCTCTTCAAGGTTTTGACTGCATATTTTCCTTGGCTAAGGAAAATATCCTATGTATTCTACCGCACCTCTAATATCGATAATCTTGTCAAGATTATCAAAATTTGAGATCTACCGTAGTCACTCCCTCTGAAGTGGAGCACCATCCTCCCTTCACATCTTGTACTCTATACATCGGTACATTGGAGTGACAAGTAGCCTCCTCTACTACTAGTCTTATATGTATCAATCTATGTCACTTATCAAGGTCACTGCATATCAAGATCCTCCATATCTAACTTTGTTGCAAGTTTCTCTTGCACCCATATATGAGCTTCTTGTCCTTTGTAGGCTTCCATATTCATCCTTGTAGTAAAGATTGGGATCTACATCACTATAATTGATCCTCAAGATCCTCATGTGTTATCCCATGGGTGCCTACTGAGCTTGTACAAATTCTTTTGTGCATAGGTGGTTCTCTGTAGAGAGTCCCAAATCCTATATATTTCTTGATCTATTCTTCTACTTCAATTACACCAGCTATATAAATGTAATATCCACCATTGAAGAGGTGTGTCTATCCCCTAGAGAAGTGTCTTGCCATAATCGACTCCCTCGTTTTTAGAGAAACCACAAACCTTGCTGTGTATCTCTTGATACTTCCATATGATGTATGCTTGATCTTGTAGATCTACTTGGAAGACTTTACAAAACTTCCCTTCAGGTCTCCAAACATCATTATATACATGATCGACTAGTACCTTTTGATCATATCATCCTTCCATTCTTTCCTTTTGGTACATTCTTTTGAAAGGTGTCCTTTCTCATTAAAACTGAAACATCTGAGTTGTGAGAGGTCCTTCTTCGAAAGTCCTTTTATTCTTGCGAGAATGTTATTCCTTCTTTCTCTTTCTCTTCTTGGCATGAGTTGTTAGGGATTGATTGTAATATCCATCCATCTCTTCTTCTTTTTCTATAAATCGAGCTTCTTCTTACGTGCATTCCCCCATAGGTGAGCTTCCTTATAGAACAAATCCCTTGAATGAAATATTCCCATGAACTTGGGAGACTATTTAAGGTTGTAATCTCCACTTTCACTTCTTTGACATTGTCTCCAATGGATTCTAGTTGCTTCTTGATTTGAGAGATCCTTGTGAAGTAAGATTGAATGCTTTATGGTATATGCATCTTCACATCCTTGAGTTGAGTTCTCAAGGTCTTCTTCATGTTGATGTTATTTCCTTTGTACAAGATGGTCATTGCATCGAACATCTCCTTGGGAGTCTTCAAGGATGATACATGTGAGATCCAATGGATATGGAATTAATTCTCTTGGCTTTGACTAAGTCCTTCTTATGCTTTTCTTTGTCTTCATCTCCCTCTGTATCTGTCGCTTCTTCTTTGACATATTTCTCCAAGTCATGCTTCTTCAAGTATGAGAAGCACTCTATACCTCCATGCCTAGAAGTTCTTGAATCCTTTAAGCTTGTCCTCAAGCTTGGTAATGTTTGTCATCATGATAAAAATGAGAACTTGAAATGGAAATAGAGAGGATAGAACTTACTGATGAGATTGCTTCAACTTGGTGCTTGCTTGAAAGCTTTTATGAAAAAATGCTTCGGGTGGACCTAGGGTTTGATAGATAAACCCTAATTTTTCAACTTAGGTAACATTCATATCTGATTGGATAGAAAGATGTGCCTCCTCAAGGCAAGTTGAGCAGCATACTCCTTTTCCCAAAACTTAGGACATAACTGCAAAATATCTGATGCCCTATTTTTCCCCGGCATTAGTGTTAGATCAAAAATTGAAAATCCACATAATGCGAAACTTCTTCCATAGACAGATGTGCCCTCTTAGGGCAAGTTTGATAGTCCTCTTTTTTTAACTGATTAGTGGAGGGAAGTGCCTGCAACAGGAAGCCCTGGTTTCTCCAATTTCTTCTATAGAGATGTTTGATCTTAATTCTATTGTATCTCTGTAATTCCTGCTCCTCGATGTCTAAAACTTGATCCTAAGATATATTGATATATCTTCTTTCCAACCCGATATGTTAGAGTACAATTGGATTCCCCAAGTGGAACTTATGGTAAGTTTCCAAAGGTGGCTTGTTTGAGGACTAGTTCAGTATAGCAAATTTATACAGACTACCACATGTCATTGTTTCGATGTTGGGGTCTGAAAATCACACCATAGAAACTACAGTCCGTGATCTATCAGCAACATCTTGCAAAATTTGATTTGGACCTTCCTAGCCCGAGATATAGCGATTCTCCCTAGGTCACTTATTTAAGACTAAATTTTGGAAGAGGCTGGAACCCTAATTTGGAGGAATCATATCTCCTAAAGTATAGCGAATGATGCAGGAGCATCAACCCTATCCCAAATCAAACAAAATTTGACCTTCTAGAAGGAGAGGACGTGGACAAACGTGGAAAAAGAACAAGATTCCCTCATATTCGATCATGTTTGTTATCCATTTGTGGCAATTAGTTAGCGTGGTGAACAATATTCTCGATTTAGTTAAGGATAGATTGGAACCTTTCAGTGATCTGATATGTTCAACAAACCTTCGAAGATAAACCATTGATAAAAGGTTCGAAATGTTGACCTATAGATGGATCTAATCACATATAATCCACAAGAACTTGATGTCAAACTGTATTATGTTTCCCTCCCATATAGCAACATTATCTATTACAATGAATAAGGTTGACTCAACCATCAACATCTCCATTTGTTAACTCAAAGGCTAACTTCTATACAAAGACACAATCCTTCAAGTCTCAAGCCAATCCACATGATGAAGTTAACTTTATGCTAACAACTAAACCCACCAAGAAACTCCCTTGCATTTTCCCTCCTCTTGCTAGCAATTTTAGCAGTTTTACTCTTCCCTATTCTATTTCTAGCAAGTTATATAACAATATCAGGATGTATTATCAATAATGGCTTTCTAAGTTAGTGAAAGCAAGTAACTAATAGAGCCCCCACTAAGGTTCAAGTCCTACCAGTGATATGATAGTTCTCGTGCTAATGCTTGTGGATGTGTGTCACTGATTGAGGCCATGTGCAAATCTTGGGCAACTTTAACGTAATAGATACCCCCACCCATTGTTACTTGAAATAAAGTAATCAAATTAAATAATGTTAATGGTTCTCTGTAATGTTAAATGTAAGCATGCTAGCTTCACCATGACAAAAGAAAGCTAATTCAAATATATATGTATATGCATTTTGTATAATTCAGATTATATTTCTTATAACTTTATTTTAACAATCAATTTTAAACAAACAAACAAAAACACTAAATTATACAAAATGAATGAAGATAAATATTATTAAGTGCAAGCTTGAAATTCCACACATTACATGTATTCTCCTTATATGCTCTCTATATTTCCCCAGGGACATATATGACAGTCTTTTTTTCGCTAGTCAGTGTATGTGAGAGATTACATAGATCTGTATGTATGTACTACTTACCCATGGGCTCCATGATATGAGTCTTGATCCATGCATGAATATGCTGATATTACTTGATGATATAACCCCTTACCTTTGATTCAATTTGAATATCAAAGAACTGTTATTTTTCATCTGAAAAAAAACCACCACAACACGTTAATTCATACACAAGATTGATAAAACAATAGCATTTAGCATCCTATGTGTCACTCTTATAAAATTATTTACTCTTTATATTGCATTTTAACTTTTTAGTTGAAAGTGACAGGACAAGCGGCTTCCTATAAAGTATATTTTACATCTTTACCTTCTAACATATCAAATGAAAAATTGAGCGATAATGAGAAGCTTATAAAAAGTTTTTGTTTTTGTCATATAGGCCGCCAGGCCAACTTTCGATTCTCAATGGCGTGGGTGGAGAATTGGATTTTCCTGATAAGTGGAAAGACCGTTTGATGCCACCTTAATAAAGCAAATTACTTTATTAAAGTCATGTCCTCCTTATCATATTAATAATAATATATAATTATTAAATGATAATAATACATATTATTTAATGTGAGGGAAAGAAATATCGGAAATATTTATTCTCTGTGATAGGCCTCTTTGCACATAGTCAGAGTCGTGTTTTAGCGAGTATATGTATAATATTATTTTATTAATATTAATAATATAATTGCACTATACAATTTTTAGTTTGTCTAGTCAATCATTGAATGATTATTTTTAAGATAGGCGAATTGAAAATTTAGTATGATTGATGTGAGGTGTTTGAAGCCCTTCGTAGTTTATAGCCATTTGTGATATATGGATGAGTACTTTTCAAAAAATCTATAGTTATTAGACATTTGATGGATGAGTATTTTAAAGAAAAAATAAATATATCTCATAGTCATACATATACTTACGAGGACATATTCAACAAAATATATAAAAAAAAATAGGATGAACCTCCTATGGTTATACATCTACTTATGAGAATATATTAAGCAAAAGATATAATAATAATATAATCTATTTTTAAGGTCACCGCCAAGCGAGACACCAAATTGGTGTATGAGACCCCCTTGTTTGTGGGACAAGGGACCCCCCTCTGCGCAGCGATTTAACTGCTAAAGTCTACAGAGGTGTACATACACTACCCCCCTCTGGATTTGAACCCGTGACCTCCTAAGAGGAAACACATGCTCTTAACCATTAGGCCCACTCATAGAAAAATAGTACGAACCTTATATTTATGAATGTTCTACCAGCCATATTTAGTAGGATATAGATAAAAAGTAAACTTTGTTTATTTACTATTTTATAGTGTTAATGAGGTTGTGGGATAAGGATTCATCATGTTTTATTTTTTTAAGATTTTAATTAAAGTTTTGTTGAAAAATTTAGATGGATATAAATTTGTATTTTTCAAAAATTAGAATGGGTATTTTGTTGTTGCATTAAAACATTATAATAATAATAAAAATGGTTTTAAAATTTTTTGAGTAGTATTTAGTGTGTATATAACTATTTATATTATCAAAATATCTATAGAAGATTTTCAAGTACATTATTATAAATTTTAACATATTGTCTTAATAATAGTTGGTAAAAAAAATTCATAGACAACTAAAAGCAGAAAAAACTTAAGTAGTGCTATGACCACTGTCCATGACCTAAGCTTCCTCGTTGTCGCCTGCATACTCTTCTGAGCTTGAAATATTCACAATAACATGAGCAGGTTGTTGAACAGTAATTTCTTCATTTCTCTTGCTTCTAGCTTGGTCAATGAGCCTAGAATACTTTGCATCGGCAACTCCTCATGATAGTTCAGGGTTGCCAACATTATGTCCACTTGTACTCCATAAGCCCTGCTATTTCCTTCAACATCATCCTAGAGATTATCCAAACCAAACAATTGTGCTACATGGACTCTCATATTTCCCTCAACATCATCCATACGGTGGTTCAAACCAGTTGTATGTGCAGTGATTTGTCTGACAGCTTCCAACACTCCCTCAAGTTATGAATTCATCCAACACATATTGGTTTAAATATCCCGTATATCGGCTCTAGCATCTCGAATTCCTTCTTAGAGCTCCTGAAGTTTAACAAACCAATCCACCTTGGGCTTCATTCTAGGTGCATAAAGGAAAAAAACCCACAAAAAACTAGAGTCCCGCGCCTTCTAGAGCAAGGCATTCGTCGTGCTACCAAACCTGTATTCAAAGGTTACCAACTGACCATCCTCCACATGCCTAGGCATGTGTCCAAAACTAACCACCTGAAGACCATCCTCCTAACGTCCAACAGTAATTGCAACAAAGAGCCACTCCCCCAAGGCATAGGAAATGGCATCTTCTTCTCATGAAACCAAAATCACCATCCTCGGGTCAAGAGCGATACAAGACTTCAACCTCCTAATTTTATGTTTAATTGTCCCAACTGTATTATCAAAGCTTGGAAGGGAAGGAACATAACACGAGGATCCTATAAGCATCCTTATGTCTAGGATTCATGTGGAGTCATCCACGTGTGAAAGTAGGCAATGCATTAATCCTTGGCATTAGGTTATGAACCAACGGTTGCATGCATTGAATAGTGATGGAATGTTATTGTTTGAGAGTTGGGCCATAGAAACTCGATTTAATAACCTTAGGGGATCCAACATGTTGTTAGTTGGCCCCCATTTTTTGGCATTCCCCCTCAAGTGAGTAGAGAAACATCATTTGCTAATTTATCTACTATTTATTATTTTGTTTTCTCGTCGTACATGTCAGAAATAAATATCCAAAATTTGAAGGAGAAGCCCATTGATGTGCTTTTGTATCCTTCCCGCAATTTTATCCATGAGATCCTTTTGTTGTATGGATTGGGAGATGATCAAGAGAGAATCTCCAATAACAACAATCGATTGAATTAATTCCAAGAGAAACAGTTTGTTCAAGTCCTAGATAAAGATCACAACACTTTACTTGATTGTTGGTAGCTTTCTCTAGGCCACACACAAAGGTTTGTATTGTATTTTGTCTAGGATAAATAAAGATCCCCTCGCACCTGCCTCAACCACACACAAAGGTTTGTACTATATTTCATCTAGGATGAAAAAAAGGTCCCCTCGCACCAGCCTCCCTATGATGGATTAAATTTGCATGATCAACACTAATAAATTCTAATTCTAAATCAATAATTATGTTCCTAAAGTACGCAAATGCTTAAAATCATCTTCTAAATAATGTAAATTAAGATTTCAAGAACTCTTTGTGCATTGGATTTATATATATAATAAGTGATTCAAATACCTCATATCAAACATCAACAATTTGTTAATATGTAAATTAATACTTATATATAATACAGATTACTTCATAATTACACATCATTCATAATTTTAAGCTTTTATTCTATGCCTAAATCAATTCCTTTATTTATTAATTTTTTGTTTTTTAAATCTATATTTTTCTAAGTATATACTCAATATCATTTAAAGGTTTGATGATTTATACAAAAGTATATACTCAAAATCATTTGAAACTTTAATGATTTATACTCTCCCTCACCAAGATTACACCTCAAAGTATGGTCAACGATCACTCTTTGAACCCTTTGTCTCTTCATTAAGGTGCTTGACTTTTTACTGTAAAAATCCATAATTCATTTAGGATATTCATCAATGATTTAGTTTTATATTAATTTTTATTTAAAAAGTTTAGATTAGTTTTGAGGTGTATTTTGGTATAATTTTAAAGAGTATATATGGTAATAAATTTATATGTGATAAGATTTAATATTAAGAAAAGTCTATATGTGCAATGAATGAAGATAGAGATTTTGTATAGAGGTTAATATACTATGAGTATATGATTTGAATATATATAAAAAGGGGTATTAATAGGAGATGCTTTAGGTATTTAAGTTATTTCATAATTTGTATTTTTTATTATTTTGGATTTAGTATTTTATTTTTACATATTATGTATATAATAAACTAAAGTATATATATTGTATATGGAGTATAACTCTTAAAAAAAATTAAAAAAATAAGATATAAAATATTTTTTTAAATAAGATAATCTTTTAAAAATATTTCAATATATTTATGCATTTTAATGACTATATATATATATATATATTAGGTCATTACTAGTTTTGTTTTTTTTTTCCAAGAAAAAAAAGCGTAATTTTATTTCAAGCCAAAGCGATACAAAATTACATTCTGTAGGTGCATATGCACAACAAGGACAAGACCAAAGGTCTGCAAAAAATATAATATAAAACAATAGTGTTACATAATTTTCTAGGAATTTGGGATTTTATAAAAATCCTCTAGTTTCCCTTTCTTTCCTTTCTTCTTTGATTTCACTTAGTTAATTACCAGTTATACATGTAAACTCTTGTTTAAACTAACATTTATTATATATATTTACTCTTTATATATTTATTATATTTAATCATTTCAAGCACAATAATTTTTCAAAAGTTTAAACTATTACATATCAACTCTTACTTCATACTTCACCACAAAACTTCTTCCTTTAAGAAAGAAACAAATAAACCTTCACATCCTCTTCACATTTATTAAAATAATAATGAAAGAAAACAAATCTCATTAATGCTTATTCTTTAAAGCTTAATCATTAATTTTAAAATTTAATAACTTGGATTTCTAAATCGTTATTTTAAGCTCAAACATTAATTTTAAAATCCAATAACTTGGATTTCTAAATTGCTATTGTAAAATATAATGACTTAGTTTCTTGGTTCGTATAAAATTCATTAATATTTAAGTGAAAAAAGGTGATTACTTTATTAAAATGTTTTGAATGATAATTTTAACAATGTAGAAAGTTTGATAAGCATCGCTTATGTTATAGGTAAGATTAATGTTGATTTAATAAGATAAAATAAAAAAATTATGATTTTGATTGTTTCTAAGATGTATTTGGGAAAATAATTAAGATTGATGGATTATTAGAGTTTGGAATTTGTTTGGTGTATGTATGAAAAAGCTCACTATTCCAAATTGTATTAATCTAAAACCACATTTTACATAGGCTAAAAGAGCATTTCCAATATCTAAATATCAGTTTAATACTACCTATTTGTGGATAGACATCATAAAAATTATGCCAAATACATACAAGGCAGTCCTTGACTTCCAAAAACTTTCAAAAATGAAAACTATTGTGAGATCTAGTGTTATACATGCAACATTTCTTGATATATGTTGATATACATTATATAAACTATCAAAAATAGTCTGGAAATAGATATAAAACAAAAATATGAGTTATTGTCCTTGAGTATGAAAGATCAATCTCATCAACTTGGGTAAGGGCCCAGATCTAGTTCATTCAGAGTATCTCATGACATCTCCCACCCATGTCATGTTTCAAGACCCATATGGTGTCATGCCTTTGAGATTCCATCAACTATATCATTTATTTCTCTAAAAATATGGATGAAATAGATATCCTGAAATTCCCTTTATAGTAATGGTATCTCTTCATATGTTGTTCTCAAACGAATGTTCCTAGGAGGCGATTATGTCGAAACCAATCAATCACCGATTTTGAGTCGCCGAATATCTAAAAAAAATGGATTCTCCTAGAAAGGGCAATGATCAACAATAGCTTGAGAGCCACCATCTTAACCATGTTGTTGGTGCTTTAACCAATGGTTGACTGAAAGTTGGTCCAGTGATTATCATCTTGGAATAGCATCCCTCCTACTCCCCCCTTGGTAGGGTTTCCTTGATAGGCACCATCAAAATATCCCCATCCACCAAACCTATCTATATCTTCAAGCACAGTTCTTTTATTCTTAACAGAGACTTCATCTTGGGGGAAAAGACTCAAAATGGCCAAATTGTTAGTAGCACAAAACCTTGGTGTAAAGAAAGAATAAGTTAGAAACAATTTTGGTCCTGTAAAACCATACTCCCTAAATGATAATGAGAGGAAGAGCCAAATTATCCTTATAATCAACAATTTGTCACCTATTATGCAAAGCCCCTTCTACATTATTCCCATCTCAAATGAAATTGACCCTTGAAAATTGAGAGAGAGTTCTCTAGACCTCCTTTATATATTTGCAAGCAATAAAAATGTGATTAACGCTCTCACCCATCACACCACATAGAGAACATCTATTGGGGCCTTCCTAAATTGTTCTTTGTAAGTTATCCCAAACAATAAATTTCTTGTAAATGGCGAACCAGAAAAAGAGAAAGAAAAAAAAATATGTGTCTTGAGCGGACATTTGAACTTCCATAATGATTTATGACACCATAAAGGATCATTGAAATATTCCCCCCTCATGAATTACTTCATGTCCTAATCTAGGAGAATATTACCCTCTAGACTCATTCCTCGGCCATAGAAGAGCATCTTCTTTTGAAAATAATCTAACATGACATATTTGTAAATATTTGGTATAAACATTCCATTGCTCCCTTTCCACGCCTTCCAAACTAAAAACCTCTACATATTGTCATTCTTGTCTCATAATAGTAGTGAGTTTTTAATCCCCAATTTGTGCCAAAAGGAAAATACCTTGATTCCAAAGGGTGTTAATCGTATGAGCCAGTAACCTACGAGAGCCTTCGCTACCCACCCATGGGTCCAAACCAATCCTCACCTTTCTAATGCCTCCCACTCTCGACACTAACCAGTTTGCAATCACATCAAAAGCTAGGACCATAGCGTTCCATATTATAGAAACATTCCTTAGAGATTTGTTCCTTTATCGAAGCCATTCTTCTACAATTAATGGAGAAATATACTTACGAGTAACAACCTTTACCCATAACCCACACCCTTGCAAGTCCTCAAGACTCCCTTGGCAACCAATACCTTGACAAAATTAGGAGTGTGCTTTAATCCCCAACTCCCATATTCTTTAGGGGTTGCCAACTTGTTTCAAGAAACCAACAATAAGAGTGATTGTCATCATCGCCTTTCCACATAAAATTGTAACTTAACCTTATAATGTGTTTCAGAATTCCTTTACGTACAAAAGCCATGGTGATCCAATAAACTAGGATTGCCTCTAAAACATATTTCATTAAAACCACTTGGCCTCCCCTAGTTAACCATTTATTACACCAAACAAAAGAATTTGTGTTCTACTTTTCCCACCATCCACCCCCAATCTCTTATGTTATATCCATTTGAATTAAAAATAAAACCCAAATATTTTATCCCCAATGTATATCAACCAAACATAAATCAAATAAATTGTTGAACTATATGGTAGACTCCTCTAGCATATTCATAAAGGTAATCTTAGACTTCCTAACATTAAAAATCATACCGAAGGAAGTATAGAAGAACTTCAATAATTCATTAAGCTTTGTTGGCTCCCTTCTTGAGTCAATACAAAAAATCATGATGACATCTACAAAAGTAAATTAGTCGCCTTCAAATTTCCTCCCATCTAAATTCCATTAAAGGAAACAACAGTCTTAACATGTAAGATTATTTTGTTGAGGCCTTCTACCACCAGAAGAGAGAGAAAAGGTGCCAAGGGGAATCCCTACCTGATCCCCCTACCAGGATTAAAGAAGGAAGAATTTGATCCATTCACCAAAACAACAAAATAAAATGACTTAACACATGACATTATCCAAATGACAAAATGTAGCTAAAATCCCACTTGAAGCAAAACCAACCTTAAATATAATCAACTAAATCTATATAAGATTTGAAAAGGTCAATCTTCATAATCATGGTTGGACTCTTCCTCATATGAATACAATGCATAATTTCTTGAGAAATCCCTATGGCATCATGAATTTGTCTTCCTGGTAGAAAAGCAAATTGTTCTTGGGAAATAGCTTTAGAGAGGACTCCCTTGATTAGACAAATCATCACCTTGGCTATTAACTTATAGATATAATTGCATAATGAGATAGTTCTATAATCTTCCAAGTATCCAATCTGATATTTCTTAGAATTAGAGCTATGAAGTTCCACTTGAATGTTGCTAGCACTCTTCCTGTAGATCAATACTCTTCAATGACACGGAGAATTTAAGGCTCCAAAATATCCTTAGGCCCAATGAAAAACTCCATTGGCCAACCACCAATCCCTAGAATTTTCTCCTTTTGCTTCAAATGAATAACTTCTTTCAATTCCTCCAAGGATACCTCTTCTTGGATACTCATTTGGTCCTCATCAAAAATAAAATATGGAAAATGAGATATCATCCTAATCATATTTGCCATAGACCCTCCATTATCCTCCTTAAACCAACATAGATCCATCTTAAATCCGGATCTATCAAGCATTGAGAGGGATCCAATTTTTTTAGGTATACTTTTTTTTATAAATTTTAAACTCAAGAAATATGATCCCTCTCTTGCTTGATAAATCTGGGTTTAAGTTTAATTTTTTATTTTATAGGTCAACATGGATTTTTTTAATTACTTTCATGACTTTTTCATTTTTTTATGAGCTGACGTGAATTTTTTAATTACTTTTTATTTTTGGTAATGTAACATCACGTTAGGTTGCCTTACGTGACAACATCTCCCCCATACTGGGTTGTGGAAAACCACACTTCTCTCAATGCAATAATCCATCAAAATGCCTCACTCTAACATCAAATAAAGATCTAAACCTAAAGACAATTGTACCATATTACTCGTACAACCTTGAGATAGAGTTAACACTTTTCGTGTGCCTAACATAATTATGGAAGTACCCGATGTTATCATCCCCTTGATTCATCCATATAGCTATGCTTTTTAATCTCCATGTTTCTTCTCTTTGAACCAAAATATGGTTATCATAGCTTTCAAGTTGACATCTTCAATTTGTGGTCCATGTTCCTAAAGCTTGCCATATCAATATCATATAAAGATGCTAAATAAACTTCGATGTTTTTCAAATCCTCCTCCTACAATATCCTTCATTTTGTTGCCCATGATTTTGACTTATGTTTAAGCTTGCTTAGATTATTTAGAAATTGGATATGGATGATTCTCTACATTCACCATCGTATAGAATCCAACTGCCTTTAACCAATTGAATAATCCTTTAGTCATTCAACATTAAATTTGAATGGTCTTGGATGCTTTTTAAGCCTCATTAAAACTTCAATAAATATTGGAAAGTGGTCAAAATCACCACCCCGTCCAACCCATTGCTTTAAGACCACATAATCTTGCAAAATACCATCATTAATAATAATAAAATGATTTATTCATTTTGCAATCCTATCATGACCTAATATCATGTTCCTCCGCGTGGGATTAAGAGAGACATGCATGTTATCATATAAGTTATTAAACTCCAAATTTCTGATGAAAAAGTCAGCCAAAACATATTTATGTACCTTATCACCCCAAATTTATACCTCCCCTAAATAAAAAGTGAGATTCCCTCCAATAATTACCTTGTCCCTGACCAGAAGACTTGAATGGAAGATACTTTCCCAAACTACACCCTTTGAGCATAAGGACCATATATATTTAAAGTTAAACTCCAATCTAATCTCCATTGAAAAGAGAGAAGTACCTAAACTAGAAACAAAAACCCAACTATTAGTACAAAGGAACTAACTAACTTTCCAGCCTATAATAAGACCACCTGATCTCCCCACAACATCCACACAAACAAAATTCTATCCATGCAACAATAATTCCAAATCCTCGATAATAGCATTCCCCATGAGCCATTGATTCATGAAGTAAAATCACAAAAGGACAATGTGCCTCCACAACTCTTTTTAGGGCTAATCTTTTAGAGGGTATCCCTATCCATCTATAGTTGAAGGACATAATAATCATGGATAACCCAACTTTAAGGTCTTTCTTGCTTTAAGAGACCTGTTGGGCCTCATAATTGACATATTTATGATGCCCACTATTCATTCTTTCATCTACTTTTCCCTTCCATATTCATGCACTTCATCATCCATATTCTCGTAATTATCCAATTTCACTCTACATGAGCTTCACATGACATGTGTGCTAAAATGATCAAATTCCCATGTTATTGTGATTACTTAGGATAGAAATTGTGATTCCTAATTTACTTCTAGAGTTGCAACCGGTTACTTATCATTTTCAGCATCGTGTTACCGGAACTTGCTAGCCCGGTAGTCACCCATTTGTTACAAAAAGCCAGTTTGTTACCGGAATTCTAGAATCAGTTGTTTTCAGGGTCAACTTGCCACGTTGTGTCCGAGTAAATAAAGATGAATATTGAAATTATAAAACGTGGGGTTTTCTCATAATGGATTCATTTAGTTGACACATGGGTTAGATCCTTGAAAAAGGCAAAATAATGGGGTGATTTGGCAAGATCTTTAAAACTGTTTTTTATGGAATTTCTAGGATTTTAGTTCCAATGGTTTCATTAAACTCCAACCCCTCTGCACAACTTTGGGCATATGGATCTCATGGATTATCATATCAATAATATCTCCAAACCATCTTAAGACTAAATCCAATATTTTGTGAAGAAATCCACATGTATTCAAGATTTATTTGTTATGAGATCCACTTGTTTTGGATACAATCTTATCCTCATCTAACATCTTCTCCTTTGAATAAAATGTACAAATATGAGATGTATCATTTATCTCTAGAGGTTAGAAGTTACATGTGAGGGAGAGGTTAGAGGAATGGAGAGTGAGAGGTTGGAGCATTGTACTCATTGTAATATTTGGTGATGGAATAAAGAAGCTTGTTGTTGCATATTGTGAGCTAGTACTATAGTCCTCCTTGGCAGTGTATGCCAAAGGAGGAAGGGCCCCCTCTCTTTGGTATGCACCAACCAATTAGTTTCCCTTTTTTTTGTGTGCCATCATCTCATTAGTTGTTCATTTATTTATGCTCTTTCAATTCTTGCAAGTGTGGTTTCCCTACAGAGTTAGGCATTGAAGGTTGAGTTTCATTAACGATCACAAAACCAGTTGATGCTCTTTCTTGTCAACTGTCGGCCCGGGAAAGGGGCATAAGAAGGAAGTTTGTGTGCACAACCAAAGAAAATGCACCACACGCACGATATAAGCAAAGGAATATCGCGAAGGTGGAAAGGGCCCGCGAAGGCAGAACAAAGAGGTGCGCGGAAAAGGAAAGGCAAGCACGGAAGCGCGCAAGGGGGAAACGGCCAGAAAGTGATAGATGCAGAATCCAGATCATGGCCATATCAGACGATGTAATCCTGCAACTACGCACGTATGAGAAGATATTTTTACGTCAGGCCGATAGCCTCGTGTCAATTCATGATCACCATAGTTGTAACCAGAGGGGTGGCTGATGGTGACAACTAACAGACTACTGGGATGCAATTGGCCCTGCATGGCCATGTAAATTAGTATAAATAGGAGGGATGCAATGGTTAGAGGGTTGGTCTAGAAGGTTTTCGTTGATCCGTGTTCAGTTTGTAGTAGTAGTTTGTTATTCAGCGGTAATCCAAGGAGGGGAATGTTGGTTATGTTGTAATGTCATAGCGATAAGAAGAGGAGTAGACTCAGGAAGAGTAAGGTAGCATTAGAGGGGCTGTTGAGCCATGGATCTGACTGCAGTGTGAGCAAACCGCTAGGAGTAGGAGTAGAGTAGGAGAGCAAACCAGATAGCATGAGAACTATGAGTCTGAAATCAAAGACATATCTCAAGATCAGTCTGCACCTCACAGACTACAAGGTGATATATCCTTTCTCATGCCATATGAAGAGTACCTTGGTGGTTTTTCCCATATGGGTTTCCACGTTATTTCTTGTGTCTAAATGAATGATTGATGTGGTCAATGTTTATGTGATTGATTGTTAGTTGCTTTCCATATCATGTTAATTGTGGTTTAGTCTCTGTTAGTTTCTTGTAATTAGTAAATGGATGAACAGAATGCCTTGCTAAATTGGACTGTATATATATCATTCTATATAATTGTTGTTATGAATCCCGACTTAAGTCGTAGAGCCGATTGATGTGAATTAACTGCTTCGCGTAAGTTGCGCCAACTGCGAGGTGGAAAGGAAAGTCAACTCACGCGTGATGACACACAGTTGTGCTCAATTGTGTAGAACTGACTCATATGTCCAGCCATCCTACTGCCTTCGTTGAGCTCCTTGGTTGCGAACCAAGGGATTATACTTCCCCGACAAATCGTGGAAACATGGTTTCGGCGGTTACCCATCTATGAGATATTTCGGGTGAAATTGCACCTACTTCGTGGGTGTTGCCGATGGGGCTTGCTCTATTGGGTCGGTATCTCGGGTATTTGTTGGATCGGCGGGCTGCGTAGAACCTGGGTCGCGCAAGTGGGGAAAAGTGGCCAACAAATGGTTCTGTTGCCAGGACCTTTTGATTAAATCGGGGAGATGGTGTGGCACCCAGTGAAGGAGGAGATAGAAGACTAGTTAGATGCTAAAACGCCGATGTTTGCGCAAGAAGAGAGTGCAGGAACACGGTTCAGTGCAGAAAGATGGTTAGATGAATATATATACTCTGATGTTCATGAGATCTTCTTTGTTGAGTTCCCTATTCTACTACATGAATGGTTGGTAGGATTGGATTCTAGACAGACCAACTACCAGACCAAGGAGATTACCGAGTGGAGCGACAACCTGGTTCAGGAGGTAACCAGTGTAAGTAACGTTGTCTCTAGAGTTGTTGATTTTTGGGTTGATAGTATATTACAAGGGTATATTACTAAGTTTTTGATAGTATATTGCAAGGGTATATTACTGAGTTTGCAGTAGATACTATAACTTCATATAGTGAAGCTGAAAGAGATTTCTTCTAAGGACCAAGAAGGAGATACTTATTGAATATAAGTACCTGGATAAAACTACTTGCTTATGAGAAGAGTATTTTGCATTTGGATAGTTGAGCCGTGTGTCTAGGAGGGGGCTATGTCGCTAACAAGCAGGTAAGAACACGGGAAAGAGTGTGTGGAGATGTTCCCCGGAAGAACAGAACCTGAACTCGAGGTTGGGGTCCTAAGGAGTGGGAGAAGATTCAGATTAGGAAAGAGAAGGAAAATCGAAAGGGGCCATTGGAATCCTAGTTTGTTCGAGGGAAGCGAACACGAACTTCGGTCGCACGAAGATGAAGGGTCTTGCGACGAAGAGGAGGACTGTAGCCCGATCTCAGAAGGACCTGAAGATCTAGATAGCTCTGACGAGACCTCGGGGTCAAAGCACAATTATATCACACAAGCAATCTCACCTAAGACTAGATCTAGAGTCTCATCCCTTGAAAGGACCTCTAATACGGATAGCACTATCCCTAGAACTAGTGTGCAAGAAGGTGCAGCTCAGTTAAACCCTCTCCTGAAAAGCATGAACACCAACCCAATGGCTGCGACAAACGTCCGGTTACCTACATTTAATGGAAATGGGATGGAAGACCCTGAACAACATTGGTTCCTATGTGAAGCTGTATGGATGGTATGTCTGGTCCATGGCGCTGACGTCAAGAAAGCATAGATGATTACGACCTTAAGGGGTCGCGCCCTGGATTGGTTCATGAAATTTTGTGCCGCACCAACTGGAACACCACAGAAGACCCTTGAGGAAATCCGAGCTGCAATGATCTCTGAGTTCAGAAAACTTAAATCAGAGTCACAATGTATTACTAAGATTAAAGAGATTAAAAAGGATCTGGCAGAAACTGTGTGGGATTTTGATCAAAGGTTCAAGACACTGATGGCTAAAGTAAGCTTCCAAATGTTTGATGTACAGCATAAAGAGTGGTTTATTGTTGCTCTGCTACCACGCATCTACGGGCCGTTGCTGCAGAAAAAGATTGAGTCGTAGACAGAAGCATTGGAGCTCGCAATGAAACTAGAGGCCTCGCCTAGTACTGACGGCGCCGCAGGAATTGTACAGATTCAGTCGCAGCTAGCCAACCTCACACTACAACTTCAGGATATCAAGAAGGGAAAAGAAGGACAAGAGGACTTATGGTGCACAAAATGTAGAATGGACAGACACACCAAGGATAACTGTCCGACCTTCATGAAGTATGTCGCATTTGGTGTACCTAACCCATTAAATGGGAAAGGGCTACCATGGTGTCATATATGCCAGTCAAGAGGCCACCACGATGAAGAATGTGTGTATTTGCAAAAGGTTCTAAGTACCCCTGCAAACTTATTTTGTAAATTTTGTAGATCGGTAGGACATGAGGAAAAAGACTGTAGAGCATACTAGCTCTTGAAAGAAAAAACAATTGATACGTATTTAATGAAAAATGAGGGGTCCCCTCAGGTTGAATAGGCGTAAGCCTCATACCAACCTACACAATTCCCATCTAATCGGTACCAATAGCCGTATGTACTTCAACAGTCGTATGTGCAACAAAACCCCTATCAGCAAAACTACCCGTAGAACCAGTACACACCACAACAACTACACCCTCAGGGAAGGGGTGGTGGAAAATTTAGAGGACAAGGGGGAGGAGGAGGATTTGGTAGGGGGAGAGGTCCAGTTACATGCTATAACTGTGGAAAATTAGGTCACTTTGCTAGAGATTGTTTGGAGCCTGCAAGAACATGCTCATATTGTAAGGGACAAGACCATAATGTTGAACAATGTCCTCAACTAATCGCAAAGTGGAAAGCAAGGACTATTGTCGCACCCAACCCCCCACCAAACCCAAACGCGAATGCAAATGCGAATGTTCAAATGATCATGGCTGAACCGCGAGACCTGAACATTGCTGCCATAACTAGAGGAGGTACGATGACTAGAATAGAACAAGATAACCCACAAGAACAACCACAACCACAAGTGAGGTTGGTGGCGCAGAAAAAGGAATCACCAACTGACCCAAAACAGAAAGAAATATTATGGGATGTGCAACCAGACTTCATAAGCCCTAACATACCATCAACATCAATAGAAGTCAAGGACATGCCTGAACGATTCCAACACCTGTTACAGAAGAACGCTTCAACCAAGGTTAGTAAGCTGAGATCTCTTCTATCCAGTTGTTTGATGCTAATCCAAGATAAAGACACTATTACAGAGATACAATCAATAATATATGAGATCCATGTAGAGCCACAAACTGAGAAGAAGGTTAACCAGGTGCGAAGGAAATGTAAGACTGGCCGCGAATTGAGAATGAATGCGCAGATAGGTGAGTATGACATGGACTATATCATTTTAGATCTGGGGTCAGATGTCAATATATTAACGTGCCAAACATGGGAAAGCATGGGCAATCCACGCTTGGACTGGTCTCCTATCTAGCTGCGTCTTACCAATCAGGAAAAGGTACTACCCATCAGCCGATTGAGCAATGTCATTGTCAATGTGGAAGGATTGCGCACATATACAAACTTTGAGGTCATCAACATTGTGGATGATACAAATCCTTACCCTGCGCTGCTAGGGATAGATTGGGCTATAGACAATCAAACAATTATAAATTTCAAGAAAAGGATCCTCTCCTTTGAAGATGAGGAAATGAGAGTAGTCTCCCCCATTGATCCATTTGAGGGGCAAAGACATGTGAAGCCTATTTATAATGAGGGGTAGGCTGACTATCTCGATCAAATCTATAATGTTACAGCTATGAAGGAAGATCATATCAGTCCAACGACAGATGGGAACCTAAGTTGGAAGTGCGCAAGTTCATGTACGTCTGATTCAGGGGAGGCTTTAGAGAATTGGCAAAACAGACTACATGAAGTCTCCATGAGAAGGTGTGCAAGAGTTACAAGGTCTGTATGAAGGGTGGAGACTGAGTCAATGGATTCACCCACCTATGAGAGTTTCATATACACTTTCGATATGGCGCCCAAGACCTGCGATAACTCTGAGCAGCTGCGACAAGGAACCCAGCAGGTTGCGCATGCAGTTCTAAATGTTGACAAACACCCTACAATTCTTGATACAGTCCATAAAGAAAAAGGGGGTATATCTGCGAAGATCCACAATGCTAATGCTCACCAACACAACGCAACTCCTCAACAAGACAATATACCGAGGGACGCAGAAGATAACCCGATTACCTTCAGTGGGCCACAAATGGTTGAATTAAGTAAAGATCACAGAGTACTACAAAAGCACTCGCACGATGAAGCAGTTGTACAAATTGCAGATCTCCTGCAGGAATACCAAACCCTCTTCGCTCTCAACGGCACAGAAAAAAGGAAATGGTGAAAGACTTATAGGAGATGAAGATACCTTTGCGATTACAGACTAAGCCAACTCAACAACATATGCTAGCACGACGTTATCAATACATTAGGGTGAAGCCATCCATAGAAGGAATACTTATTCTACACTATGACAACAGAGTATTTGCACACCAACACAAACTAAAGGAAACTTGGCTAAGGCCATATACCATCGCACAAACTATGGATATAGGCACAACACAACGTCAGAAAAGTCGACGGTACCCACATCGCAGGTTTGGTGAACGACAATTGCCTGAAACCTTACTATGACATGTGTAGAAAAAAAAAGAGAATGGCTAAAAGATGTAAGCTATTTTGTTGCAAGATTGCCACAGAACCAACATAAAGCATGAACAATAAACCTCCCAATAGTCACATCATCACATATACCCAAGCGGGCAGCCTAAAGTGTGCAAGGGGCAAGACAAGTAAGAGCCAAAGAATGCAAAAAGGCAGGAATGACAGGCTAGCTAGCATTAACCAGCGGATCCATGCCAAAGATTTGTACGACAAGGGCACCTGCGTGGCATTAAATAAATGCAGTACGAGGAGTAGGGTGGCATACTGTTACATCTCGTCAACCGTCTTAGCACTAATTACCATAACTAGTGTAATAAGTACAACCCGAAAAGCCAGCTACAGAAATTAATGGAGAAAGCATTGGAAAAGGAAACCCAAAAGAATGATTAGAACTAAACATCCTGTCAAATGATGATTGAATGACACTGAAGAATATGTAAATATTCGACTTCCCCATCAAGCAGTTTTCTGTTACGCACAGTGAGCACAGGAGCCGAGCCATTGCAGAACTACATCCTATCACCTGTCTTCCATTCCGCTTAAGCCCATGGTAATTAAAATTCCTAGTGAGAGTGAGGCATCAGATGCCACTATTATCTCTGGTTGCCCCATTGATGAAGAAGTAGAAACACAGTCAGCTGAAGACCCACAATTGCAACAGCCACCAGAGATCAATGCAATGGCAAGAACAAGGAAGCCACAAGCAATTCCAACCCCTAGTTCGCGTCCTGTGCTGAACCCAATCCAGGGAATACCAGTTATTCCAGGTGAGCCATCTGCACGACCGCCATTGAGACAAAGGAAACGTAAGGTTCCATCCACTCCAGATGAACAAGGAAAGGCACATGCTGCTGAGCAAAGCAATGATGGTGGAGATGAAACCGGGCTACCGCAGGCAGAACTAGAGGTAGAGCGAGCCGACCCGAACTTCCCATGCTGCATTTGGCCAAGAAGACCTGATGCAACGGAAGTAGATCTCTCGAACAAGGTGGTCACCACTCTGACAACACCACGAATCCCTGTCAGCATGACCTTGCTGCACGATGTCCTCCCAGATTTGGCTTTATTGAAGTTCCAAGGCTATGACACTCGGCAGCAAGAAGGATTGCAGATAACAGACTGCATGGACATAACCCAGGCCAATGCATGCACTGTCAAGGTAATAAAACCAATGAAGTGGGCTAAGGGACTGCCCGTTGCAGGACTAACCAACATTCTCTTCATACCTCACTTCGGCCATAGCATATAGGTCAATACATATGTAAAGCAGTTACTGGTCTGCTTTCATAGAGGATACCTATGGCTGGACCAGCCATATCTGGTTAATGTTGAATTAATAGCGAGAATAACAGGACTCCCAACCGAAGGCAAAGATCCTCTACCCTACCTGGCTAAGCACAATACTAAATTCATTAAGCAGAAGCACAACCTTCAGTGAGCAGGAAGGGGCTACTTGCTCGGACCCATACAGGACCAAAGTATCTGTGTTGCTGCAAAAATATTGTCCTGTAAAATATTTCATAAGATGATACCAACGCAATGTTTGGAAACAGTAATAGAAATTGCAGATTTATGTGCAAAAGGAGAAAAGTTCAATTGGTCATGGTACTTGCTAAATGAACTGATCGAAGATGCGATGCTAGCTCAACACAAAGAAGGCCACAAATTTTGCTATTCCTGGTTACTCATTTTGATTTCCTTCACTGTCTGGGCTGACTCCCCAAACTATGTACACATGGAGGTCCCAATATCTTGCTTGGAGGCAAGATACCATAATCTATGGGAAGACAAGGCCAACAACAAACACCAGCAGGATAACAATACTATATTCTTCATGCACCAAGAGGCTGCGAGAAGTTGTCTGACAAACTCACAGGATTTGTGCCACAACTGTGCACAGGTACGCTGCTATTGTCAAGTTTGAAGTCGATATACATAATATAAATCTACTGCTTACAAAATCTCCACGACGACAAATACATCAAGCAAGATTTATAGTGACCGATGACGATGTGGATGCAATTGTCAAGCTATGGCCTGAGGAATGGTGCGGCCCACTCATAGAGGCACTACCTGAAGAGAAAAATGTAGCAGAACCGCCAATTCATCAAGTTAATGGTGAATACCATGAAGGCAACAACGCCCAGGTGGATCCGTAGTAAGAAAACATAGAGGATGATTAGGATATGGAGGACTCGAACCAGCATCCTTCAGAGAAATTGTTGGGTGAATATCAGATGCAGACACGCCTGTAGCCCGATGAAGGCCACTCGTCTCGCAAGAAGCAGAAAGCCAATAAAACGAAGAACACAACTATACTCACTGAGGATGAGTTACAGGAACTTGCCAACGTTGTTAAGAAAGTTGCGCACGATAACCTTCACAATCTAATGGCCCAACAAGTGAGCATTGCTAACCAAGTCTAGGACCACCTCAATAAGTTGACAACGGTTGTCAGTGATGTCAAGGACACTGTGGAGGCCGAAACATATGGCATTGATCCTAGCGTGCCACTAGTCACACCACCATTAGTACCATCGATCAAAGTGATCATTCAGAAGCAAGCACTTGAAGCAACTGAAGAGGAAAGCGCAGGTACCGCTGATAACAATGTTGAAATATACTTCTCCAAGTTGTTCTTGGAAGAGATATATAACATCCAACAGGTGGCTACAACTAAACTTCGACTAAGGGAAAACGTCGTTGCTTATCAGGAAGCAAAGCAGCAAAGGAAGGCCAAACTGTGCAAGGCCCTGTTGCAAGGAAAGGATCAGGAACTGCAGGAGCGCACCAACCTCCTGGCTGAGAAGCAGCAAGAAATATTAGACCGCAAGCAAAGTTGTGTCACGTTGGCAGATTCTATTAAGAATGTCATCGCACCATTCCCACCAGAGGCTAGAAAAGCAGATGAAGGCTCCCTGGCTAAAGTTGCCCAGTTTGCGAAGATCGCGCAAGATCTTCAGCACCAAGTAGAAGATCTGCAAGCCCGTCAGATACCAAGCACACCCCCAGAGGTACTGGTGGAAAGAAGAATAACAGTGTCTAAAGCTGTTGTCAAGATTAAAAGTGGAGAAGCAATCTGCGCAAAGGCCGCAGACAATGTTGCGACCATTTGGGAAACACTATTAGAGGATGACGCAACTGAGAAAATAAGGAAGTGTATATGAGAAATAGATGAGCGCATCACTGCTGCGAAGGTGGAAATGCGGAAGCTCCCTCTCTAGCAAAAGGTCATTAAGAATGCAGAGATCAAAAGCCTCCAGCAGGAAGTCCAGACCCTTCGCAAGCAAGAAAAAATTAGGGAAGCCGAGGTTGAGGGATTCCAGTTAGAAGCATAAAAGCTCACATAACATATTCAGCTGATGTAGCAGAAGCTTTAAAGCATGTTATAATCGATAGAGAATGACTTGTTGGCGCATGTACAGTTCAACCAGGTGGAGCAATTGGTCGCGCAAGTAGCAGAAGTTGTGGTGAAAGTTGCTAAGATAGAAGTAATGGTGCAGGCATTCCAAGGCAAGGTCTGCGCTACTGCGCAAACAAGCTCGGAACCAACAAGTTCAAAATAATGCAAGAAAATGAGACCAAGGCACTCGACACTCAAAAAAAAAGATTAATTAATTTTTGAAATTTTTGGAGACAACCATAGCGCCGCGTATGCGTAAGAAGGAGGTAGACTAAAGGCAAGGCAATAGTTGTGCAAACATGATGACGCACATTAAATTTGTCGCCAAGCCGCTTATGAAGCATGTGATGGTAAGTCCAAGGCAGATGACCTGTACTGACAGACCGTTAAATGCATCAAGATTCAATGAAGATTTTGCGCTTGACACACAATAGCGCTACAAGTGGACCAAGTATGAGGAACTCTGTAATGGTGGCCGCCCAGCTCATCCGCACATGCTCACAACTATCAATACCCAAAAGTGGTGATGCCGATAATAATAGCATATCTAAGAAAGAAATCCGTACACAAGGTAAGAGTCTTGTCCTCATAATGTCAGTGGATAAGCCTGCACGAAAGAAGACCCGATGCTCTTCCTATAAGATCGAGGTTCACTTGCACCGAGCAGACATCACTATGTTGTGCTGCTCACCCACCATATGCAGTTACAAAAGAGTTGGAGAGTCTCTTGACGAGTAGCCTTAAGGGCTAAAGCTGTTGCTGCAGCATTCAACATGCCTGGTGTATCCGGAGACAGCAAGAAGGAAGATGGTGATAGTCACTCAGTTGCTTCAACCCAATGACAAGCCTCCGACGAAGTCATCCTTGGCTATTAGTAGATCAGCAGAGTAGCATCCTTGTCGATGGCATCAGAGCGGACTCCAGTAGGGATCAGAGGCCCTTCCCATTTTGACAAGTTCCGCGGGGTTCGAACTAGAGTCCCTGCCGTCTTTCACAAAGTTTGTAGGCTTGAAAGGCGGCCGTAGCTTCCACTCATCCAGGCGGGGTCTCCAGCTCTTAGCAGACTGCGGGAGGGACAACGGGAAAGTGTCAGCTTGTACTCTACGTTGCTCAGGTGAAATTTGTCAAATTTTGGCAAATCACTCACCTCCACCACCCCGGATAGCAAGGCTTGTCCAGTTTTCAATATGGACAGCTCTTCAAAGTTCATATCTATGGAAAAAAGGGTGGTGAAGAACAAGCTGCAAAAGAGAAGAACTCAAAGAAGAGTAGCAAGAGAATAAGCCGCAGCAACCACACCTCAAAATCCAGGAGCATGAGAATGGTGGAAGAGCCAAGGCCACTTGGATTGCTGTCTCGGAATGGAACACTAACCACCCTTGGTGAAATTGGAGGTGGACTATGATAAGATGATGAGAGAGTCCCAGAGCAAAGATAACATTCCTCTTTGCAGGGACCTTGGTCTCAATAAGAAGCACATAAGTTTTCCTAGTGGGATCAAGCGAACTCTGAAATCGACTTTCCCATTACCCATCTTCTAAATAGTGCTAAGAAACAAGCTATCTCGGAGTGCTTAACCCACAACGCACCTAAGTCTATGGAAAAATTGCAATATATATATATAAGCAAGGAGTAGGATGCACAGGCTAAAATGCAGCCGAAGCAATGCAAGATTTTTTTTCAAAAGATACCACACAGGTCGCGCCGCTCATATTTCCTTTGCTTCGTGGCTTAGGACGAGCCATAGGTGAGTGTTGGGGGCTTGTTGGCCCAGGAAAGGGGCATAAGAAGGAAGCTCACGCGCACAACCAATGCAAATGCGTCACATGCGCGATAGAAGCAAAGGAAGATCGTGAAGGTGGAAAGGGCCCGCGAAGGCAGAACAGAGAGGTGTGCGGTAAAGGAAAGGAAAACACGGAAGCGCGCAAGGGGAAAATGACCGAAAAGTGACAGATGCAAAATCCATATCATAGTCGTATCAGACGGCGTAATCCTGCAACTACACACATATGAGAATATATTCGTAAGTCAGGCCGATAGTGCCTCATGTCAAGTCATAATCACCACAGTTGTAACAAGACGGGTGGCTGATGGTGACGACTAACAGACTGTTGGGATGCAGTTGGCCCTACGTGGCCATGTAAATTAGTATAAATAGGAGGGATGCAATGGTTAGAGGGTTGGTCTGGAAGGTTTTCAATGATCCTTGTTCAGTTTGCAGTAGTAGTTTGCTATTCAGCGATAATCCAAGGAGGGGAATGTCGGTTATGTTGTAATGTCATAGCAATCAGAAGAGGAGTAGACTCAGGAAGAGTAAGGTAGCATTAGAGGGGCTATTGAGCTATAGATCTGACTGAAGTGTGAGCAGACCGCTAGGAGTAGGAGTAGAGTAGGAGAGCAAACCAGAGAGCATGAGAACTATGAGTCTGAAATCAAAGACATCTCTCAAGATCAGTCTGCACCTCGCAGACCGCAAGGTGCTATATCCTTTCTCATGCCAAATGAAGAGCACCTTTGTGGTTTTTCCCAAATGGGTTTCCACATTATTTCTTGTGTCTAAATGAATTATTGATGTGGTGAATGTTTATGTGATTTATTGTTAGTTGCTTTCCGTATCATGTTAGTTGTGGTTCAATCTCTATTAGTTTCTTGTAATTGGTAAATGGATGAATAGAATGCCTTGTTGAATTGGACTATATATATGTCATTCTATATAATTGTTGTTATGAATCTCGACTTAAGTCGTAGAGCCGATTGACGTGAATCAGCTGTGCCGCACAAGTTGCGACAGCTGCAAGTTGGAAAGGGAAGTCAGGTCACGCGTGATGACAAATAATTGTGCTCATCCACGCAGAACTGACTCATTTGTCTAGCCATCCTGCTGCCTTCGTTGAGCTCCTTGGCTGCGAACCAAGGGATTATACTTCCCTAACAAATCACAAAAACATGGTTCCGACGGTTACCCATCTATGAGATATCTCGGGTGAGACTACACCTACTTCGTTGGTGTTGTCGATGGGGCTTGCTCTATCGGGTCGGTATCTCGGGTAGTTGTTGGATTGTCGAGCTGCACAGAACCTAAGTCACGCAAGTGGGGAAAAGTGGCCAACATCAACCAAAGAAATGTGGTTAATGATTGGAATATAAGACCGAAGACCAAATTGATCTCTATAGAATTTATTTTCATGCAGTTTATATTTCCAACACTTGACATTTCATGCAAGTGTGTCGGTTGAGTGTGGTTCTATTTTTTATGCATTTAGTGGTTTTATTCCCCCCTCTTGATCAGTTTACATGTATAGGACTTATTCTATTCATTATGATAATATTGACAACCATTACAAGTGTGGGTTATACACAAGGTGGATCGATACAGACTATTATCAACCAGTTAAGGGAGTTTCTTGTCTTAATATTTATTTCTACCTAATTTGGTTATAAAAGATGGAGATTATCTAGTTGCTGATTTGTTTTACTTTTTCCCCTATTTGATTTGGATATTGAAGGCATGGTTGTTTCCTAAACACTATGATAATGTTCATTGTTTGACATACACATAGTGAATCTCAACCAACGTACTCAATACCTCATTAAGTAGTACAGCTGGTGTGATTAGTTAAAGTGACCAATTGAGTTATGATTCTGCATATAATTTGCACGACACCTCATTAGTTTGTTGAACCTGTTTGATAATTTATCTGAGGTAAACCAAAGCAATTATTTTTCCCAACAAGATCCTTTTAATGATTTATTCCTACCAGCACTGACATCCAATTACGCCTGGACCTTTACCTTAGCTAATGTTGAGTGCCTCCCTCTCAGCTTGTGGGGAATAGGAATAGAAGATGACTGAGTTAACCCTCCATAAGTTCCACCAGCTAACGAAACTTTAATTGTGTTTTGAGGTCAAAAAAATAGTGAGCTTCCTGCTTTTAGAGGGATAAACCTTTGACTGATCAAACTTGGATAGAGACGACAAACGAAGGACATTCTCCTTATCTGGTAAATAAAGGATTTACTCTTGGGGGAACCTTTAAATCCACATCCATTGCAAAACAAGAGACCTCCCAGACCCCCACTAATGTATTCTTCTTCAAAGGAGCAATATGGGAATATCCAGGGTCCCCCTTTGCCACAGACCTTAGAAGAGGAGATTGTGAGTTCACCATCTCTAAAGAAGGAAAGGAAGAGGCCCCACATAAACTATCGTTTAATTCACCCTCCACTCTTGAGGCCTATAGTCTTTCGATAGCAGTGAGGAGTCCCCAGGCAGATCATAAGGACCCCCTATGTCCTTAAACAACTTCTTCTTACCCCCACCAAAGGAAGAAATCCCTAGTCCCAAATCCATAAGACCATCTTATATGCAAAAATCATCATGACCCGAAGCTAGACAATAAGAATAAACATACGAATAAACTTCTCAAGACACATCCTGATCAGGAGGCTCACAAGACACCTACGAATCTAAGTTAGAAACTACCGTGGCCAACAGACAAAAATTGAGACAGAACCCCAAAGCTTTAGACTGAAAAGAGTAATCTTGAGACACCAATTGAGATTGGCAGGAATATAAAGGTAAAGGTTCTAAAGGGGATGAGGTTGATGGACACTTGATCTCACAATCCAAAAGTGGAGCATAATCATCGACCCTAGCTAGCTTCATGAGAATAGAGAAACCCATACCCCCAAGTTCAATCCCAATACTATGATCTAGTGATACAAGAGAAAGAAGCTTATATGTAGATGTAAAAGCTCCTTTGAAACCATCAAAATTGTAGAGCAGAGGAAATATCAACGAATTACCTTCAAAATGCTCCAAAACTAGTGAGGAAGGACCAAGGTTCTCCAGACCTTGAATGCCATCGAACTTTGATGATTCTTCGAAACCCAGAAGAACATCAATAATACATTGAGAGTTTGCAAACTTTAATTGAATCTTTGCATCTTCATTGCCTCTAGGAGGTGCTAACTCTCCATACTTAGAAGCCTCGATTTCTCTTACCGTCTCAATAGGAATCTCCTCACTTAAACCCTAGGAACTGGATCCATCATCAAGCACAATATTGCCTGAGGATCTTCCATTAACTTCAAGTCATCTGAAACGAGATTCCTATCATCTTTCTTAATAACATGGGAAACCATTTCCTCAACACTGCAAAATAGTAAGCTTAATTTCCATGGTCTCCGAGAAGACTTTGACCTATGAACCTAGCTTCTAACATTGTGAAACATCCTCACCACCCTTTGCTAAAAATGAATTCTCCACGAGAACATTAATCAAAGAAGAAACTGCAATAATCTCCCCAAGATTAGGAACCTTTTAACCTTCGTTACACATAAGGGCGCCACTAATACATACATACCTGGGCACCAATTCAGGGCCCTCCACATGATCTAGCGAAACATTAACTTGTACTTTAGACACCCCGTGTGGGCTAGCGTCCAAACCTCCTCCATTTAAAGGACCTCTTTCATCTGATACTTTACAAATATAATAAGCATGAGACACAACTTTACCCAATGTATTATTGTTCTTAAATGCATTGTGATTCATATTCCCTGCAACTTTCTTATCTTTCCTTGTGAAAGGCAACTTGCGTTCCTTTGCCAAATGACCATATAAATGGCATCGATTGCATTGAAAGGGTATCCTTTTGTATTCGAGCTGCTATGTGAAATAGTAAATGCCTTCACTTATAACCACTTCCAAAGGGAGACCTTCTCAGAGATCCATCTCGTCCAAAATACGAGCTATCGATGTGACTCTCATTGAAAGATAACTTAAATCTGCTATAATGAAAAAGCCAAGAGCTAACCAAATCAAACTGAAGAAGGTCCACTGGAAACCCAAGTAATTTTATCGAAATTGGGGGTCGAATAACGCATTTACCCTCTTTTCCTTTAATCTCTCCACATTTTCTATCAAGTTAATTACATGTGGGTTTTTTTTCAGTTATAAGTAAAGATGCTTACAAGATGTGAATTCCATTTAAATTACTACTTCTAGGTTGTATAATAAAACTATATATAATGCAAGTTTAGAAATTATTATATATTTTTTTGACATTTTATAAAATACTATATTTATCAAAAACAATTGTGATAATGTAAATATATTGAATATTTTATCTTGATATTAGAGTAATCATACTTTGAGAGTTGAATATGAAAATATACCTAACCATAAAATTAAAATGATAAAAAATACTATAAAACAATACAAAATATAATTTTAATTTTAATTTTTTCTATAAATATATATTTAAAATTTTAAAATACTCTAAATAAAATTATCCCAATAAAACTGTAATTTCTATCAAAATCACACTAAAATCCATCACCAAAAAGAGAAACATTTTGATTAAACTTACACTTTTATGGGATTCGTGTCCTTTGAAATGTACTTAAAATTGATTAATGACAAGTGTTTGAGATATTTATTTTAAAGAGCTTTTACAAACACACAATGTAAGAGACACATACTAAAATATAATTTTAATTAAAGTTTAATAACAAGGGTATATATTCTAGAATCTAAATTCAATGTTATTTTATCTAGAATTTGTCATTCGGTGAAGAAACCAAAAAATTATAATTATTAATTATTTAACAAATCAGAACTCGGTAATATTTTGTTACCACTAACGTCCTTTTTTAACCAAGTGCCATTGAAGTCTTTTCACCTTTGTGATGATTTAGGCCCTTGGTAGTTAGTTAGTGATGCCTAGTGTCAATGGATTGTTTTGGTCAATATTAAACAAATAAACTACACATGGCCATGGTACTTGATAGTGAGATTTCAAGGCTTTGATCAATTGAGGTGGTCATGTGATTGATGGTTCACTTTGTCAACTAAGACTATCCACAAAAGCACTTGCTTCATTGATGGGAAAACACACTATTTATTAAGTGGGTCCTACCACTTTTGTAATGTAACCAGCTTTGTTTTTCTCTCATCCAGGTATGTTGAAATCAGAGGATCCTACATCTTAGCTCAAGTGGTCTATTTTATAGACTCTAATTGTTAAATAGATGTAGTTGATAAATAAAAAATAAAAAATTATTTATTTATTTATTATTATTATTATGGTTTGAAGTTTATATTTGTGAATTAATTGTTGATTGTTAATCTAAAATTTAGTTTATTGTAAATATTATTTTCGAAATGAAAAAAGAAAAAGTGTTTAATAAATTTTTCTATAAAATATATCACATAAAACCTAAATAATAACAATAATAATTTTTAAGATTTTCAATTTCACTTTTATGAAAATAAATAATTTTGTTTTAATTAATAAAATAAAATTATTTTCTTATATATCTTCTTCTCAATTCCACTTAAACATTTAATGTATTGGATTTTTTTATTATATATATACCTCTGAAGATCATTTAAATAAATACATATTCTTAAATATTCCAATTGGTAAAAGAATTTGAAGTCAATGTCCTTTATAGATATAATTGAGCAATAGAATTGTCCTTCCCCTCCTCACAAAAGGTGTACAAGGTAAGGCATTCCATTTGGTAGAATGGGTTTGGGGACATATTCTTTAGGTACAAGTGGGTAATGGGTATTGAAATTGTGTTTTTTATTATTATATAGTTTACAAGTTAAATCATTATGTGTCAAGGAGAAAATTAGGTAATTTTGTTTATGAATAATTATTTATATATAATAAATTTGTACAAACATATAATAGAAAAATTCAATAATATGTTTGAGCATTGTTTTTGTTTATGATTACTTTTATGTGCTGTTACAAATGATTGATAGTAACATATCTTTATATTAAGATTTTATTTCTCATTAATGTTTTCTTTCTTCTTTTCCAATTGTCTAATGCATTATCAACTTTGACGGTCCTTGACAAACCTATATCAATAACACTATGGACCCATTTTACTCTAATCATTATATGAGTAGTGCTAAAGTTAGTGGTCTATTCAAACTCCTATCTACTTTGAAGCCAACACTAATGGCCCATTCTTGGTTCTTCTCTCTCTATCTCTCAATCACTCATTGACATTGTTGGAATTGCTTCAAGAAATAGACTTTGAGGTTGTTCATCTTTGTCTTTATTCTTGAAAGTGCTTCTAGAAATCAACTTTGAGATCTAAGTCTACATTGCACGATGAGGACATCCTTTGGCCTAGGTACTAGGTCAAATATGCTAATTATTCCCTTAAAATCATCATTGAAAATGAACAGCAATTTATTTTCTTGTCAAGAAAAAAATCATGTGAGCCCACTTGGTTGGTTGGTAAAGTAAGAGTATTGATATTTCCCTCATGAAGGTTTAAATAGCAAGAAACATGTTCTCCCCTTGTGCCTTAGCACGCCTTTGTTAATATGACGTTTATTGGAGTTGAAGTTGGAAGCATATGCAAGTCCTAAATGACCTAGATAGAATAAAATACCCTCCACTCATTGTTGCTTTAGCAATGATAGTTGCTCAAGCATGTGAGATATACTAGCTTTGAATTGTAATAAATTCTTGTATATAGAAACTTATTACTTGCTTGTGATGACCAAAATCATCCACTAACAAATTGCAAAAACATTTTATGAGAGGTTATAAGTGATACACATGTTAAAAAATTGGCTATTAAATATATGGAAAGGTTGCCCAATGGTTTCGCTCAATTAGTTGTCCTTGATGTTTCCCGGCATTTGGCTAGTTCTATATCAACATGTGACCGAATTGAATCCACATGGGTTTGATGCACTAGTATATGCTAACATGTATACTATGGATGTCGTCCACGAATTTGGGGAAACATCTCTTTGGGCTCCCTCCAAGGTTTTCCTTGGAAAAGAGATATATGAAAAAATAAGAGCAAGGGGTTAGTTCAGTTGGTTGTTACCAATGTTGCTAGGAACTTGACTAGTTTTGTGCTAGTAGGTGCCTGATTCAAATCCCATTGGGTGAGGAGCCCTAGTCCATGTCGACGGTTTTAATAGGGATGTTATCCATGAGTTTGGGAAGCAACCCATATGTTTCCTTAGAAGGTTTTCCATGGAAAATACATATGTCACTATAATATCCGCAGTTTTGGGTTGGAATGCATTTAATGAAAATTATGTAAATTATGTAAATATGCTAGTATGGATTCCTAGTGCAGAGCTCAAGGCGAAGGCCCGACTAGTGAATGGCTCGGCATGTATGTTGTGTATATTTTCATTTAGACCGTATGGTTGGCTTGTAATGCTAACTCAAAATGTATGTAAATATTATGTTGCATAAATAATGAAATGGTCCAAGATGGCTATGTAAAGAGCACTAGAGGGGCTATGATTCTACTAGAGGGGAAGAGGAAAGGGGGCCTATGGGAGACTAAATCCTTTGTTGCCAAGTGTCGACCTTAAAAATCATCCAAATTCTACCATGTGCTTTGAATATGATTACCTTCTTTTGACTATTGAACCCAATCATTGAATGCATGTGTGAGGGTGGTGGGAAAATTCACTTCATGTAGTTATTGAAGCATGCGGCCCACAAAACTTTTGTGAGATTTTGTCAGCTGCTGGAATTCAATATGCAACTGTCAGAAGTCCTTTCTTTTATGTTCAAAAGGTATGCCAGTTGTCTTTTCATCATTATCTTGTACTCCTTGAAGTCAACACTCATTCTATCATTCTCTCACACATATATACACTACACAAAGCACCCCATGGTTGCTCATGACCATTACTAGATTGTGTATAACCCAGAAATTCGAATTTAGAGACCGACCTGCAGATTTGAAAGAAAAATAGATGGTTGTAGGTGAGTGCAGAGGTTGGACGAGATAGGAAGCCTTATCCATTGAATTTCGATTCTCACAAATGCTTGCCAAGTCACTAATTGAGGCTACAATTGGTTCTCTAACATCATACATCATATTGACCTCCTTCTATGCACACATTATAAGCATCCGACAAGATGGATCACCCAAGATAACCATTGATTGATGAAGGGGATGCCTGATCCCATCAGGGTGTTGTGTGGGGCAGGTATTGTGGGATTCAAGGTTGTGATGGCTGAGTGAGATACATGTAGAGCTTTATATGAACATTTGGCTAAGCATAGAGTGCAAAACAAGTTTTAGGTTGAGAGAGAGAATCCTATAGGTGTTTTCTTCACCTTCCTGGCTTCATAGCTTAGCTTGGGGGTGGCCTCTTAGCAGAAAGAGTACATACTAGATAGAGTGCCTACGATTGGGTGGAAAATTGCTCTTACACAAGCAATTGCTTGGATATTCTTTGTTTAAAGATAAGTATTCTTTTGTATTTGAATATGGAACGTTTATAATTGATGTCTGTGATGATTATGCTTGTTAAATGTGTGTGGATAGAGTTTATTTCCGTTGTGTATTTTCATTTATGCATATGCACACATATTTTAATGTTATGAATTCATAATATGGATATGGGGCAAAATTTAGAAGCCCGTAGTTAGTTCATGTCCCCTCCTGTTGGTCGGATTGGGTGAAGGGGACGTTACACGTACATACATATTCAAAAGTAGGAAAAAACCTATAATACTTCAACCACCTAACTTCCGTTGATATAAGACCTTGATGTGTAGCCACATCATCGCATGTAGATAAAACTTGGCCACTTGAAATAACCTACTAGCGGTCCAGAAGGGGACAAAATTCCACTCTTGCCAAATGACTTTACATCTTGGGCCACTAACTTGTTTCTTATGTTCGAGGAAGATAAGCTCTTAGCTAATTGAAAGCAATTTTAGGTCATACACTGGGACCGAGGGGCAATTTCAAACTATCACCTCTTTCTCAAGAAAAGTTAGAATCCCATGTTAATCATCATTGAGGGGTCATGTGCTTTCCTTAAGCACCCTACCTTAGACCCATACACAAATCCAAGAAACAAGAATCCTATTGTAGTTTTAAGTGACACCAAGGAGAATATGTGTGTATGAAAAAATAAAAAATAAATCAAGGTTTTGTTCTCTACAAATTAATGCATTTGGAGCATGGTGATCCAAATTCCTTGACTTTAAGATCCAAGTTGACGGTCATATAAATAACACTAATGTAATTTAACAATTAGGAAACATTGACATTCAACATCAAGTACACCTTATATGGGAAATTCACAAATCCTTGTCTCTTATTTAATTGCTAACATTCTAGATTTAACTCTATAAAAATGACTCACTACATTGGCTAACCCATTTGCAAATGCATTTATTCCTTTATAACTCCTCTTTATTGTCTCTTTGCTTGCCTATTGGGTTCTTCACCCCCCTTTCCAACTCTTTGGTTCCTATTTTATATTTTTGCTTCAACTTCATTTGTGTCATGACTTTTCATCTTCGTTCAATGAGTTGCCTTGGTCTTTGTCATGTTGTTCTCCACTTTGCGCACTCATTGTCACGTTGTTCCACACATATTGCATTGACTATCTTCTATGTGCTTGCATGCCGTTCATCATGTTCCTTGTTAACATCATCTACATGCTTCATCCTCAACTCTTGCAAATATATTTCCATTGCACCAAATATGTGTGTTGTATCACAACGTTTTCACAGTTACTCAATGTGTAATGCCTAAGCTAAACTATTTGCACATCCTCAATGTGTTGAACCTGCACCAAACTCTCTCACATTTTTTTTTAACTTAGGCCCATTCCCTTATGCCACACATTACCCACACACATACATGGGAATTTCCAGGATACATCTCTACATTACAAAAGTTTATGCACTAGAAAGTTGCAAGTGCACTTTTCACTAGTCATGTCCCTCACACCTATACTAAACTATTTTCACATCAACATGTTAAACCTTCACTAAACTTTCTCAAATTTTCTTTAAAATTTAAATCCATTTCCTTATAACACACATTACCCACACTCATACTTGAAGTTTTATAAAATACCCTTACATCATATATGTTTATTGACTAGAAACATGCAAATACACTTTTTCACCGGTTATGTCTATATTTCTTTACTTACAAGATGTTTCAATAATAGTGAAAATTATCAAATTTTTACCAAACATATTCCTTTGTAAAACATAGAAATGAAATTAAAACATTGTTGACAGAACTTGTATCCCATTTTGAACTGTTGATATACATACTCATAACTTAAATAGAACATAAAATAAAGTACAAAAACTTACCGAAGATAGGACAAAACTTAAGTAAACTTATGCAATTTAAATGAAGTACACAAAAATAAGAACCCAAATTGAATAATATTCCATCAAACTCACTAGTGAAATAATACTCCATCTCCATCAACCTTACCATGAATCAATGCTCTATTATTGCTTTGTTGTCATGTGGGGGCCAATTCATACAAGCTCTCTGAATTTTCCGGGGCTCTAACCCCGTCCCTCCATATGACCAGGGGGCGATTCTTTTCGACTTTTTGCCGAATTCACGTGCGGTGGTAGTGTAAAAGAGCGTTTCCAACGGCCGGCCTAGTGTTAACTGCGGTTAGACAGAGTGGCGACCTACCGTGGGATCTATTATTAAAATCGCGGGATAGTGACAGGAGATGGCGGTTTCACCGGCAGGTGTCACGCTAGTGCCGCCGGCTTTAGGCGACCCCCACGAGCCTCTGTCGGATAAATCACAAGCCAACACGCCCCCACGCTGAGCTTAGCCCCAGTCAAACCCAAACCTAACCCCGGTTAAACTACGCCCTATAAAATTTTCTTTCGTGGAAGACCCCCCAGGCTGTCCGCCACTCCGATCTACGATACCCTGTCGTCATTACCGGACTTGCCGACTTCCCCCGCTAAACTTGGCGGACGTCAGGGCATCCGCCAGTTTAGCGGTCCTCNCACCCAGGCTGTCCGCCACTCCGATCTACGATACCCTGTCGTCATTACCGGACTTGCCGACTTCCCCCGCTAAACTTGGCGGACGTCAGGGCATCCGCCAGTTTAGCGGTCCTCGGGTCCGTTCAGACTAATCTGGTCCATGAGAATCTATTATCTCACTGTAATCTAGGCTCAAAGGATGGATACCGAGCACCCAATTGGCCGATGGGGAATCCCTGCCAGTTTGGGCACGGAATTTTAGAGTCGAAAGCAAGGGCCAATTGGCTTCTGCCTGTAACTTTTACGGCGTGTGGTATCTCAGCTGGTCTTCTATCATCAGGTATATGTTTGTTTGCTTGCACCCACCATCAATAATTTCCTTTCGGTTTATACAGTTTACTTTTGGTGGAAGAATCGGCGCGCCTCGGTCAAGGATTTCTCTCTCTTTTTAATGTCTTGGGGTGAGGGAGGAGAAGGCATTGGTAGTACTATAGGGTTGTTGGTTGGTTGGTTTTGGTCTTCCATGCAGATGGGCGATGATGGATTGATGAATTCATGAGCCCCAGATTGATGGATTAAGGCATTGGAAAGCTTAAAACCCTTAAAAAATTTAGAAGAAAAGAAGAGGAATACATTATTATTATTATTGGGTATTGGGAATGCGGTCTCGGTAATTGGGGAAGAAGAAGAAGAGTAGTGGGGGTGTAAGGGGTTTATAAGGGCCGAAGTACTACGAGCTTGCATTTGGTCGAGCAATGGTTTTGGCCTTTTATGTGATTATTTTTAGAGGCTGGGTCAGGACTTTAAGCAAACAGCTAGCGTGCGTCCTCTGTAAGTTCCCTTGGCGTGCAGCCATTTTGGCAAACACTTGGCGTGCATCTAGTTATTTGTGGCTTTGATTCCTTTTTAATTATAATTTTTGTTTGTTAGCTCGCTTTGTGCGCTTGGATCGATGATGGGTATTCGGTCCTTCCTTCCCTTGCTGCTAAGGTTGTGTACCACTCCAATTCTCCTGTCTGGCTGTTGCTTCAGCAATGGGTTTCTGATGTTCTAGGCCTCCACCACTTCCTGATGCACTTGTCGCCCATTGGCAGGTTATAAATATATATTTTAGTCTGCGCATCATCCTTTGGGGTTCTGACACCATACCCTACCCTTCCCTTCATTTTTTTCCCCTGCCAAATTTCTTCTTTTGCAGGTCCTTTCCGAGCTCCCGCCTCAACAGGGCCAAATTTGGACTACTTATGCCTTACTTGCGTGAGTACTAATGGCTTGATTAATTATTTTGGCTTATAATCCACGCTCTGGTNCCCGAGCTCCCGCCTCAACAGGGCCAAATTTGGACTACTTATGCCTTACTTGCGTGAGTACTAATGGCTTGATTAATTATTTTGGCTTATAATCCACGCTCTGGTCACTGTCTTTTTTAGTACACTGCCAGATCCGGAGGTGGGGTTGGCTGGGCACTTTTGGAAGTGTTTTGTTCTCAGCCATGGTAGAGAGGTCTGGCAGATTGCTCTCAAGGGCCATGGAATGCCAAGATCAGGAAGTGAATCATAAGCCACGACACTCGCAAGCAAATGGCTCTTCCGATTCACTCCTGCCCAATGGAAGGAACCGAGGGAGATATAATTTGAGGCACAGGAATGGAGTGGTCAAATCCGAGAACCAAGCCAACAGCCGATCTACACGGGTTAAAGGTAAGATAGCCGATACCGTATCAATAGAAGTAAAAGCTTGTGGATCTTCGCGGAAGAAGTCACGGAATAGGCTGAATTGTATTCATGAGAATGGGCTTAGCGAGAAGAAATTGGATACACGAGTTAATGGTAAGATGAGTGATGCTGTATCAGTTGAAGAGAAAGCTTGTAAACCTTCACGGAAGAAGTTGCAGAATGGGCTAAATTGTATTCATGAGAATGGGGTGGTTATTTGCAAAGAGAAATTGGAGATTGATGATGGCAACATGGCCTACAGTACTGGCAAACAAACCGGCATGGCAGAAGATCCAGTTCAAGGGATTCAGGAGCCTGTGGAAAATTGTGGCACTCTAGAGGATGGCAAAGTTAGTGGCTTGAATGATCAATCTCAAGCGAGAGGCACAGATGATCAATCTCAGGCTGGAGGCACAAATGATCAATCTCAGGATGCAGATTACTCATACTTGCCCGGGCTCAATGATGAACTTGCACTACTCTGCCTTGCTCATACATCGAGAGCAGAGTACGGTAAACTCTTTTCTATTAATACAAGATACTTTGCCTTGGCTAAGAGTGGAGAGTTATATAAGATCAGGAGAAAAGAGGAAATATCTGAGCAGTGGGTTTACATGCTTGCAAGTGGTCAATATGAGTGGCGTGCGTTTGATCCCCTTTCAGGGAAATGGAGAAGACTCCCAAATCTGCCCTCTGATACATGTTTTGCTGCAAGTGACAAGGAATCTCTATGTGCTGGTACTCATCTCCTTGTCTTGGGGCGAGAGATTGAAGGGCTTGTGATCTGGAGGTATGATCTTGTAACCAATGAATGGTACAAAGGACCATCTATGCTCACTCCCAGATGTCTCTACGCGTCTGCGAGCTGTGGCGACTTTGCCTTTGTGGCTGGAGGAATCAGTGCAACAGGTGAAATTTTAAATCATGCAGAGAGGTATGATCCTATTAATCAGAGATGGGAAAGGCTGCCTGATATGAATAAGAAGAGAAAACTTTGCTCAGGATGCTACATGGATGGAAAATTCTATGTTATTGGAGGGACAGGAGATAAGGGGGATCTCACCTGTGGCGAAGTCTATGATTCTGATAAGAGAACCTGGGAAATTATTGAAAACATGAAACCATCAGGGGCAAGAGATCCTGTTACTCAGGCTCCACCTCTGGTAGCTGTTGCTAACAATGAGCTCTATGCTCTGGAGGCCTCGACAAATCAGTTACAAGTTTACATTAAAAAAACTAACAAATGGAAGGAGCTTGGCGAAGTGCCTGTTAGAGCAGATTTTAACAGTGGGTGGGGTGTGGCCTTCAAGTCATTAGGTAATAAACTGCTCCTGATAGGAGGTGAGACAGGTCAAAGTGCTTATGGTCATGGTGTATCCATCTACACATCCAGGCTTAATTCAAATGAGTCAGTGCCTCAATGGGAGTTTCTGACTAGGGTAGGAGGATCCTTCGTCTTTAATTGTGCTATTATGGCTACTTGACCTACTTCACTATTTGTATGCCATGAGAGTGGAGACCAATAGGCAGAGGAAAAACTACAAACTCAAAGTTAGTCCATGAGGCCAAGTGCCTAACAAATAACATCTCTTGAAAAAACAAATGTAAAAAGGATAAAGCAGTAGCTTTAAATATTTTGAAGGATTCACACTACACGATCAACTAGGAACAATTTACAAGGGCATCTATGTTTGAGCATGATGCGCTTGTGAAATTTTATGGGCTCACTATTTTGACCTTCATTACTTTAACATGAGTGCTCTGGTTTATCTTTTGGGTATTTCTCAGGAGCACTCACATGCAGTTCTTCATTGTTTAACACTAGAAGGGTTGCTTGCGACTTATGGATCAAGAGTAAGGGAGCTTCTTTGGGTTTGAGGTTTTCAATATTCTTAATGCGACATTGTTTTGACAGGTAGTCTTCAAGGCTACTGACCAAAGACTGAGAGATTTAAGAGCACAGGCTGGCCACATGGTAAGATGATGTTCAAAATTTGTTAAATAAAACTTAAATTCAGTGACTAGAAGTTTTGAAATTACTTTTGCTGCTTTGATCATCTTTCTTATATACATATTATATTCATCAATGGAATGATTATATTAGCTTTGCATCTTTATTTCTTTTCAAGTTAGATGGTTCAGGAACCATGGACAATCCTTTCAAGAATATTTAGAGCTATGGTGATACGATAACATCAGCATTATCTTTTCTTCCTTTCTTTTTTTAAGACTTAGCTTTTGTGTAGTCTGTAAACACTTGAAATGAAACTTATGCTTGTTCATATGAAATGTTTGCCTTTAGTTAGGCTCTGTTGTAGTTTATGGCATCTCTCTTCACTGTAAGTTTTCAATTGTGAGAGGGTTTGGACAGCAGAGAGTCGGGAGATTCACAGATGCAGAAATTCCTGAAAGAGGGAGTCGGTGCCACTCTACTTTGTAATTGAAGTTATTTGTTAGAAAACTCGTTCACTTCAGAGCAAGAGATTAACCAAGTTATTAACATATAATATTAAATGTTGTAAAAATATTTCCTGCCATTTTATTCTGGTATGCATATTAGAAAACAAGACAGTACTAAACAGTATAGTATTAAATAATATTACAATAATATTAAATAATATTACAATATTCATACAATACGATACAGTACTAAACAGTATAGTACAGTACAATATGTGAATAGAGTTAAACAAATATTAGAAGATTTAAATATAAAATTATATTAAATTGGTAATACACTGATATAAATATAATAAAAACATCAAATTATAATAGTGCTATGACATGGAATTAGTATTAATGGAAAAATAGTTTATCATTTTATATTCGTCTACTACATCTATTGTTATTATTATTTACTGATATTATATTTGTATCCGGAGTTCTTTTTATTTAGGTTTGGTGATAGATCAAGAGGTGGGGAGAGGGCAGTCTATAAAGTATATAATAGGTAATGTTCTGTGAAGCAAAATCTGTTTGAATTATTGTATATTCTGATCTTCAACAATGATTATGTTTCAACTAAATCCATGGATATAGATTAGGTATAGAAAGTTGGTTTCTAGAAAGAGCTTTGATTGCAATTCAAGTCTATTCTTCCAGCATGCTCACATTTTTGCTCATTGTTGACACAATGTCAACAATGTGTCTTCAAGGTCCTTTTATTGTTGACAAAATGGCAAAGATCCTCCTTCAAGATTTCTGTTAACAGAGACTTTCCTTTGCCTTTGTCTTAGCTTAGGCTACTTTTGACTCTTCGAGTGCTTCTGTAAAGTTTTCCAGTCTATGAAAATATCAAATTCATATTGTGGAGCAATATTATGAACTGATATTAAGATGAAACAGGAAACTATAAATCCCAAGACCTGGTGGGCTGCAGATTGGTGCTTCATGAATTTTCATCATCATAGTTACATATATCGGCGATATCGTGATATATCGCGAGTCATTCCCCTTGGCGATATATCGCCACTAAAAAATCGTGATATTTTTCGATATTTTGAATATATCGCGATATATTGGGAGATTTTGGAAAATATCGCCCTGCTAAAAAAATTTGCAAGAAATTTCAAAAAAATGTTTTGAATATATCGCGATATATTGGGAATATATCGGGAGATTTTGGAAAATATCGCCCTGCTAAAAAAATTTGCAAGAAATTTGAAAAAAAAATTCATGGGTTAAGTTTTTGGCAGTGTTATTAAAACTAAATATATTAAATTCTTAAAGTAATAAATGGTAATATTAAATTCTTAAAGTAAAAGTGACATTCTCCTTTACTTTCATTTTCTATCCTTTTACTTAAATTTTTAACATTGCCAGTAATAGTTTCGGGATGTTTGAGAGTGGTTCCAACCTCATCGGACTTCATATGCAAAAAGTAGAATTTTAGATCCCTTTTAGAATTCAAGAGACTTAATAGTTTTCAGGATTTCAAGATTTCAACAATTCCATTGGATTTTATCAAGTATGAGGGTATGGGATTGGCATTTAATCAAGCACATCAACCCATCCATGTACCTTGATGTTGGTGGCATTGACTATTGAAATCTTTTATCATGACCTTAATAAAAATGTACCCTTCACTCATTAAACATGGTAAGTTTCATCAAAATTGTAGAGTAGTTGGACCTTCACCATAGCTTAAGTAGTTGGAGCTTCCAATTTGATGCCTAACTCATCCAAAGTACCTACAGGACCCCCTACTGCTTCCAGAGGAAGAGTGGTGCCCCTTGCCTATAAAAGGGGTAGAGGGGATCGATGATCTCTACTATTTATCATTGTATTATGTAGTATCTAGATGCCTCATGAGTCATGATGATTAATTTTTTGAGAGACATTTATTTTGATCATTTGATGTGATTTTCTATCTTTCCATCAAGAACATATTTCAATATTTTCAGTTTATAACTTTATAGTCGATATGTGATCATGATCCACCATTTGACATCTTATGCATCTTATATATTAGTTGTATTTTCATATTTATGTAGCAATGTGTTTATTTGATGTTGTTGTTGTTTTAGATGTTAAAAAATTTGAAAAAATTGGTTATTTTTGTATTTTTTTATGCTTTACGACATTTGCCGATATTTTCCGATATTTTCACCGTTGCTGCCGATAAGTTACATTCCAAACCCTCGGCGATATATTCGCCGACACGATATATGTAACTTTGTTCATCATGACAGATTTGAATCTGGACCCATTGCATGCTGTTTCTGCCTTCAAGGAACTGGGGTCACAATGTTTAAACTTTAGGTTAACCATGGTACACTGTTGGAATATCTCGAATATTACCATTTGTTAAAACCTGTCTTGAGCATGACTCATTGGAACTTGGAAGCATTTGTCTCTTGTGTTCACATAACTCCATGCTCAGTATTCTTCCGATGTCAAAAGTCTTCATTTTTTTGTTTGGAATAGGCATTGAAAATTAAATTCTCTTTTGTAAAACTACAAACGCAACTAAAGTTTTTGTTAGTAGCTGGATAAAACCAGTCTAGCAACACAATTAATGTTATTTATTACCTGGGTTTTGGATTAAATTTTTGTTTTGAAGATATTCCCATTGTTATATGAGGGCATTTTATCAATCTTGCAAATATCACGATGTTTATGATATATTCCTGCCAAATGACATATCATGATATTTTTGAAAATATCTCTGATCTATGTTACTGGAAACTCCACCCCGAGGTGCGAAACATGTTTTGGAATTTTGGAAAGGTTTCCTTGTACGAAATGCCTCTGAAACCTGGTTTAAATGTTTCAGTGGCATCTCAGATTTTTGAAACACCATATTGGCTGTTTCAACTGGCATTTTGGTTGTTTCAGCCAACCTTTTGACCGTTTGGCATTTCAATTTTCAGCCAGTGTTTTGGTTGCTAAAATTTAAAAAAAAAACAATAAAAAGAATGCTAAATCACTATACAAATCAAGTTATAAATACAGGGCTTGGGCCTCTCTTTGTGATGACTCTTTTTTTGGCTTTATTTCCAAACTCGAAATTCATGAATGGTATTCTGAAATTTTTATGCCTTCTGGTGTTTTTTTCATATATAAATATATGTATATATATATGACATATCCTAGCCATATCATATCCTGATTTACTATAAATTTGTTGTATCTGTTTCTGTTCTCATATCTGTATCCATGCAGCTGAATTACTGGTGCAGCAAAAAAAGCCTACGAATGGCAAGAAACCTAATTTCATTTCTTAGTTTATATTGTTTAATGCTTGTTGATATTTTGCTGATATTTTCCCCCCTATTTCTTGGTATTTCTGATATCCAGAGTTTCTCACTCCTGTTGATATTTCATTGAAACTGATGTTATCATGTTTGCAATACTGCTTTATAAGAGTTGGTACACTAACTTTTGGTGAATATCTAATTAGTGGATGATGTTATATGGTTATATGTTTACTTATCCTCATTGCACACATCCTCTTTTTGGTCTTGAAATGCAGGCTCTTTTTTTTGGTTTGAAAAGTACTTATATTCACATTAACTTATTTACATACAAAAATGCAAAGAGTGGAAGTGTGTATACAATGTCTATCATAACTTCTTCCTGAGACTAACTAAAGTAGAAATGAAATTAGAGTATTTGTTAGGAGCCAATCTTTTGGTATCCTTGATCAACAATACGGCCTTAGCAAACAGTTGGTGACATACCTTATCTTTCCATAAAGCAATAAAGGTAGAAACAACTTATCTCTAGAGCAAACACATACTTACACTTGAGCTTCCATATCACAAATAACGTGGAAATCCATAAACAATTGCAAAGACCAAAAAAAGAATCATGGATAAGAGAGTACCCATCCCCAACTAAGGCGACCTGCCAATATAGATTGTTCTGAAACAAGCCTAGACGCTGATCCTCAACGAAGCTTCAACAATGTTTGGCAAATCGACAATCCCCCAAAATATGCTTAATTGTCTTTGGTCGCTAACAAATTGGGCAGAGACCATTTGAGAGGCCATTCTTAGCAAGCTTGGTCTTGGATGGGAGCCCCTGATAGATAACCAACAAAACAAAAAGCACCACTTATATGAAAGTTGCACCGACCAAACATGGTGAAGACGATGAACCATTGGGATCTTTGAGTTTGACAAGGTCCACCTCGCATTAAGCACGGGTGAGAGGGGATGTTCGATGAAGTGATGAATAGAGACGATAATAATTATACTATAGCAGCAGTGCACCAAAGCTCCATGTCCAATCCCTCCAAAAAGGCTTAAGCATACCCATATAACTCAGAGTTTATAATAAAGGGATGCCCAAGCTCCCATGATTGAACACCATGATTGAAGGACGATCCTAGGCTAGGAGCCCAAGCTCTTGCTCGAGTGATATCCACTCCTTCCATGCTTGTGCCCCAAGGTCCCATAAGTCACTCCAATAAAAGATACTCTTTTGACTCGGTCAGCGTGCTTGAAAGCGTTACATCTTCTCCACGCAAACCCCTTGATAATGCCAACTTTAGCTCGATTGGGGGGTAAGATCCCAACCTGCTTGGCTATCCTCCCATTGCAACCGGACAGACTTAGAGACTAATCTCCAAGCCACCTAGATACTCTGAAACGAAATGGACCCACCATCCTGGACAAGGAGGAGGAAGCGATTATGTCACATAGCTCGAAAACACCATGAACCTTGCCAATATGCTTTGCTGAAAGAACCTGATGCCAGAACAAAATATACCAAGGCGTTGATCCCTCAAGACATCTTACTACCCACTTGGCTGCTAGAATATGGCTACGAGATGCAACATCAATCAAGCCTAGCCCTTGTTCATCCTTGGTAATAGTGCATACATTCCAAGCAACTAAGTGTAGGCCTCTAGCATATCTATACTTAGACCAAAAATATGATCACAAAAATCTTCTTAAGCTCATGACAATGAGTTTGACTAGGGAACCAATGAGGCAAATAATGCACATGGGAATCCTGTAGAATGCGACCTACAACCATTAGTTTTCTTGCGAAGGGAAGATCCTTATGATGCCAAACATGAAGTCTTTTTATACATCAATCTCACATAGACATTGGTAATAAACCTATCCCAAATATTATACCAAGATATTTGACAATCATCCTTGAATGTAACATACTCCTACCCACGTCTCACAAGCATCTCCCACTTTGTTGGCTCCTCGTTATGGGTGACATTATGAATGTCTTCTTCCATAAAGATACAAACCTCCTCTCGCTGTTGTCTAGCCACTCACATACTTGTCCTCCTTTGGGCCATCATCTTGCCCCACCCCCCCATAAACTTAAAGTTAAAAGTGTTGTCTCATTGGATAAGGAGAAATATTCCACACTTGCTGAACAAGGGTGTGGATGTCCGCTGAATCCAACCGAGATACATTCAATTTAAAAATTGAAGAAAGGGTGAGTCCAAAGAAAGCCCTATAGAGATATAGATTGGATAGGAAGATGGCCCAAACCTATCACATCCATTATAACATCCACTGGGCGAAGCTTACTGAGAATACAATATTCTCTCTAGGTCCATAAAACCCATCCAACCTAGCCTGAACTATATCCCGACCTTGCCAGTGATTGGTCCATGTGAACCATCCACCATAATCCAATCCCTTTTGTTTCCAATTGGGATCAAAGATCTCTAAAATATCTTTACACCTACACCAAGCTTGCTTCTCCAAACTATTGATTATTAAATGTACAACATCAGGAGCCATTCTCAATGAGACTTGTGTTGTATCAAGTCCAGAACTTATGTTGTATTAAGTTTAGAAACCTCTTCATGAGACTTGTGTTGGATCAAGTCCGGAACTTATGCTGTATTAAGTTCATCAACTTATGTTGTATTAACTTAAGTTAAGAGCTTGTGTTGTATCAATCTAGGTTGTTGAGGGTATGAGAGATGCCTGTACTATGATCTTATGTTGTATTAAGATAAAGATCTTGTTTTGTATCAAGGTCAGAGACTTGTGTTGTATCAAGTCTGGAACTTATGTTGTATTAAGTTTGGGAGTCTTGTGTTGTATCAAGACTGGTCTTGTATGAAGACCATATGACTTGTGTTGTATCAAGTCACAAGGATCTACTATGTGATGCATGGTTAGTCATGGTCACTAGGTGCTATAAGTCTCCTTTAGGGATTAGCTACTTGTAGAGTGATTTACTTTAGCATATGACTATATGACCCGAGGTAATACATATGATCATAGGTTGGAAACAATTCTTGTGAGTATGATATGATAAAGACGATTAATTAATTAAACACTCATGGATCATGCATAATTAATTAATGATAAATGAGACGAGCACAAAGATAGAGTAAAGATTCAAATTGCCTATGTCAGTTGTCCAGTGAACTCGAGTTGCAAAGACATCAGTTAAGTCTAAGTTGTGGAAAACAAGTTTTAATTAATTAAGGAATCTACTTCTTGATTTATGCAAAGTGTTTGTTGAAGATGACACTGATTGTGAAGCACTAAAGACAATCAATTCAATTCAAATCAATTACGTTCAATTTTGTTCAGTTCAACTTAGTTCTGTTCCGTTACATTCAGTTCAATTTAGTTTAGTTCTGTTCAATTCTGTTTAGTTCAGTTATATTCAGTTTTGTTCAGTTCAACTCAGTTCAGTTCTGTTACATTCAGTTCTATTCAGTTCAATTCAATTCAGTTTAGTTACAACTTACATTCAGTTAGAGGCAGTTAACACCAGTGAATTAATGGAGGGTGCATATCTTCAGTGTGGGAGATAATTACGAGGTGACAACTTGGCACCAAGTCAAAGAGGGTGCAATAGGTTATGTGTGACTAGTGCACACACAGTGTATAGTGTTCACAGTTCCCAAAAGGCATGCAACCATTCGCTACCTTCTTTGTATGACTGAATAAGCTTGTTATTAGAGTGCTATGCACTTTGCAAGGCTATGACAGTATTTTGCATGATCTCTATTCTCTAGTGCTGCTTAGATATCTCTTATCAAGCAATTTGCAAGTGTTGTAAAATCATTCTCTGCCATTATCTACCATACTCAAAGGATTGTTTGCTGGGTTTTTCATCCTTTGGATTTGGAGGGTTTTCCTAGGGTACATCATGTGTCTTATGGGTTGAATAATTTGTGTGTTTGAATTGTTTTATGAGATCTACATGCACTGGATTTGTTTATCAAAAGTTTTAAAGTTCAAGTATCTTCATATTTTCTCAAACATTGACATTGATCACCACACCCTGCCTCCACACTTGTCCCCATCCCATTTGAAGTCTTCCCCAACAATTCAGTCCACTGTCAAAAGATAAGAAGCCATCTAGTCCTATAAATGGCCCTAATCCGAGCTAGAATTTGGGGTGTACGATGTATCCATTACTCGACCCTACTTCAAAAGAGTGACCCAAACATACTTGTTCTCCAAATCCGTCTCAGTCGCAACCACTAAACATTGCAATGAAGAAGAGATAGTGAGCACCACATTGTTACTCCCCTTGGTAATGATCAAAAGGCTAGAAAGGCCTATTCCAACAATAATTCATCTTGTTCCTAAGCTCAAAACCAACTGATCTAACCTCCTGTAAAAAGATCACATCTGGTCGGAATCTCTGCAACACCTTTCTAACACACTGCTTATGATTGCAAATTGTCTTCCTTCTCATGTTCCATGATAGTAAGGAGAGCTTCATTCCAACATAAAAGAATGACTAGGGCGAGTTAAATTGTTGGCCATCTTCAAGTCCTCCCCTGTAGAGATATATGAGTTTATTGATTGGACTATTGCATCCTTGTATTTCTGCTTCAAGCTCAACTTTGTCTTGTCCACATGGGCTGGAGAAGTGATCACCTTCCTCTTGGAAGACTTAACCTGCTATCCCTGTTCAATCTCCATTCTTCCTCTACCCATTTGTTGTGCCTCAACAATAGTCCCAGGATCTCTTGATAGATGGATACTAGGTTGCGGACACAACACCGATGATCTAGGAGCCGAAATTAGAGTCTCATGACCACTAGACCTCCTAAAGTTAGCTTGTCATTGCACCAAGGATTTGACCCAACAATCGAAGTCGTGTTCCCTTCCTTAGTCGTGTGGCACTGCCTGAGCGTAACCTTCTGGTGGCCAAGCCAACCTGAACATGTGTCCCTTAGACTGCGCCTATCCCACACTTAGCATGTTAACGTTACTTGTTACACTTAGTTTATTCTTTGTCGATTGTTTATCCCAAGAAATTCCTTCACCTCTTCTAGGCGACGAGCTTTTGGGTGGGTTCTGCCATCGAGAGTTGTGTTCAGGCAGTGTCGCACACCCAAGGAAGGGAATGGTGCTTTGACATCAGGGCGAATCCTTGGTGCCGTGACACAACCCCCCTTGGAGCTCTTGCACCTCCAAGATTGCCTCCTAGGCCAAACCTTGAACCACCCCTCGTACCCGAACCATTACCTAATCTTGGAACCCCCATGCTGCCACCACCAACTCCAATGTTAGACCCATTGGAGGTAGATAAACAACACTTGCTCTAGCTTGACCCCTCCTTTGGCACTTGACCTTGTAAGAGCCCCACTACCAACCCTCGACTTCGAAGCCATAGAAGTGTAGCCTGTTCCCAAGTCTGGAACAGAGGCAAACCCCTCGTACCCGAACCATTACCTAATCTTGGAACCCCCATGCTGCCACCACCAACTCCAATGTTAGACCCATTGGAGGTAGATAAACAACACTTGCTCTAGCTTGACCCCTCCTTTGGCACTTGACCTTGCAAGAGCCCCACTACCAACCCTCGACTTCGAAGCCATAGAAGTGTAGCCTGTTCCCAAGTCTGGAACAGAGGCAAACACCCCCTCACCATTACCCTCTCTTGGCCTAGGTCAGTGCTGAGGGAAATCACGGACCAAATGGTCTTAAGCTTGACAAACAAAACATGCATTCGAGAGGTTCAAGTAGCAAACTTTCTGCTACTTGGCTTTGTCAATAATCCAAATTGAAATAAAAGTAGGTAACTTTTGCTCTAGTTATACCTCAACACATGCCTTCAAAGAGGTTCTAAAGGAATTACATTTTCCATTTGGGATAAGCACTTTACGAAATTGATGGGAAAACAAATCAACAAACGGAGGCCATGTCACTTGGTAGGAGGGGAACCCTATCCGCAATGGATAATTGTCTTGATCACAATCCTCTGGATAAAAATTTGGCCTCTGGTCTGAACATAGGAAAAAGAAACTGTAATATTCCACGTACCAAATGGAAAGACATGACAAGTTGTTGCATCATAGTTGAACTAAAGGCACACATACTTCCCACCCAACCCCTAATAGGAGTTCAACAAGATGCCTTTGGCTTCCCATTTAGTAATGTCCATTGGTTGAAGACTTCTATATCTGGCATGCAATGCAAAAAATACAGAATGACTTCTCCTACCTAAAGGTGCATGTGCCCTTCGAAGTACCCCTTATTATCTGCTAGGAAGAAATTGAAGTCATATTGGTGAGGGGGAGCCTCTGATTATGTCATAGATGCTGTTGCAACCTGAGGCTCCTTCATAGGAACATCCTCCAGATGTGGCTCCTTTTGCACGTGGACACCCTCACCCATATGTAAGTCCTCTATTGACATCTCCTGCACAATCGTTGTAGCCCCCTTTGAAGGGATCTCTGTTGAATGAAAACCCTCACTCGTTGGATGTGTATCACTATCCATATTCTTTAAACCTGGGATTAAGCTAATCATTGGACTGCCAAACCCATTGTCCACAATTGGATGAATCATCTTACCCCAATCAATATTGGAAAACCTAGCATTCAATGAGCAAACTATTGTACCGACTTTGCCCTCACCATCAAGATTTAAAGGGATGTAATCGGGAGGGCGCTCCTTTGAAGGACTTCGACAACAATACACATTGTCAAATCTTTTTGAATGACCTTGTCCCAAAAAAATAATTGTTGGACCCCCTTCCAAACCAATTGAGTAGCCTCCCTTCTCACCTCCTGTCACATTACCGAAGCGATCAATAAAAAAATCATCAGTATGGCCCAAGTCCGTACTTGTAAGGTCCAATTTTGTACTTGTGCAACTCTCGATCATCCTTATGGCCCAAGGCTGTACCTGTAAGGCCCAATTTTGGACTTGTACGACTTGCAGCCATACGGCCTTGTAGCTTCTCACCCATTGGCTGATGAAGCTCCCCTCCAGTCTACGGAGCTGTTTGCTACCGTTTGAAATCACTTGCATGTGGCCAAAGAGCGGTTCATTCAAGCCACCTCTCCATCGCTCACACCTAGCCCTAATCCTCCTCCCCTATCTTCCTCATGGCCTCCTCTATATTTCCCTTTCCTTGCCCATGATCTGGTTCTCCCTGCCCGTGTCCAACTTCATGCACCCCTTGACCCTCCACACCCATTCACATTGTGCCCAAGACTATTCACACTTAAAGAAGCCTTCTCTGGCAGGCTCGTCCTTACAGAGATGTCTGCAGGCAAATATTTTTTTGATGTATCAACTGTTAATGTTTGCATTATTTTGATGACAATTGTTTTTTTCATGATAAGCTCTCTTTCGTCAGCAATTCATATATTTTGAACATTCTGTATTTTTGTTTGTTTGTTTAAGCATGGTTGTAAAGTTATTTCGTTTATACTTCAGTTTTAGCATTGTTTATGCCCTGTGTTGTAAACGTTGCCTCTGACTCCAGACAAAAGCATATAGCATATATCCAGACAAATGCATATGGCATTATTAAAACTTGTGTTTTCTCGATAACAGTTTTACTTTGACTTTAAGGCTTTTAACTTTTTTGGTAAAGTTTTTCCCAACTATGGAAAGAGTGCAACTGGTTTTCCAAGTGATTTTGCGGAACACTATTGACTTCTGTCTCCATAAGAGTCCCTGTAAATCTAATCACCATGTGGATTGCATGGTGTCCATTTGTGTTTATACACGAGTTGCAAGATAAATGCAAAAATATAGCTAATTTTCATTGGATGAATTACTACTACTGAGAAAACTATTAAAACAGAAGGAGACTTATACCGAAAACTACTACTGAGAAAACTGTTCAAACAGAAAAAGGAGGCTTATCAAGTTATCAGTCTTCTTTTCAATTACTCGCCTTTGATGCCTGAACTGCTGTCATACTTATTTGGCACTTGCTTGATGAAACCCTCCCATTTCTTTATGCACATGGAAAGGTCAACTCTTTTGAAAGTAGGCATTAGATTGCCCAAATTTAACTAATTCTGGGCCTGAGTGCCATGGCATGCTTGGCATAGTCCGGCAGTAGCTTATGCTTTTTACAGGTGTCTGCTTCTGCTTTGATATAGTCTGCTTTAGCTTTCTGGAAAGTTTCCATAATATTCCCATGTGTTTTTTTATCTCCCTTTTTTACTCAGTTCTGTCATACCGAGCCTAAGACATATGCCCACCCAACCCAGCAATTGCTTGATGGTCCACTGTTTTGTATTCTGCAGCAACCAAATAGATTACTAATTCTGACGTTGAGAATAATCCTTGCATTGTATTAATGGTTCCTTTAAAGTCTCCTTAAATGTTACACAATATATTGGTTAGGGTTACATACTTAGTAGCATCAAACTTTCCTCCTTTAATTAATGGTTTTCAATCAAGAAATGCCAAAATCTGTTAGGTAAAGAAAGGAATGATAGATAATATACCAATGAAGGACAACTGACAAGTTCTCAGGAGCAATGGCAACCACCTAGAGAAGGAATGAGTTAACTTCAATTGCGAAAGAAAGGACGACCCAGGGAAGGCAGGTAGTGGATGAGTTCTAAGTGACAGCAAGGGCTATATCATTGCTATTTACTTGGAAACATAGGAATAGACTCGCACAACCAAGCAGAAATGAAGGCCTTATTAAGGGGAATAAAAGTATGTCTTAAGATGGGATTGAGAGATGTCGTGGTGCACTAGCACCTTTTATATAAGCTAATATCATGGTTTCTCATCATATATTTGTATTTTTTTTCATGTGGTTTACGCCCCGAAGATTGGGGCTGCTACATCCATGGTACTTCCCAGTTATTCCGTGAGGAATGTGGGGAGGCCGAACATTGTCTGAACAAGGGTGGCTCGTCAAGCACATCAAGAAATGCCTATTAAGAGCATAACATAACACTTACAAGGAATTGAACCTGGGTAGGGAGGTTATTAATCAGTACTCCCAACCACCCATGCTACATCCAATGAACTCATCATATACTTGTATTATTATATTAGTGATATATATATTTCTATTAGTTATATGTAGTCTTCATTGCCTTACTAGTTAATATTATTAGTGATACATATTAATATTGTATAATCAATTTTAATATTAGTGATATTATAGTAGCATAGCTATTAACTTTATAACCTAAATTATTTATTTTTGTCTATTTATATGATTTTATTTTCTATAATTTTGAAAATATCGCATGTTTTTTGTTTTTGTGAGATGTATAGACCAATTTCTTTTTTCTACTGTTCTTTTCCGTAGCATATTTTTTCCTTATTGTACCATAACCATATCCAAAATTGTGCTCATATTTGCTCACTATGCTTCGGAGTCTGGACTCTGGATGAACTCTATATTTGAGGAAAAATAGCTATGCAGGAGAACAAAGTGTCGATCAAGTGCCTAGTCTCATTTACATGTGGGATCTCTTGGAAACATGCATCTTTAACATACTATCACTCCATGGATCTCCATTAAGTTCCATGTATCAAAAACAGGAACTTTCTTCTCATATGCCTTCAAAGATATTGCAATTAATATTCTGAAATCACCTAGAAAGGATCCTTATTTTATGTTGAAAAATAAGCAATAAATATAGGTTTGGAGGATATCTATATGCTTTTTATGGTACAGTAATTTTGGTGTGTGTAAGTTAATGCTTGATATACATTAGACATGTACCACCCATGAGTTCTTCAAAAACAACATATGAGGCATATTATCAACATTTATTATGCGTGTTCGAAATTGGGTCACCACTTGTACCTATGTACATCCCAAGCATATGCAAAAGTAGGCAATTTGAAGAATGAACATCTCATTTAGATACATAGATAGATCGAGAAGTTGGATTATGCTAAATGGAGGGTCTGTTATGTTCTCATTTATGTAGTAGTGTACTAACATTTTATGGGATCTTTGGTGAGCTCATACCATAATCTGTGTTTCATTATGCTTCCAGTAAATGTGTCACAGGGACAGTGTGTGCTTAGGTTCACATAATTGGCTTAGTAAATGGTTAGAGTTGATGTGTAAGTCTTCATTTGTGATTATTGTGGTTTTTGTTCTTGGAAGGCTGCTTTAGATGCTTGTTGCTCGTATGCTTAATCTGGTTAATATGCTAACCTTGTGTGATACCTACAAATATTTTTTTTAGAAGCAACAAGAAATCAAATTAAATTATACAAAAATATACAGAATCACCTCAGCTATACATGTAAGTTTTACAAGTCCTACACTTAGTTTTTACATGCAAAAACAATTCTGTAATGGGACTGTCTTATATACATGATTTTTTCTGATTTTACTTTATTTTCCGTCTGGAGGTGCCAAACTTGCCATAAACAGAGTAGTTGAGGATTTGCCGTTGATAACTTAGATATATAAAAATGACATTCCCATACTTCACAATGACAAAATTTGACACAATCATTACACCGACCGAAAGAAACAAAAGGAGATTCATATGGAGAGATCAATGGTACATCTGCAGTGGCAGGGTTTCCTTGCTTCAGTCTTCAACTTCCTCAGTAGTTTGGTTAAATTGTGAACTGTGAAACATGTCCCAATATCTTTTTCAATTTATCCGAACACATCCCTAGTACTGTCTTCATGGTCCGGCTGCTGATGGAGATCACTCCCAAGTTGGCAATTCAACATTACAGGTGGTGCATTTCTCTTTATAACTCTGAAGGTTTTTGCATTTCTTGTTATTGTTTGTATTCATCTGTTTGATTGGTCTAATTGGTTCGATTTTGTAAGGCTTGAATGGAGGAATCGAAGCACTTCTCAGTTATACACAACTTGAGTGAGAAATTATTCTTTGGAGGTTTTAAACTTCTCTCCAGTCAATTTTTCTGCACAGAGAGAACAACTGTCTTGAGTGAAAGATGTCTTACATTTTTTTTTGTCAGCAGGAGACTATTTATATTACTGATGGCAATAGAATACATAGAGTAGAAAAAAACTCATGCTGGCCCACCATGAAAGGAAAACAGACCAGGTCATGAGCATCCAGAAATAAGTTTGTTTTAACGAGGATCCCAGCAGGCATAACTAGATACCCACATATTTATTATTATCACAGTAATAAGTTTCAGAAACAGTTTCCAAAAGAACTTTGAAGGTGCCTCGAACTATTCTGCCTAAGACACTACTAACTATTATCATGCTGTAACTACTATTAAAACGCACTATCAGAGAACCAAAATATGAAAAGAACCAGTTCATTGATGACCAGCACCAGGGGCCACAGAGAGGTCTTTGTCACCCTTGTCAATGATATGGGGTGAAGTTGGAGTGCTTCCTGCATGGGGGTGCACAGTTTCCAGCTCAATCCCCATTCTCTTGGCTATAATGTCCAGCTTTGTGTCCACGAACATGATCTCCAAATGCATTTGCTTCAGGTGGGCAAGTTCCTCCTTCAACTCAGCAATCTGCTTGTCTATTTCCACCATGGAGATACCCAACAGCAATTTGATGGTCCAATACAGGTTGAGAGCACGGTGATACAGCGCTATCCACGATCTAGTGTCCCCTGGATCTGCAATCCATTCCGCAAGCACTTCAAATTGCCTTCCCTCGGTCTGAGCTGAGCTGCTGGCTTGAATTCTCTTCTCAGATTTCCCAATTTCCCTTTTGATCAGCAACGTTGTATGCTTGTAGTAAAAACAAGCTGCTTCCATGGCCTTTGACAGTTCTTTGGAGGGCCCTGGCTCCTTGGTAGTCCTCTTCCCCTTTGATTTCTTCATGCTCCTTGCCACTGCTTTCCCCTTCATTGTATTCACCCTACTAGATTTCTGCTTTAAATGGGCATGATACAGCACCATCAAGCTACGAATGACTGGTTGTTTCCACTGGCGGCCAGAACGGGAAGCCATGATAGGATGTCGTGTTTAAAACGCTCCACCACCTCCCACGTTGATTATCTTCCATACAGGTCGTCATGATGGCTTCCTTCTTCGCACGCAGAGCAACCTCTTGAATGCAGATGCGAGTCGCGACCATCCTTCCCAATCTGTTTCCCTCGCTTGAGCATTAAGGTAATGAATGAGACCTTAAACGAACTGTTCGGCAGCTGCGTGTCATGTAGATGCAGCCAACCCAGCTTCCACCACCTGGAACCTTCGAATTAGAGTCTCCCCATCCACTTGTTTCTCAAATTGGGTCTTGTTCCTCACCCGCCGTGGGGAGGAAAGATGTCTTACATTTAAAAATCGACTGAAGTGTAAATAATTAGCTCCCATCTTGACCTTGGAAATAATTAGGTCTGTAGTAGCTCCTTCCTTTGTCAATTTGTCTGCCTCAGTAGGGGAATATACTTTCTGGGTTGATTTACTTGCTACAGAATCCTTTTAAAGTTAATATTCATAGGATTACTGTCAGATGCTATTACAATTAAAAAATAGAAAAAAGAATTACACAGAAATTGCAGGTTTGTCATTCCATTAATGGCTGAGAGTTCCTTGGCCTTCATTAATACTTGAGTCTCTTGTAGTTTGTTCATAGATGTTCTGAGAACCATTCGTACAGAATTTGAAGTTTTCCTTCTGGGTTCAGTATGAGTCCATCAACCCTGGCTTTCCTTTAGTTGCCCCACTTACCAAATATTTACCAGCAAAGCTTGATTTAATTTAATTCCAAACCTGCTTTTTGGCTGCATATTTGTAGTTTGCATTTCCCTATTTAAAGTACTTGCAACTCTAACAAGCTAAGGAGATCTCAATAGTTTTTCTTCAAAACATGATTGGACTGAAAATGTTTAATCTATTTGTTTTTCTCCTTTAAGCTGTTCATCAGGACAATAAAGAATACCTTCGTAAGCCCTTCCCTGGAAGCTCTCAGATTATTTATTTGGATGTGCTATCATTATGTTTTTTGGATGAAGTTTTCTTTGAAGTATATCAATAGGCAATACATGGGCTTTAATACAAAGAGATGGGCTGTCCACGCAGCCTCTTGTTTACACCCAAACCTACACTGCGGTGGTCAGTGGAGACTCAGTGCAACTTTAGACTCTAGAGTCTAGACACAATGCCCATTATAACCTGAACGTTCATGTCTCTTACTTCGGGCTGGTGCTTTTCCAGTGTCAGGGGTGTGGCCCTAGGTATTACTTTTGATTTGTAAATCAAGCTCAGGAGTAAATAAGATCAAGAAAAAAATAAAACTCAAAGAAGCATATATCTATGAGGGAAGGATGAATCTGACAAGATCAATCCCTGCACCTGGGCTATGGAGTCAAAAGAAAAGTAGAGTTCCAAGTGGAAGCTGAGAAATCCAATGGGGCATCCGGTTCAGACAAATTCTTTTGGATCAAGGCAAGTCAACCTCCATATCACTGTTTGGCAGGTGAATCCCATAGGGAAAGTAACCCTACATACAATTCTATCCTGGCTGCTTAAGACCAAGTCAAGCATAAGGGAAAACTGAGCACTCTGTCAAGTCAAAGCTTCAAGTAGCAATGTCTGATCAACAAAATAACTGAGCCTAACCCTAACACTATGAAATTCTGGGGGTTGAATCAAAGCGGTAGATCACAATTACTCTTACAACTAAGGGAAGAAGAAATCCACACAGAATATGAACCAGATAAACTTAATTGAGCAGGAGAATTGCGACAACAAAAAAATAAAATTAACATGTCAGAAGAAAAGAGAAGACGAGGACCAAACTATTCATTTGTTTTGATATCAAAGCCTGAGAACAAATTACAAGGGGATGAAAACACACGATCTAATTCCTTTTTCCATCTCTGCAAACTAATTAAATAGATGCCTGACTGGTCTTGGCCAAAGAAGGTGCACCGCATAAAAGTAGAAATATCTGTTTAATTTGTGTATACCAGCTGAAATGTCATATTTTATTACCATGGTTCACATACATCCGCAGTGTGGCAGCCATGCTTGAGAAAAAGTCCCATAGTGTTTTCAAGCTGCATGCTTGTCTACATTGAAAATTTGACTTCACTGAGCAGTTTGTGACTTGTTAGGTTCGGGTAGGTTAGGTTTACATTTTTAATTAAGTTCCTTAGTTGAACATTAGTCCAGTTTGTCCTATTGTAGTAGAGCTATCCTTGTATTTCCAATAGATAATAAGAGTTGCAGCAACAGCATCCAAGTCTATATGCCGAAGTCTGAAAATAGTCAAAGGTACTAATGACATTCTGTCATGAAGCTAAAGCTGTCATCTTGAAGTTTGTATTGAGCCAAGGTCCCGTCAATGTCATATCTGAGTCTTATTATCAAAGTCATGTCCAAGTCTTGGTATTAGTGGGATTTTAGGTTGTCAAATTCAAAGTTAAGAGTCATCCCACTGGTAATTAACCAAAAATGTATGCAGGTACATTAAATGAAGACAATGCATTTTCCATGTTATATGTTCAGATCAAGCAAATATTAAGAGGAAAGCAACTTTTGGCATCAGGATTTAGATGCAGATTGAAAATTCAATTGTAGATAAGTTTGAGCAGTAGTAGGTATTTGGCTATTCCCAGAGATTTCTCGATTGTCAACATCCTACAGGGAGATACTGTCCTTGCATGGAGCCGCTGTCAGCACCCAGAATTGCATCCATGCAATTCTCGAGCTACTTCCAAATTTGTGCATCAAGCTAGTTCACTGGGGGCAATCCTTTGTAGAATTGTTGGTATAGCAGTTTCAGATAATTTGTGTTAGAGATCAGTTCACATCTAGGGAACATTTCCACTGTTGCAGTTTGAGATTTTGAGATAATTCTCGATGCATTTATAAGTGCATTCAGTGTTTATTCACAGTTTGCATGCGGCATGCATGCATTTCTGAGACACTGCTATTTTTAGCAGTTGGTGTTTCAAGGTTCACATGTTGGATTTGATAACACATTCGTGTTCCTTGTTATCATGTGAATCTGTGGAGACCATTTTTAGCAACATGCGAGGTGTTTTGTGAAACTGCTATTTTTAGCAGTTGGGGGCCGGGGCTACAGGTCTTGCATGGTGAGATAGACAACATATTTTTCTTTCTTGGATGCGCATGAGTTGAATGAGCCTATTTGTTGACATGCATGGTGATACTATTTGTACCAGTGCCTCTTTTTAGGTATGCTATTTATAGTAAGTGTTGCCTCACATGTTATTTTGTTATTTTGAGGTTCCTATTTGTTAGGAGGTGTAGCTTGACATTTTGAGGTTCCCATTTTTTAGGAGGGGTCGCTGCTAATTTTAGCATGCCTCTGTTTAGGCAGTGGTATGGTGCTTGTAGAGTGATAATTGGTTAGAGAGATGGTGCCATGTGTCTAAGTGTGCATAAAACATAATTTCCTTAATTATAATTTGATGAGCATGAGGATATTGACATGTGTCTTGGTGTGGGTAAAGACAAATAATTAATAAATTTAAATATATCTCTCGCCCGAAATATCTTTGTAAAATATTTCATCTTATCCATGCAAGTAGTAGCTTAAGTGGAGATTATTTATGACAAAGAACTTAACTCTCCACAAGGAGGGTGCACTACTTGAGGTGGATACATGCAGTTTATTTCGAACTCAACCTTATCTATTCAATCGTAGTTAAGTGTGCGTTGCATGCAACCTTATCCACTTACATCCAAAGATATCTATGCTTTGCATGAGAGACTACTTTAATTTCATTTCAGTTCAAGGTTCATTTAGAGTTTGCATTCATGACTATTATTGGCCAAGAAAGGCACACCACTTGGAAGAAGAAATATCTATTTAATTAATTTTTAGAAATGCAGAAAGGTGTTGGATTCTAGGTCTTCACCCCCCCTTGCACTTGTAATATGTTCTCAGGGTTTGATATCAATAAAATGAGTGGTTTGCTCCTCATCTTCTCATTAATTCTAGCATGTTAATTTTATCTTCTTCTTGTTTCAGAGATGGAGAAAGATATTGGATCTTAGGGTTCCATTTCCCTTGTAATATGTTCTCAGGCTTTGATATCAATAAAATGAGTAGTTTGGTCTTTTCTTTTTCTTTTTCTGGGCATTTAAATTTTATCTTGTTGTTCTAGCAATTCACCTGCTCGATTAAGTTTATATGTTTCATATGCTATGTGGATTTGTTCTTCCCTTAGTTGTACAAGCATTTACGATCTAATGTTATCATTCAATCCCAGAAATTTCATAGTGTTATGGTTAGGCTTAGTTATTTTGTTAATCAAAGTTTGCTAGTTGCAGCTTAGATTTGATGGACTACTCAATTTGCACTTATGCTTGACATGCTCTTGAAGTGGCGAAGATAGAATTGTATGTAGGGTTCTTTCCCTACAGAACTCATTTACCTAGATGTGATAAGGTTGCTTGATATGCCTTGATCCAGTGGGATTCATTTGAACTGTATGCCGCATTGGATATCTCCACTTCCACTTGAACCTCTTTTTTTCTTTCCACATCATAGCCCAAAGAGGAGGCACTAGTTTTTTTGGATTCATCCTTCGCTCATTGAGTTATCCTTCATTGAATTTTCTCTATTTCTTGATCTTATTTACTCCTTTCGAGCTTGATTTGCAAATAAGAATCAATGCCTACGGCCACCTCTTGAAGTTGGAAAAGCACTAGACTGTAGTGAGAGACATGAATGTTGAGGTGATAATGGATGTTTTATCTAAAGTTGCACCGAGTCTCCACTGACCACTGCAATGTAGGTTTAGGTGTAAACATCTCCACACACAAGAAACTCAATAGACATGGGCCGACTAATGTTAAAACACCTACTATCCTAGCATCTAAAACTACTACAACCCACACAAACAAGCCTCAATACATAGAACCAAATAACTATATCTCTAAACTATTTATCATACAACAGGAAAAGATACTAGGAGCTCATGCTCCCTTTGGTTTCACTTTTTGGCCTTTGTGCTTCTTGACCTTTGTCTTTTGCTTGCCTATGAGGGCATCAAGAACCTCAATAATTATCAACTATAGATAATCCTCATTTGGAGCATGAACATTGGAGGTGTCCTCTTTATTGGAAGTGTTCGACTCATATTTCCTTTATTGCATCCAAGGGAGGGGTTGACACTATATGAAGGTGTAGTAGGGGACTTTGAAATACTAAAGGGAACAATAAAAGGTTGCATAGTAACATATGGAGTAGTGACAGGGTGCTTGAAAGTGGTAGAAGACAACATACTTGAGGTCTTGTCTCTCTTTTTCGTAATGTATGTGCTTCCTGAATTCTTTTACCAAGGAGAAGTTTGATGTTCATTGGTGCATCGCTTAGTCCCCTATGGCTTAGGGCAGGGGGCCATTAAATGTTCATCTTCAAACCAAACCTTGCAATGGAAGCAAATGTGCTCATAACCCACAACTTAGGTATAGCTGTGTTCACCATACCTTAAGATTACTTGATTTGGGAACATGCTACCTAGATCTACATAGATGCACAAGTGGGCAAATGTAGTAGAAGATTTATCTAGTGTTAATTCTATGGATCCAGATTTGATTCTCAATTCCAAATAATTTACTCAATTATTAACTGAAAACACAACAAAATTATGCAGCGGAAAAACATAAGAAATCACATTCGTATATGACACTTAGATTTACCCTAGAAAAACCCCAACTAGGGAAAACCAACAACCAAATGACTTTTATTAAACTATAAACATCTTAGGCTCTTGTCCAGGTATAATGGCCCATTGAGGAAAAATTTAAAATACAATGACAGAATGCTAGCCTTCACACCTATGGCTCCCGTCCTTCGATCTTGCTAGTTGCTAACCCTCGGTTGTTGCTTGCTCGTTTCCTCTGACCCTTCCCTTGCACTTGCACACTTGGCTGAAAGGTCCTTCTTCAACCAATCTCTGAGTTCTCACCATATGTGACTATTGTGTGTCTCATCCGCTCCTTAGGCTTCCTTTTATATCTTTTCAATGACCAAACCCCTAACCCTAGATCTCCAAAGTGATCAATGACTAAGATTAGATATCAAGCCTCACTTAAGATCAACGATTGTGACTTAATCTTAAGTTCACTTTTTAGTCATTAGCCAACGGTAAGTTAATAATGTGATTTTCCTAAGTTAGACTTAGGAAAGAGATACAATAGTCTCTTGATTTCTCAAGCAAGCTCCTAAAGAGGCGATCTGGATGACTTCTGCATGCCTAACACCTCGCCTATGCAAAAGTACCTGTTTGAGCTACAAACATCAACATCTAGGGTGGCTTGGCTAAGACAAATGTAGACTCCCAAACCATCCCCAATAGTTGCCAAGGTCTTGGGGTTCTACAGTTCCAATGGAAGGTTTGGCAACCTAATGTAAAGCGACACCAATGTTAATACTTTGAAATTAGGGTTAAAGTCCTTGCCATCGTTTATGAAAATCCGTACACTCTCCATAAACCATGGGTCACATGTCATCACTTCACATTAGTCGTCGTCAGAGTCAAAATCAAGGACAAAGAAACCGTTAGCAGTAGGGTGAATGGACACAACTTTTGTGAGAAATGAACCGCAAGACACCTCAATCCTAGTTTGCAGTTGTTTCAATGTAGGAAAGAGAGTGTCAAGTCCATAGATCACCTGATGGCTTCAAGATACTTGATTTATTATTCAACCCAATCTATCGACCATGTAACATCCAGGATACAGGTGGTGTTATCGTCACAAAAGGTTGAGGAAGAGTGAGACGATGTTTTCGTTCCAGAAGCAACTCCAACATTGAATATGGTATTTAAAGGAGAGTGTGGGCTTCTATTGTTCTCTTGATGTAGACATCGACTTCCTAGGAGAAGTAGAGGGCATGGCTTTGGGTTGTTGCTTAAAAGAGCAGTAATTGGAGTTTGTTGCTATCTCCCTGCAAAAGCATAGGGCATAGCCTTGGGTTGTTGCTTAGGTGTCATTGAAGCTTGGATATTTGTAGTGGTAGTGGAAGACCTTCAAGGAGATGATGGTGGACTCCCAGTTGAGCTCACAACAATTCGTTGTTACCCACCAAATGACAATAAAGGAGGCTTGGCTAGGGGTAGGAGGGGGCTAACTCAGTGTGCTTTATCCTTATTGAGCATGGAAGGAGACCAAATGCCAATAGTGGACGGGAAGGCAATTGAGTCCTTCCAATCGGTTTATGAGAGACAAGAGGTATGTGGTCAAGGGAAGCTGGCAAAACCCCTTAATTTGTAAGTTGATTATGCTAACATTATACCAGCATAGATCCATCTTAACTAAGGCTCTATCAAGTGTCGAGAGGGATCAAATCCCTTAACGTGAAAACCCATTTTAGGGTCCTAAATTTGAGGAAAGGTTCGCCTCCATTATAATTGTCCAGGCACCAAAATTAATCATAGTAAAATAGTTATTTACCCAAATTGAATTGTCTAAGAGCCAACTATTTCATGTTGTAAACTATAACACATAAATCCTACAAACACGCAAAAGTTGCATTCATTAACTAAATATTATTGTTATTATTGATATTAATATATATTATACCAAAATAAGCCAACATGAATTTTTATTTTATTTTATTTTTGAGCCGACATGTTCATGTACGTTATGTGTTACAGGACATCTCCCCAATACTGGGCTATGGAGTGCTTCTCGACCCAATTACTATCCTTAATATGGTTTAAGTCCATAATTCTGCTTATGCATTTTACAGATCAAAGTTACATGAGATGTCTTACTCATAAGAGATTTTAGGAATGAAATGCAGGGTCAAGGGCAGCCGGTGAAAACACTAAATTTGTAAGATGGTCCCACTATCATTATATTACTATTCTTAATATGGTTTAAGCCTATAATGGTACGTCATTTTGCAGATCAAAGCTACATGAAGTGTATTACTCATAAGAGATTTTAGGAATGAAGCATTTTTGGATTGTGAAATCATATGAACCGACAGTTTATTCTTTTATTTCCTAGTTGCAAGATTTTAATTCTTCATTTAGTATGCAATGTTTCACTTTTCAGTGATATTTATCGTTTTGTCGTTAGATACTTAGTTTCTGAGAGTTCTTATGGTCATTAGAAGTCTAAAAACTATTATTTGGTATCTTTCATAGTCTAAAATTTCTGGAGAAAGATATGCTACATTTTATTGCAAAATAATTGTGCTATCCTCTTACAGCAACGCTCTGGTATTCCATGAAACTTACTGAACTATCCTGGAAAATACTATTAGGGGAGAATCATAGGCACAGTTTAGTAGTCTTAGCTTCTAAAATTAGATATCTGTAGTTCAAGGCTGGTTTTTTTCGGTAGAGTGCAGCTCTGATTGGTTAGGATTATTTTAGCTTAGTCACTGGTTTTAAGCTTTTTAGCTGAAGTTTTTTCAGACTGGAAAGTATAAAGTCATAATGACATACTGAGGAATAGTTTTGTTGCTTGGCTCAGGCACCTTGCTGTGCCAGGCATTCTTGAAAGGATGTATAGTTCTGACTATATAAACAGGCGTGTTGTCTTGTAACATTTGTTTGGTTATTCACTAGCAATTTTGTTTAAGTGCAGCTCAGCATGGAATTGCTTTATTTTCTGGAGGATTAGTTTCAAAATCATTTGATATAATATTTGCACTGAGTAGATGCAATGTAGATCCCTCACCTCTTTTTACGAGTATAATATCAATGGTTTTTTTGTAGATAGTGTTAACCAGATAATTTATTTTGAAGGCTGATCGAAAGATCCAAATGTTTGGTCTGGTTTCCCCTTTTTGAGCTGGGGTCATTTGGGTTCAATTTTAGTGGCATCTCTATTTTCATGCTCTAAACATTGTGGAATGGTGGGTGTTATAGAAGTTCTGGAGTCTGGACTATATTGCAAGGTTTACTAAGTTTCTTGAGCCTCTGGAGAAGTATGGACATATAGGTGTGTATGAGGGAAGCCTGCTGCACCTATGCTGAGTTATATGAATTTTTTGTTTGGCATATGTCAAGTTGTTAGTGGTTGAATTGTGTTCAGGCTTATAATACGAGTTTGTTGTATATAGAGCTGCAAACATTCAGAAAACGATGATATTTTGTTGGGTTCATTCAACATTGTCATAAGGTTTGGATGCAAAACTTGATCATCCTTAAGTGCCAGTGAATTTGATGGAGGTTCACTCATTGCCTTGTGCACATCTCCACAGGAGATTTTTTTTTTCTATAGACTGCTATGTCTGCATCTTTACCAGTCAACAAGGGTAGGATGGCCTTCTCAGGACTGATAGATATTATATGTGGTTTCTGATTCTCATCTTCTACGGTTTCTATCACCACATTCAGTTTTTTTCTTGGTCCATAATTGTCATTATCAAATCTCATCTTGCAGTGATACGTCTCCTCTCCCTAATGATACATTCAGTGTCTGCCTTCAATTGCAGGCTTTACTACAGCAGGACACTGTAAAATGAGATAAGGTAATGTAAATACACAGTGGGAGTGCAAAAGCAACTTCCATCACTATACCAAAAGCAGAAAAAGAGTTAAGTTAGCCAATACAAACAATACAAGTAGTGCTGCTACAAAACCATGTTGAGAATAAAATGCAGATGTTAAGGTGTGATGGAACTAGAATTAGAATGGAGCGAGGAAGAAAAGGGCTAACCATTAGAGTCATCAATCATTATGAAGGGGTTGATGCACATTATGTTGTTTGGAGAATACTTGGGGCCAAGGGTGCCTGGTTATGTAATCTCGGGAAGAGACATGGATCATAGAGGTCTATCACTCCTAACATCCAAGGATGGGAGAAGAATCTTTGAATGGAACACTCACTGCCCATCGATATACCAAAAGCAGGAAAGAGCTAAATTAGCTTAATACAAACAAAAAAAATAGTGCTGGTAAAGGCACGATGGAACTAGAACTAGAGTGAAGGGAGAGAGAAGAAGAAAATGCCTACCCATTAGAGTAGTCATTGTGAAGGGGTTGACACACGTGATGCTGTTTGGAGAATACTTGGCCAAGGGTGCCTGGTTTGTAATCTTGGGAGGAACACTGGATCTTAGAGATCCTTCACTCCTAACATCCAAGGACTGGGGTGTGGGGGGTGACCTTGGAATGAAACAATCTCTGCTTGAATAGAACTCGAGGATAGTGCTTTGTGTAAAGTGGTCTATGTGGTCTTCAATGCTAGGATCTCCAAGATTGGTCTATGTGCAGTCTTGTTGAGATCTCAAATTGGAGCTCCACAAAAGTTTCATGGAGGTCTACCAGTGGGGTTGGAGTCTATAAGAAATCCAAGGTCTCATTGATATAGTGCTTGAAGTGATTTGGGCTTGAAATTATCATTTGCAGTCATTGTAGAGATGACAAGAAGCAATAAAGATGTGATCCCCTTGATGGGATCTAGCCAAGGAGGTGCACATAGGGTCCATGGCTAGGCATCTATGGTTAGGATAGTGAGAGGAGAGGGATCCTCTCAAGTCTCGATAGAGGTAGTGAAACCACCCTTCGATTTCAGAATAAATGGGACATTTGAAGATGAGGTGCTTCAATTGATCTTTTGCAAGTGATGTCACTGGCAATTCCTCTTGAGGTGGGATGCAGTGATTTGGCTCAACTCAACGCTCGTGTATTCAAGGCCGATAATAGGATTGTGCCCTAGAAACATAAAGTGCTTGGAATAGAATGCCATCTTAAGATTCTTGTTAAGGGGGGGGGNTGGAGCATTTAAAGAGTACTTGAAAGGGGGAAGTTGATCAATATATATGACAATCCATTGAAGCAACTAAGAAGCCTCCAAAAACCAACAATGCCTTCATTCGAGGGCCTAGGGAGGTAATATTCTTTGAAGCATGGAGTGCTAGGTTGGGGTACATATAGTTCTCAAAAGGAGACCTTCTTAAAGTTCAGGCATAGTGAAGAAAGAAGATGAGTAAGGGTGGGACTCAAAATCTACTTAGATGATCCAATAAGGAATTGTTTGTTTGCAATCATTAATGTGTTGTAACATAAGTGTTTGTACTCTTCGTCCTAACCAAGTGGATTTGAAGCAAACTAGGTCATGAGGTTGTGAAGCCAGATAGTTGAGAGGGTTTGATGATTGTTTCATAGTGTTACATCTTAGACACCATATCTTGAAGTGATGTTGAAAGCACTCTCGTGAGTAGGACAAGGGAAACATAACCTTTGGTAAGTTGACATTGGAAAACTTGCTGCAAATTGAATCAAGGTCCAAAGAACTAAACCTGTAAGTATGTGTAAGCTATGGTGACCTGGATCTTGCCCTCTTTGAAGTGGAAGCATAGTTGGAGTGAGTATGATTTGACATGTTAAATATCAAAACCTTGGTCTTTCCATTGTTAATTGTCCATTGTCTAAGATCACAATCGTTGAATAGGGCGTTGATTTGCCTCTCAAGTGCCTTCGGTGATGCGGCCAAGAGGATCCCATTGTTGACAATTAAAAACAAGGAGATCAAGACGTGGTGTACAAGAGGATTGCCACTATCCTATATGAGCTCCTTGAGAAATAATTGAACTCATCATTACAGATCCCAAAGAGAGTCATCGAGAGAGGGAAGCGGTTTGATCCCTATGTTTGCTTGATAAAGTCTGAGTGGTGCAAAGATGCCCAAGCATTGACTCGTACAGTCTCATGATAGTAACCAAAAGGGATTTTGAAATACCAATGTCACTTAACCTTTGGAAAACTTGGATTTGAGTTGAATATGCTTTAAAAGTCCACAAAGCAAGAAAGGTTTTTGGAAAGAAGTGATGGGGCCTTCTTAATATTATACAAATAGGGAAGATGTGGTCAATGGTTGGTAGAATCCTACTTGCCCTTTGGCGTTGAGGTTTTTCCTCTCATATTCATTAGATTCCCATAGAGCCACATATGTAGTACTAGAGCATAGAGCTTAGTGAAATAGTATCCAATCATGGTCTTGTTATTGTTAGGGTATGAAGTAACCCTTGATTTGAAAATGGGTTGGATGTAGTGGGGCCATGATGCAGGGAAACTAAAAAAAATATATGATTAAACAAATCAATGATGTGGAAGTCAAGACAGTGAATACCATGTTTGAGGACCTTGGCGTAAAGGCCTTGTTATCAACCATTTTGGTGTTCATGATCTCGAGCAATATATTAATGTTTCCATGAGAGAATATATATAAAGAAGAGGGGGCAGAGATGATGTTTATTGGATGTCACCGAAGTACGTGAGAGAGAGATAGGGTATATGAGAAAATGGAACGATGATCCATGTTCTGTGGGAGAGCAATGTGCAGAAATGGGTTTCCAAAAGGCTTTACGTAAATGGTGGAGGGATTCAAAAAGCTTGCACCCCTACGTGGTATGGGAATCTTGTTTTTTTGTGATGGTGGAGACGAATGTTTTTGTGGATTTGAGGAATGGAGCGGGGCTCATGAGAAAGAGACAAAATTTGTAGTTTGCACCTACTCCCTTTTCCAAATTCAAATTTGAAATGTATTTTATATTTATTATTTGTTAAGCCACCACGAGAATTATATCTACTTGTTCAAGTTGATTTCATTTATAAAGCCTTTTTGAGTTGTCTTAACAATGAAAAACGATCCAGGCATATTTTTGTGATTTGGTATTTAATTTGTTTATTCTCTTGGATTTCTTACATCAATTTCTGCTTGAAGCATCATAGTAAGAGTGTTGTTTTGCTTTAAAGTTGAATGAAATCTTAGCTTGCTAGCTAAGGATGCTTTCCCACATGTATAGCATTTCTAGTAAACGTTAGCATAGACTAGTGCTCGTAATCTATAAGGGATTCAAACTTGACCATTATTGACATAAAATTAGTCAAGTATCTAGTAACATTGGTGACAATTGATTGAGCTAACCCTTGAGCTCATATTTCACTAACATATATACTAACATTCAATATTTAGGAAGATACATATTAAAGTAAATATATTTCTAGTTTACTCTTGTTGTGCACTCCACTTTTCAAGCCTTGGAAACATCCACTGTGCTTTTCCTCATGGAAAAGCACTTTGTGACAAATTGGTTGGTTTCGTGAATGCTAATGTATAGAAATGTCTCCAAATATATATTGAAGAGTGATGAGAATGATGATAAATATAATGTATATAAAAATGTTTCAAAATATATCTCGAAGAGTGATGAGAGTGATGAGAATGATAACAAGTATAATATAAATAAAGTACTAAAACAACCATAATAATAGTTACATAATTTAAAATTGACAATTTTATATAACAAAAATTAACAATATTATATTATTTAAGTAACTAAAAAATAAAAAATATTATAACAATAGTTAGTAATTTAAAATTGACAATGTTATATAACAAAAAGAAAACTAACAATATTATATGGTTTAAGTAATTGAAAAATAAATTTTTTATTATATTTGTGGTAAATAATACATAATATTATTTGGATTAAGCAATTGATAGGATACTTCGTTGTTTGCATTGTGAGGGTTGATAATATCATATTGCCCTTAAGTAATTAACACCATGTTTATGTCATTGATTTTGTACTTATTCGTTTCTAGTAATTAAAGGTTTAAGGTTAAATGGTTCATAACGTAGAGCTTACTATGTAGAATAATAAAATACAATGTAGAGATTAAGCTATAATAGCCTCTTGAGCATTAATAATGTTTGAGTTTTCTTGCTCAATTCTAGGTTCACATAATTAAACAATGCAATCACACATGCACAAATAACTTGAAATACCTTGGAGAAACCCAATTTGGGAAGACTCTTGAAATGACTCTTGCTTTTGCTATTTTTAATTGTAGACTTGTATTTACAAGGCTCTCTTTTTATGAGCACAAGAGATACAATGTACATTGTTAATGTAGAAATTGATGTAAAGAGATCTATTGCATAAATTGGTTAATCAAAGCATGTCTAAGATGATCTCTCTGCATCTAGAAATAGTGCGAATCTGGTTTAAACTTGATATGTGGATGATCTTGAATCTTAGGCCATGTGCTCACCAGTCTAACTTTCGACAGCTTCTTTTGAATTGAACCCTTCTTCCATTGCCAACATAAGATTTTATTCTTGTGTTCTTAGGTGTGTAGAAGGAAAACAATCTTTGCAACCATTGTCAATTTGTGACTCAATCTTAAGTTATAATACCTCATTGTTATTTTAAAATTTTCATATTCTTGCATAATTTGACAATTTGGGTTTTTACTCATTTCTATGTCACATCTCGTGATTGGTCATAGAGTCCATGAGTTGAAAGCTTGGGTGTCAGTGTTGTCTTCTATGTAGTTTGGCACCTCCTTTGTCGTGGGGCCTCCTTTCTTCTATCTACAAATAGAGTCTGGTCTTAAGCTATCAAAGGTAGGAAAATCCTTTGTTCCACATACTCTAGTGTTGGAAAAATGTAGGGCACAAAGGGACACACTCCACATGAAATGTAGAGGTTACTCCTATATTTGCACGATCAAAACATTACTTGGAACACAAAGATTACTTGTATTGCCACATGACCAAAACCTTTTGTAACTTGATCTTCCTGCAACCAATCCACACATAACTCTTTGCCTTAACTACTTCAGTTGCCTAGTGTTTGTGCGGAACTAACAAGTTCCTTTTGCTTGCCCACACTTGCAGCATGCATAAAAATCCTATCCATGCATGCTTTGTCCATATTAGAAGGGAACCAAAGATATTTGTTAGGCATAAATTAAAAAGCTTCAAGCACAAAATTCAAGGGTTCTTATGCATAAAAGAATCAACTAGATAATATATCATCATCCATTTCAATCTTTGAAAGGGTTCTTATGCATAAAAGATGTAACACCCCGGTTTTGACCCTGTGGTATTGAATTGCATATGATGTAATTATTGTATTTAATCGTGGTGTGGAGCCCAAGGCAAAGGCCCCACCATGGATTTAGTGTCTTATGTATCGGCGATTAAAATCGATGCCGATGGTTTATGTGCTAGCCAGGCACGATATGCTTGAGACATCATGTAAAATGCAAATGAATAAAAATACCACAACTAGCTATGTGCCACAACGTTAAAGAGATGGGGGCATGATTTCACAAGGAATAGGGAGGGGGAGTTATTCAAACCTTTGGGCCAATGGGGAAAAGCCAAATGTCAAAGGGTGAACCCATAAAGTTGTCAACCACCCTTTTTGTCTTTTATGCCCAGTCATCTAAAAGTTGTGGAAGGAAGTATTGCCTTGGGATGGGAAAGGTATGGAGATCAAATTCGAATTTGGGAAGTCACCCATTTTTGGAAAATGTGTTTTTGGCTTCTTGGGCAAGTAAATGCTTGGAAATCCCTTCCCAAGCCATTATTCACCCATGCGTTTGCTTCTTCACGTAGTTGGAGATAGCTGGGGCATTCTCCCTCACTTTTTTGCTGTTTTTCTTCATTTTCCCATGGCTGAGAATTCGATTTGGGCAATGCTCAGTGCCTGGGATCCTCCCTGGGCGTTTTTGTTGTGGTTTTCCTCATTGCCATGACTGAAAAATCCCATTTTTGTTTTGTTGAGTGAATGTGCAACAACGATTCATGTTTTGGGAGCGAATGATGGTCGTTTTTGCTCGGACAATGCTTAGAGACGTCTTTTGAGTTCAAATTTATGATTCGGGAGTTTGTGGTGGTCGAATTGCCTCCATAATGCACAAGAACGTTTCCTGAAAATGTAATTGCTCATCCTGGGTCGTTTTTGCCCTCTTTACCAGTTTGTTGGGTTGCAAACCCACCCCTTTTGGGTTATGTTTTGTGGCTGGGAGGGTAGATCCATGATTTGGTGTGAATAGAGGTTGTTTTGCCTTGGGAAGGCCATCAAACGTTTGCTGAGTCGATTTGGTCACTTGGGTTGTTTTTCCCCATCTTCTATTCATGTATGTGGTTGCCAAACGTTTCTCTACAACCTAGCAATTGTGTTTTGTTGTGAAGTGCATGATGGTGTTACCTTGGTTGAGTAAGTCCAAGGAACCCACATGTTAATTGGTTGACTGTGTGTCTAATGTGAATTTAGGCTTGGCTGAGTAAGTCCAAAGAACCCCTATGTAATTGGCTTGTTTCTTTAGCAGTCTGTGAAACCCAATGGTGAGTTGGCTTCACTGTGGATGTATGGTTTTGGCTATGTGTAAACCTGTTGTTCCCTAGTGCCTTGTGGAATCATGCCCAGCTCGGGGGTGGCAGTGATGCTGAGAGATTGATCAGCACACTGGCCTATGGTTGGGTGGAACGTTGCAACGATGTAGCTAGTTGCAGGCCAACTTCTTTTCCAGATAAGTATTCTTGTGTATTTAATCTCTTCAGTGAATTGTTTATGAATTAAAATGAACATGATGAATGTGTTGAATGAATGTTTTTGCTTCTGTTGTAGAATGCATTATGCATATGTGTATGTATTTATGTTCAATGCATTTTATTTATTATGTTTTAATGTTCATGGGGCTATTTCGCCCGATTGATAGAAACAGTGTGTTGGTTGCGTCCTCCCCATTGTCGGTATGAGGGGTGGGGACGTGACAAAAGAATCAACTAGATAATATATCATCATCCATTTCAATCTTTGAAAAATCCATTTGGATCACATCTTCTTAATGGGAGGTTTTTGGTTGCCAAAAGTTTATAAGGAAAGATCATGAAACATGTTTGCAACTTGGTTGCTCCCATACCGCCTAGTTTTTCTCAGAGTTTGTTTCTTGAGGCTATTTTCCAATTGTTCATTGTCATTTTCGAGTTAGTGATGTTGGTCCCTAACATGTTCCAAGGCTTCTTTGGAACTATGCCAAGGCATCAATAGATTTGTGCTTGTATTTGTAGTTCGTTGCTCAATGAGCATTGATATTATGTTTCCTTTTTATATAATTTGCTTGAATTACCAAATCAAGATAGTGTAAGACATATAAAACAATGAGCATAGGTGGGCATTATTTTTGATACATTAGAGAAATAAGTAAATCTTATTTCCAAAACAAAGCAAATGTACTGAGCAAATAGATTTAAATAATTCAACATGAAATATAATTGTAGATACATCAAGACTCTCGTGGGGACAACATCTTTTGCTTCATGTAACACATCATTGATATTTTACAACAAATTAACATGAAAATAAAATAATCATCACATCAGTTGTTCCAAAAGTGGGATGAAATGATGCCTCATAACTTTCATTATATGTAGTAATTACATAGACATGGGTAGATTTTGAGTAATAGAAGAATGATGGATAGATTGATATAACAAAAGTTTTGCATCCTCTAGGCCCAATTACATAAATGCCAGCTAACAATCTCTCATAAGTCTGAGACTACAAAAGTTTGAGGAGTTATACTCTACTCATGCAAAATGTTGATCCTTGGTGCAAATATCACTTACCTCTTTTACAATATTGACTCCATTTTGTTGTAGCAAACATTTATGGTACCTTATTGGTTAATTTTCTCTTACAATATGTACTGTCAAAACTGATTTGAAACTGTTACAACTATCTCCTTTGATGCTTATTGGAAGGTTGCATCCCTTGTGGTCCTGCTTGTTGAGGTGACTGAGAAGGCTATTGTTGAGGTTGACGAGGAGTATGCTGAGTTGGCTTAGAAGAAGATGCACCAACAAATGCTTGCAATACCACTATTCTCGTTTGCTGCCTTAGAGCCAAAATTTTTGTAATTGCTTTCCAATCCTTACCATTGGGTATTGGAATATTTACATTTCCCTCAAGGCGATGTATAACTCTGTCTAATGTGCATAAGTAACCTTGGGGAGGGGCAAAAAATTATTCTATAGACCAACCAGTAGTACAAAACCTTCATGTAGCTTTTTGAACACAGTCCGCCCATTTAGATCTCCTTCCACGTCATCAAACTTAAAATCAAAGTTGCGAGAGAAGGTGATGATATAATCATAATGATCCTTGGGGTACAAATCACCCTTTCCATCCCATGGAGAGGGAAGGCCTTGTTTGATAATATTCTAAAAAAAAGATTTAAAAGAAGTAACATCTTTTGATAATTGAGATGCTCTTTCATACACATTCTGGGCTGATATCCTTTTATTGGTCAATTTGTTAGCTTCCATGATGGTTTTGGTTTGCTCTCTAATAGCAACAACCTAGAGCTCATCATAAGACTTTTCTTTGAGGAGATCTATAACTAGTTGTGCAGTTTCTGGGTTCTTATCCAAGTGATCTATTACATTCGTAGCAACTGGAGAGGATGTCACAGTAAACTCCCATTCATCTGGAGAAATGGCAAAGTAATTCCAGTGCTTATTCATAAGAATAACTATTTGATCCCATACCAAATACTTAGGTCCCTTTAGCAATGATTTTCCTTCTAGCTTCTTTGCCAAGTGTTTAATATATTTTTGCAGCTTATTTCTAGTTTTTTGCAAGTTTGTGATGACTACATCCCTTTTGACTACTGCTTCATTTAGTATTTGAGCTTGTAATGTCCTCTTCCGATTAGGCCTTGAGGCCTAAAACCACTAACCTATGTGATTTCTGTGGGTTCGAGCGGTTACTGACAGCTAGGGAATCAGCCGAGGACTGATGCCATCCATAGAAGATTTAGGGCATCATCATTGGTCAAGAAGGGCCACCAAGGCCAAAGGCCACCTCCGTGCATGCCATCCAAGCATTATTTAATGATGCATGCACTCTTTAAGTCTCCATCCGCATGCATGCAAGTCAACTGCAAATTAGAAGATAAAGTGACATAATTAGGTCAAAGATTAGGGTTTTCGCAGTTGAAAGTTATAAAAGAGGGATAAAGCGAAAGGAGACTTCACTTTTGATTATTATTATTTTAGGTAGATCTTGGATAGCAGCACAACGTGCTGCACATCAGTTGGGGTTGGAGACGGAGTCTTCAGCTAACGGAATTTCGGTAGTGAAACATTTGTCCTAGTCTCATTCCGGGTAAGCCATACAAGTTCACCATTTGTTCTTACATTCATTCATAAGTTATTTAGTATATGGTATAGATCGTTGCAGGGACAAGTGTGCAGCCGTAAGGGGGGGTTTTCAGCCAGAAAGCCTTAATCAGTTGCAGGGCCTTCAGATCTCAGCTTTACTTTGAAACTCAGGCACCATTCTCATCATCAGCATCATACTCCAGTACCCGGTGATTATCAGATCCGTCCGTGCTTAGCCAGAGCAATTATTAGAAATTTCGGGATCCAGGGGGCGTGAGCAGCTGTCTCTTTGGAGCAAGTCGCTATCCTGCCTAGAGATCTCAGAAATACCGCTTGTACCAGGCATTCTCTCCGGCATGGGAAGGCTATCAGTCCTGCAAATCGGCAGCATCATCGAACACCTCCTTCACTGAAAGCGTCACCCTTTTCTGACTGGGGTTCTTGCTGCTGGGGGTTCACCGGAAGCAGAAGAGATCTGCCCATCTCCGATCCAGTTCTCGGCGCTTTCATACTATCTCAGGAGCAGTCTAGCCGGCTTATCAGTGGTAAGTGTTCATTCTGTCCCACAAACCCTAACCCTAATTTTTGCTATAAAATAGGGATTTTTGCATGGCAGTTTGCATGCCCAGTTGTATCAGCATATTTGCTTAGAAATAGAAAATATCGGGATTTGGGATATTACAGTGGTATCAGAGTTATCTTCTTGGCCAGCCGTGGGCTTAAGAAATGAAACGTAGATGAATACAGGAGGAGACCCTTTTGTAACCTATAGGAAGAGAAATAGTAGATACACATGGGAGTTTGAGGATATCCAACTAGAAGATACCAATTCAGATATGGAACAAATAGGTATACACTCAGATAGGGGAAAATGAATGGGAGAATAGGAGGATCGGATGGAGTTTCGCAGCCTGGTCTCTGCATTGCAAGACTTAGCCAAATGACAAAAAGATGTACTCAATGCAATCAACAGATTATCAGCGAAACCGGAAATAGGTATCAACAGTACACCTCCCTCACCGATAGATCAGGGATCTACAAGCGACAGTGGAAAGATAGCGTACACTAACATTTTGAATACTCCGCACATATACAACAGACCTTCTATTAGGCCTACCATGCCTCACTTCTTGGCAGATACAGTAGGGGGCCCGGTCATGCAGGTAGAACCTAGCGAGCCTTTTGGGGCTTATTTACAGGAGTATAGAGACTTAGGGGATGAATTTCATGCTGCCATGTCTTTTTCAGATTTCTGCAACATGAAGAGTAGAAATAGGCCCAGGAATTTCAACAAGGGTTTCAATCACAACTATGAGCTGCAGAAGACCTTGGGCAGGTTGACCATCCCAAACTTTGATGGGACTCGCAGAGGATCAGTGAGGATATGGGTTCAAAAGTTGGATACCTATTTCCAACTCAACCCCATGACAGAGACAGACGCCATTAAATTGGCTACACTTCACCTGGACGGAGAGGCTCACGAGTGGTGGTACCACGGACTGGTGACATTGGGTCACAACACCATACATTCCTACGGTGAGTTCACTCAGAAGCTCATAGAGAGGTTTGACAGGAAAGATCCAGAGATACATTTCAGGGAGCTGGCTCAACTCAAACAGACCGGTAGTGCAGAAGCTTTCATTTCAGAATTTCAGAGGATAGCCGTTATGGTAACAGATGTGTCAGAGAGCAGATTGACTATGTTATTCACTGAGGCCCTCACATAGCCACTACGGGGATGGGTGAAATCCTACAAACCCCTCACTCTGCAGGATGCCATTAGCAGAGCAAGAGATCTTCAGGATTCAGTCCCCAAAAACAAATTCCCACTGAAAACCAATTTTCCTGTTAGGGACAAGGACAAGAAACCTTTCCAGCAGGATGTGCCCAAGAAAACCTGGTTAGATGAGGACACTAGGAAAGATCTAAGAAGGAAGAAACTATGCTTCACCTGTTAGGAACCATGGGTACCAGGACACAGGTGTGCAGGGAAGGCGAAGGCTCACTACATTGAGGTATATTTAGACAGTGATGAGGACGACTCTGAGTAGGAAGCCACAGAAGAACTACGGGAAGTTGAGGAGGAATCACACCAGGGTGATACACCAGAGGGGGTCATTGCTACATTATCTGGAGTACCAAGATTCCATACTCTCAGGGTCAGGGGAGTAGTACATGGTCACAGAGTAGGAGTATTGATTGATGGGGGAGCCACCCACAATTTCATTGACTCCGCTTGGGTAGCCAAGAGAGGTATTTAGACCAAGAAGTTCGAAGGATTCACTGTAGCAGTAGCCGGGAACTCCAGCATGGAGTGCAACTACTGGATCCCAAAATTGAATGTCGCCTTAGGTAACTATCAGATGACAGACTCTTTCTATGTAGTGGATGTAGCGGATACTCATGTGGTATTGGGTGTTCAGTGGCTTTATTCTATAGAGAAATACACTACAGACTACAGGGCAATGGAAATGGAGTTCCAGGGGCCAGACGACAAACAGGGAATTTTGAGGGGCATGAACACTTATCCCCCAAAACCGGTCTCATCACAGAGGATGGAGGCAGTACTCCGACAGGATGATATAAAATGGGCTGCAGAATGTTTGGTCACCTTTAGGAAATCCCCAGAGACCAGCACACAACACCCAAGTGACATTTAAACCTTGCTACAGAAACATGAAAAGGTTTTTCAAGACCTTCCATCAGGTAGACCACCAGACCGAGGTTTTGAACACATCATCGAGCTAGAGGAGGGGACACAAGCAGTCATCACCACTCCTTACAGGCATCCCAAAAGGTACAAGGATGAGATTGAGAAAACAATCAAAGATTTACTGGAGCTTGGATATATTCGGCCCAGTTCTAGCCCCTTTGCATCCTCAGTAGTATTGGTAAAAAAGAAGGATGGTACACTGCGAATGTGCATCGATTATCGAGCACTTAACAAAAAGACCATTAAGAATAGGGATCCCATTCCCAGAATTGACGAACTCATGAATGAGCTTCGGGGAGCTCAATACTTCTCCAAGATCGATCTTCGCCCGGGATACCATCAGATCAGGGTTAGGGACCAGGACATCTCCAAAACAGCTTTTCGCTGTCACTATGAGTTTTTGGTCATGTCCTTTGGACTTACCAATGCTCCGGTCACTTTTCAGTCATGCATGAACCACACCTTCAGAGCACAACTACGTAAGTTTTTGCTCGTATTCTTTGATGACATCCCGATTTACAACAAAACATGGGAAGAGCATCTGAAACACCTAGACGAAGCATTGAGTATTTTAGAAGAACATTCGCTTTATGCGAAAATGTCCAAGTGTGAGTTTGGCATGAAGGAAATGCTGTATTTAGGACACATAATCAATGCAGAAGGAGTACAGGCTGACATGGAGAAAATATGAGCTATCAGAGATTGGCCCGCGCCAAAAATAGTTACAGAATTGAGAGGTTTTTTAGGTTTGTGCACTTATTACCAACGGTACGTTAAGGGATTCTCCCAATTTGCAGCTCCCCTCATAGATCTCACCAAGAAAGGAGCGTTCACTTGGACAGATTTAGCATAGAAAACGTTCGAGGAGATGAAGGTTATTATGAGTTTTTGTCCAGTTCTAGCATTACCAGACTTCTCACAACCCTTTGTAGTAGAATGTGATGCCTCAGGGGAAGGGTTAGGAGCAGTGTTGATGCAGAATAATCACCCTATTGCATTTGAGAGCCGTAAATTGAAGAACTACGAGCGCCATGACTCCATATATGACAAAGAGATGCTAGCCATCTTGCATGCTCTCACAAAATTCAGATAGTACCTGGTGGGCAGTAAGTTCAAAATCAAAACCGATCATAACAGCCTCAATTATTTCCTCGAGCAGAAGGAACTGAATGAGCGACAACAGAAATGGGTCAGCAAAGTACAAGCCTACGATTTCGAGATCGAGTATGTAAAAGGTAAGAATAATGTAGTAGTTGATGCATTATCCAGGCGTCTAGCCCCATTATCTCTCAGTAGTATATCCACAGATTGGAGGGCACTTCTCTTAGTGGAATACTCCAAAAATAAATTCGCTTGCGAATTATTGGACGGGAAAATCTAGGATGACAAGTACAGGATTGTGGATGACATCATCTATTACAAAAACAGGATATACCTCGTTCTAGAATCCACATTGAGGAAAAAGATCATTCAGGCAGCCCACGATTCTCCTTTATCAGGGCATCAAGGTTTCTTATAAACCTACAGGCAGATCAGAGAGAGGGTCTCATGGAAGGGCCTCAAGGGGGAAATTATGCAGCATGTTCGAGAATGTAGCATCTGTTAGCAGAACAAGATTGAGAACACCCATCCAACAGGGTTACTCCAACCACTATCGATTCCAGAGCAGAAGTGGGAAAGCATCTCCATGGAATTTATTTCAGGCTTGCCCAAGGTCCAAGGGCGAGATTGTTTATATGTAGTAGTTGACAGACTGACCAAGTTTGCACATTTCTTCTTGATATCATTAGACTACTTGTCCGCTCAAGTGGCTGAGTTATTCTTCAGGGAGGTCTTCAGGTTACACGGGTTACCTAAGACCATTGTCAGTGATCGGGATAACAGATTCACGGGTGCCTTCTGGCAGGAACTGTTTAGATTGGTGGGGACCGAACTGGCTACTAGTATGAGTTATCATCCCCAGAGTGACAGGAAAACGGAGATAGTCAACAAGTGGATCGAAGGATATTTAAGGAACTATGTAGCAGGGCAGTAGCGAACCTGGATCAAATGGCTACACCTAAGAGAGTATTGCTACACTACTACCTATCACATGTCTATTATGATGACTCCTTTTAAGGCATTATATGGTTACGAGGCCTTGGACTATGCAGATTTGGCATTTGGAGATAGTAGGGCTCCTAAGGATAAGGATTGGATACAGGACAGTCAGGACATTCTGAAAATATTGAAGGAGAACTTACAAACAGCCCAGAATCAACAGAAGTTGTATGCCGACAAACACAGGATTGAGCGGAGCTTTGAGGTAGGGGATTTAGTATACTTAAGGCTCCAGCCTTACAGACAGTCCTCACTTAAGAAGAAAGGAGCAGATAAGTTAAAACCCCGCTTCTATGGACCATATAGAATAATCAGGAAGGTGGGAGAGGTGGCATACGAACTAGAACTTCCACAGGGAAGCAAAATTCACAATGTGTTCCATGTATCTAATATGAAGAAGACCCTTGGGCAACACATTGCTCCATCTACCGAATTGCCTCCTTTAGATGATGAAGGACTGTTGATACTGATTCCCGAACGGATCATACGGACTAGAGAAAGGAAGCTCATGAACAGAGTAATCAAAGAATACTTGGTTCAATGGAAAGAACTACCGCCAGAGGATGCCACCTGAGAAGGTGAACATGTATTGCAGCATTCCAGTTTGAAGTTGCTTGAGGACAAGCAATCTCAAGCGGGGAGGACTGTAATGTCCTCTTTCGATTAGGCCTTGAGGCCCAAAACTGCTAACCTATGTGATTCCTGTGGGTTCGAGCGGTTACTGACAGCTAGGGAATCAACTGAGGACTGATGCCATCCATAGAAGATATAGGGCATCATCATTGGTCAAGAAGGGCCACCGGGGCCAAAGGCCACCTCCGTGCATGCCATCCAAGCATTATTTAATGATGCATGCACTCTTTAAGTCTCCATCCGCATGCATGCAAGTCAACTGCAAATTAGAAGATAAAGTGATCTAATTAGGTCAAAGATTAGGGTTTTCGCAGTTGAAAGTTATAAAAGAGGGATAAAGCGAAAGGATACTTCACTTTTGATTATTATTATTTTGGGGAGCTCTTGGATAGCAGCACAACGTGCTGCATAACAGTTGGGGTTGGAGACGGAGTCTTCAGCTAACGGGATTTCAGCAGTGAAACATCTGTCTTAGTCTCATTCCAGGTAAGCCATACAGGTTCACCATTTGTTCTTACATTCATTCATAAGTTATCCAGTATATGGTATAGATCGTTGTAGGGACACGTGTGCAGCCGTAAGGGGGGGTTTTCAGCCAGAAATCCCTAATCAGTTGCAGGGCCTTTAGATCTCAGCTTTACTCCGAAACTCAGGCACCATTCTCATCATCAGCATCATACTCCGGTACCCGGTGATTATCAGATCCGTCTGTGCTCATCCGGAGCAGTTATCAGAAATTTCGGGATCCAGGGGACATGAGCAGCTATCTCTTTGGAGCAAGTCGCTATCCTGCCTAGAGATCTCAAAAATCCCGCATGTACCAGGCATTCTCTCCCGCACGGGAAGGCTATCAGTCCTGCAAATCGACAGCATCATCGGACACCTCCTTCACTGAAAGTGTCACCCTTTTCTGACTGGGGTTCTTGCTGCCGGGGGTTCACTGGAAGCAGAAGAGATCTGCCCATCTCCGATCCAGTTCTCGGTGCTTGCATACTATCTCAGGAGCAGTCTAGTCGGCTTATCAGTGGTAAGTGTTCATTTTGTCCCACAAACCCTAACCCTAATTTTTGCTATAAAATAGAGATTTTTGCATGGCAGTTTGCATGCCCAGTTGTATCAGCATATTTGCTTAGAAATAGAAAATATCGGGATTTGAGATATTACAGAGCTTCACCTGCTCTTTGCCTTAGGTTGTTTTTTTAATTTTATTTTGTTGATTTTAACATCCTTGAGGCTCTTTCAACCATTTCCTTTGGTAGCTAATATTTTGGATCCACTGCAAATGTTGGTGTAGGATTGTACTCAACAATTAGCAAGTCCTGATTTTGTTAATTAGCTCGACAATTTCTTTCTCTAGTTCCTCGATCTTCTTCTTGTGCTTTTGAGTTTCAGCTACCATCTTATCCCGCTACTCTTGTACTGCCAATAGCTTTGCAATTTGCACATGCTTAGTAACTGAATTTTTTAATTTTTGCGTTAATGCCTAGATTTCCTTGTCTTTCTCCTTCAACAGATCCTACACATGTGTTGGATTTTATGGATCCACTCCCAGTTCTACTATCTTATGTTCTAGTTCATTTATCTTTACCTGTTTGGATTTAGTTGCCTTTAATTTTATCTGAGTAGGGGATTCACTGTACTAATTGTATTATGTAATTTTTCAACATTCATAGTAGACTTGATGATGTCGTGAAAGACACCTTCCCCAGTCTTTCGATGCAACTCCATTTTATCCTTGGGGATAAAAGCATCAAAATTAAATGTAAGTTGAGTAGTCCTGAAATTTGATGGTGTCTTCTTACCTCTAGGCATAATTGTCTCTAAAACTACCATCTTTAGCAGGCCCTGCATGCCAATGGCTAACAATAATCTCGCTTGCTCCCTTGTAGCAATTTCCTTTTAGTAAACAAATCTTTTTGTAAATCAACATTATCAACCTTTATTTGAGCATACAAACCAAATAATTCACCCTTGATGGGAGAGGTTTGAGTTGTTGCTAAGGCCTCCTTTTGAGACGATGACCCCTGTTATTGTGTCCATCTTGTTGGTAGAAATATTTCCAATATAATTGGGGCTAAGAAAGTTTGTGTGGGCCTTTGATGAATTACAATATTTGATATCTACTCAATTATCATCTTCTTTTACTTAGGTTCATGGCTTCCTAATTCTTCCATCTCTATGTCAGAAGTTAACTCTATTATCGATCTCTTGCCCCTTGCATCTTTCTTATGTGGGGTGGGAATCATTTGCGATACTGGCTCAAAGTCTGGACGTAATATCTTTCGCACCTCCTCCCAACTTTCAAGGTTGACTACTTTATCCAATTTTTCATTTCATATATGCTGGTATTCATAAAGATTTACCGTCCTCTTCTCTTATGACATGATGCCTTTAGGATCGTATTTCCAACTAAAACATGAAGGCAGGTTCAAACTGGCAAGCATTTCCTCAACCATGGACCGTGTAGTCCTGGTTTTGACTATGAAGGGACCAAATTCTGTAAGTAGCTTGAAAGTAATAGTACTAACTTGTTTGACAAAATGTATATCATGATAGTCAAATCTTTGCCTTATGTACTCTATAGCGAACAATCTAGGGGTTAGAAAGATGGAGAGATACTAAGGAGGTAGTTTTGACCCATAACAAAACTAACTAATTTTGGTATGGTCCACATAACAAAACTAGTTTCCTACAATAGTATTAGGACTTAACTGTAAGAGGCTTTTAAGTCCTAAGAGGAGGGGAACAAATAATAGAGAGAAGATCTTGGACACGAAGGTATTGGAGGAATCCAAGAAACCTTCATTCGTAGGATTGGCTATAGTTTTCTTTAAATCAGCTTGGTCAAAGGATTCTTTGTTATGGAATAAGATCACATAGAGCATGTAAGTTTGATATCTAAACAACTTCATTGAGGAGAAATTTTTCAACTGGTCATGTATCATATCAACAAGGAAGGAAATTAAGTCTAATTTGACGGGTGTAGGGAAAATCTCAAGGATCTAAATTTTTTCTCAAAATGTAGAAGCCTTGTCGAATCTTACTAATTATTAAATTTGTAGCAATAAAATGTTTGGCAAATTTTTTTTTTAAATATTCAAATTTCTAAGGACTTTATATATATTTTTGAATAATTTTGACGATTTTTAGAGTAATAAAAAATTATCCCATGGAATCATCTTTGAAAAAAAGGTAAATTGACAATCTTTTTTTGGAAAAAACGGTAAAAAAATAAGATCATGGCCTAAATTTCACCCCTAAAATTTTCAACATACCTAGTATTGTGCCGTCTATCATTTGGTCATGATTGTACCCCAAAACTTGACAAGACTTTGCAATCACAATTTTGGTTGTTTCTAAGAATATATCCGGCTTTAAAGACCCTAAGGACAATTAAATGTTCGAAGGCAACAATGCCCTGCCGAAAAGTACCTTGTCTTTATAAGTTAAATCTTTGAATTTGGATTTTAGGGCTTCCTCTTCAAATATGATCTTGGTTGAATCTTCTTCAATTGGATAACATATCTTGCAAAAGTTCTCTAGAAATAGGGTAGACAATAGATCTATTCCTAGAGATAATGGCCCTTTTTTCTGTAGCATATAAATCGATGCACCATTTGACGAATTTTGGAAATGGTCGAGCTCTAGGATTACTGACTATAACCTAATCATGAGCCTCATGTTTAAATGGTTGTTCAGTTCTTTGGCACATGTATTTGGATCCTTGGTGACTTGATGGAGGCCTGCAATTGATAGTTGAGGGTAGAAAATATTGAAATGGGTGTCCAGGTGCTCGTCATGCATTGTGTGGTTGCTCGATGATGGTAGGGGAGTGGGCTCTGTCGTAGAATTCATGTTGGACAATTTTGAGAGACACTTGATGGTGAGAGGGCTTAATTAGGCAGAAATTGACTCTAGAAGAATAGATGGAAGGAAAGGGTCTGGAAAATTTTCTTGGGAAATAATGTCTAGAAGTTTGAAAAATGGGGATTTATAGTAAGATTTTGAAAAATGACACATTTAATGAGTAGGCCACGTGGAAGAAGACTACAGAGAGAAAAAAATAGGGGCTAGGTCATTAATTTATTATGAACATTGTAGGTATTATCAAAGACAGTTAGAGATGTTGGGGCTCGATGAGAAAGCATGTGGGATGGGTCCCACTTATGCCAGTTAGGAGGTGGTATGGTTGTTTTAGGCTCGACATAGAGAGGTTTAACAAGACTGATTTTATGATTATGAATCGCTCAAGGGTCTACACATGGCCTTGGTGGTTTTGGCTTAGGCTTGTATGTTTTAATTAATGCTTGAGCATCTTTGGAGGGCTGAAGCCACATGCGGCGTAGATTTATTGACACAAAGATAATCAATCCTCCACTTGTAAAGTTGCTTCTTGTCGGCGAGGCCCTCTCCTCTGTCCCATTAATCTGCTACTCACATTTACAACATCGACGAACAATATTTAACATGCAACAGGTTATTAAATGCTGAGGCGACAACAGTACGGGCCACAGGTTGAGATCCAATGGCCCACAGTGATGCCTTGCAACATTTAATAACCTGTTGCATGTAAAATATTTTTCTCCTACAACATCATCATCATCATCCATTTTTAGTAGTGTTAATATCAAACCTAACATTGGCTTCCACGAGGACCTCCTTTTTGTTTGGAAGAGGTTGAGAACAGAATATTAGTGTCCTTTTCCATTGGGTTATGGAGTTTGAGCATTCATTGGAACCAACTCTGGAAGCTCCCCTTTCATTCTTTCTTTTTCATAAATTTTAGAAATAAAAGATTAAACTAAAAAGATTACATCAAAAGAAGATAAAGCATAACTTGAAAAGAAAAATATTCTTAACTACTTTTTTACATAATTTTACAACTCTTGAGAGATATTTAGTAATGGAAGAAGTGTCTTAGAAACTTGCTATAAACATGATTTCCAAACAATTATCCATCAATGCAAGAGAATCCATATGTATTGTTGTCTTGCGCTGTCACAAATTTGAAGGGACCGTCCCACAGATTGTCAAATTTTCCATGTTTGGACTTGTCTTATTTTTTGGCATCCAATTTCAGGACTAGTTCTTCAGGTTGAAAATCTCTCATCATAGATTTTATTCTATCTTGATGTAACTATTTTTTCATCAAACTTCTCTCTAACCCGTTGCACTTCTATCAGCTGATGTATCCTTCTCTCCATATCACTTGGTTCTTTTTGTTTCTGGTGTAATAGTTTCATTACTGATATACCAAGTTGAATGGGAAGAATTTCCTCTTTGCCATAGACCAATTGGATATGAGAAGTACCAATTGAACTAATCTTGTCTTCCCACAAAGCATATTTAAGATGTGAGTCCCAAAGCCTTCTTATTATGACTAAGCATTTTCTTGATAATTGTAACAAGGATTTTATTTGATGATTATGCTAATTCATTTCCCTGAGGGTAATAAGTTTTTGAATGGACCAATTCTATGTTATAATCTTGACAAAAATTCACATTCTTGGACAACATTCTTAGTATGTTGTCCACTTGATTTAGGGTGAATTTCCCCTAACAAATCTATCTCCCATTGTTGAAATGGAGCCTCCACCTTGATGGGTTAAGGAGCAGTGGTAAGAGAATTTTCTTTCCTACAAACATATGACATTCTATACAAGTTCTCACCATCTTGTTGGTATCAATGGACATAGTAGGGCAGTAATAACCAACCCTTAGAACCTTATATGCTATTTTTCTCCATGCATAAAGTTCACCACATATGCCTTTATGAAAGTTAGTTATTGACCTTCTATCTCTTCTTCCACAATAGAGTTGAGAATAACTCCAAGGAGTTCCTTCTAGAACAAGTATCCATCCAAGATACATTACTTAATTGCTTTGAGTTTAAGGTATCTACTCTTGGATTTATCAAACTCCAGAGGACATGATACATTTTGGAGATAATACACAATATCCTTATACCATTATGACCGAGCAAAGTTAGCATTGATATCAAGCGACAAATTTTGTTGATTACCTTTTCCAGTGTCATTCGACAATTGTCTTATCATATTAATGTCTAAGGCCTGATAGTTTGATTCAGCTAGAAGCTTAGCTAGTCCCTGACCTTTTATCAACTTGGTTGGCTTTATTTCTGACTCATATTCTTGTATTTTTGAGATACACTTTCCCCTTCTTCCTTCACTCTTTGGTTGACTAAGGATGCCCTTAACTATCATTACCTGGTACATATGCGATAACCTTGGAGTGTAGAACATAATCTCTAAATGCTTTAATATACTTGACAAGAGATTAAGCTTGCTTCTCCATAGTGTTTTACTTCAATTCTACATCTCTTAATTCTCTGCTAAAAAAACAATGGGTTGTTCATGGCCTACATCATTTTTCTGCAAAAAGACAACTGCAATAGTAACTTTAGAAGCAAATGAAAAAATCATAAAATATTTAGTATAATCTAGGCTAATCATTACATGTGATTGACCCAAAGCAGTTTTGATCTGTTTTAATGAGTTTCTTGCTTTAATAGTCCAATTGATCTTAGCTTGCATTTTCAACATATTAATGATATTCTTAACCATCTCTACAAAATTAGGAATGAACCTTTAGAGGAAGGTGATTTTACCAATGAAAGATTGTACTTCTTCTTTATTCCTGGGTATCTCTATCATATTAATCCCAGCCACTCTGTCCTGTCAATCTTGACCCTTTCTTGGGAAACATGTCCTAACAACTTTCCTTCATAGCAAAAGGCATTTTGGGGTTAAAAGTTAAACCAAANAATACCAGCCACTCTGTCCTGTCAATCTTGACCCTTTCTTGGGAAACATGTCCTAACAACTTTCCTTCATAGCAAAAGGCATTTTGGGGTTAAAAGTTAAACCAAACTTTCTACATTTTATGAAAGTCTATTCTAGATGCTTCAAGTGATCTTCATCTAATTTGAAAAAAACTGTCATATCATTAGTATTATATATAACAATGAACTTATCTTTCTCTCCCACGAATGCAATGTCCATGGCCATTTGAAATGTTGCTCCAACATTTATCAAACTGAATGGCATCTTGTCGTACATGAAAGTGCCCCTAGGTGTGATGAAAGCAATTTTCTCCCTGTCATCAAGATGCATGGTTACCTGAAAGAAATTTTCTCCCTGTTGTCAAGATAAACCAAATTTTTCGCATGCATTTATGAAAGTCTATTCTATATGCTTCAAGTGATCTTCATCTGATTTTGAAAAAAATTCATATTATTAATATTATATATAACAATGAACCTATCTTTCTCTCCCACGAACGCAACGTCCACGGCCCTTTGAAGTGTTGCTCCAACATTTATCAAACTTAATGGCATGTTGTCAGACATCAAAGTGCCCAAGGCGTGATGACAAGAATTTTCTCATTGTCGTCAAGATGCATGGTTACCTGATTGTAGCCTAAAATTCCATCCGTCATGGAAATTCTGGTTGATCCCACCACTTTATGGAGAATATGGTCCATCTTTAGAAGAAGATAAATGTCTTTTAGGGACATTTGTTTAGGTTTCTTAAATCCACACACAAACTAATTACCCCATTATTCTTTGTTTAGGTTAGCAACCCACTTCGAGTATCTGAGGGAAATAATGATTTTGGCATATAATAGCTTTCTAACCTCTTTCTCAATGATGGGAAGCAAAATATGATTAACATGTCTCAGTTTTTGCTTCATTGGTTTAACATCTAGTTTGAGGGAATTCTATGTTGTATTATGAAGGTATCATAAGTTTTTAGATCCTCATAATTTCTGGAAAAAAACATCGAGATATTCCTTGAAAAGAGTTACATAACTCTGTTTTTGTTTAGTTGTTAGTGATATGGAGAGATTTATGTACCTTGGATCTTCTTGGGTGCCAATATTGAATTCTTCAACGTCTTTAGTCTTCGGGTGAACAACATGTTTGACAGAGACATCCTTTTCATCTAACAACTCTTCTAATGACTCTAGTCCTTTTGGAATAAAGTTGTTTTTCAGCTGGAGGATCTTATGATTACATTAGAGGAAATTTGGGGTCTAAAATGGGCCTCATAAAGAAAATAATAAAATAATAGTTTACATAATAAAATAATGTTTTTGAATTTTGGACGTGGAGAGAAAAAACTATTTTTTCTTTGCATTTTCAACATATTTCACTATGGTTTTACTCAAATTTTGAGCAGGACCACTCATTGGATGCATAATTCAATTATGCATCCAACGAGTATTCGCACTGCATATTTTTGATGGACCCTGCCCCATGAAAATCAAGAAATACATTAAAAAAACATTTTTCTCATTTTTCGTGGGGTGGGGTCCATAAAAAGTATATAGTGTGGGTATTCGTTGGATGTGGAATTCAAATTCCGCATCCAACAAGTGCTCCCACTCAAAATTTGAAAAATACCACAAGGACACATGCTAAAAATACGAAGAAGAATATAGTTTTTTTTTAATGACAATTATGCCAATTCAACCGTTATGATTGACTCTTTTCTTGAAATTCTATTGGTTGGCTCTTCTTTTTATGAGGCCCATTTTGGTTGGCTCTTTTTCTTATGAGGCCCATTTTAGACCCCAAATTTCCTCTAATGACAATCTGGTTCACCATTTCCAAAGTGACTATTGTCCTCGTCCGAGTTTGATCATTAATGCATTCTTCATTGCGTTGGTCAACATTAGTAACCGGGAATTCATCCACCAATACTGCAATTCAACCTCATATTTAAATTTTTGGCTTCTTTGGTGGCTTGGAAGTACTGGTTGTGAAAGCTATAACATCAACCTACTGATTAAAATATATGGGGACTGCAATTATGTTGAAGGCATAACAAAGGTTTTCTATCAAATCCTAGACCAGATTTCTATAAGCTTTCATAAATGGGTGTCTCGTTTGATCCATCCCTTTGGTTTGATTAATGACTAATTCAAAGTATCCAAAGATAACCATTTGGTTAACTTTGAATTTTTGACAGCTTGGAGATCAAGAATAAGAGATTCATACTCTGCAACATTGTTATTGTCTCGAATTCCAACTTGTAAGACAATGATATATTTTCCCCCGAGGGTGGAATCAAAATGGAACCATCTCTTGATTCATTTTTGTTCGAGGCCCCATCAAAGTATAATTGCCACACCTGGTCACTACAAATTTTAGAAATATGAGGTGAATCAGATTCAAAGTACTCTTCCGCAAAATCTCCATTTACTGATACAATGCAACACTTCATGGCTTCATCAGTTGCATAAAAAAGATAGTTTTTTGGGCTATTCAGATCATTTATAACATAAGCAAACTTAACTTCTCTATATAATCTTCTAGTTTCCCCTGCAAACATAGGCACAATTGCATACTTCATATCTAGTTGCATTGTATCTCCCAACTTTTTAGCCCAACATCTTGATAATAACCCTTATTTAGTAGGAACATCCGACACCACACCATCCATCATAATGCTCTTAGTTGGGAGTTGTGCTAGTGTGACCACTATATCCTTTATATGATTCCCACACGATTAAATTTTTTGGAGTCAAAACTGTAAAGGTCATGGTAGGGTCTTGTTATATACAACCAAGCTGCTCCATGATAATCATAGGCATTAAATTATGTGAATCCCTAGAGTCCAACATACAATTAGGTAGAAACCTTGCTCCATGATAATCTTAGGCATTAAATTATGTGAATCCCTAGAGTCCAACAGACAATTAGGTAGAAACCTTTCATGTATACTAAGAGTTACATAGAAAGGGGTTGTGGGTTCATTTTATTTGTTCATATGAGGTCCACATTGGACGTTGGGGGATTCATCAACAATATTTATGGTATTTGGCTGATCCAATGATTGAGTGCCATGAAACAACTTGTCAATTTGTGTTTGATAGACATGGTTTTTAGCGAATTTTGTCAGGGGGCATGAATTTTAATCTTACACAATTCATTGTCAAACTTGAAAGATGTAGCAAACTGATCAGGCTCTTTTTGATCATCATTTAATTTTTTGGGCAAGGGATTATTGACTTCCTTGGGAAGAGGATTCTTGGACTTTTTAGTCTTGTCCTTTGACAAGTGTCTGGTTTTGGAAAAAATTGCAGCATCAATATTCATCTCTTTGTATTTTTTTGTAGGAGACTTTCTTACAGGAGGATTAACAGGTTGTCTAGTTGGAGGGGGTCTAGGCCTAAGATCATATTTTCTTTGAAGTTTGACCTGAAGAGTATCTGCAAAAAAAGTATTGGGATAATGATTGACCAAGCTCAATTTCATGATCCTGATATAGTCCAGCTACATTGTATAGTAATGGATTTTCATAGCCATTTTGGGTCAAATGCATAGTATTTGCTTCATCTTGCAACCAATTCATATATTCCCCAGTATCCAAATATTCTTCTTTCGTAGGAAGGTCTAAGAGATTGTTATTATTGTTTTCCCTGATAGGAGCCTGCAGATGCTGTTCTTCAGTCCTCCTTTCTATTATTGTTTTCCATTATGCTTGTGAGTACATTAAGCAAATCGACGACACACTAGGTGTAGTGATTTGGGATGATGAACATGATGAGGACAAAAGGGAAGGGGAGATACTAGAAATGAAAGGAAAAAGGTGCTTGATAAGGAGCAAGTCACTTATATTTCGATCTTCACATTTCCACATAGTAACTATTCACAACAAACTTCAAAATCTATATTTCATCCCATATGCACTAAATGTGGTTTTATTTCCATGAATACAATAGAAAATTCAGAAATTAGTGCAAAAAAAATAATTATTTACAATGTAGAGGAAACACAGTTGTGGGTCGCATTGTATGAAGAGAAGAGGAAGAAATGGGACATTGACAGAAAATAATTCATGCGGCTAAATGGTAGAAGCATGCTTTTTTCTAGATTATTTAAAATAAAATATGCCAATGATCCATCCCAAGAGTTGGGTTGTGTTGAGGCCTGGAAATTCGCAGGCAACAACAGCAAGGGATTCTCCCTAGTCAACGTTCCCAACTAGCCCGTGACTGTTTGGTGTAGGGAATCCATCCGGTTTGCGGTCCGACTACCATAGGTCAAGTAACAAAACAAAAGGTTTTACCGGTTGCGGCCCGGCCCACCGTATATATATTTTGTATTTTTGACTTTAAGTATGATATGCAAGTGCCTATCTAAGATGCAGATTGATAAATAATGCAAGGAGTGGTCACAATGTGATGCGTAGGTTCTTACCTCTCGTCTTAGACTCTCTCACATCTAAATCACACACAACTAAAAAAAAAAACAACACTAACTAAGCTGTCCCTAGGGAGCAAGATATTAATTCATGAGTAATGTAATACTGTTCACATGTTAAGATAAATCATAGATAGCTGTTCTTGGAATCAAAACACATAAACATGAATAAAGATATACATGACAAGATAGCTCATCAACCGTTAAAACCTCCATTATTCACAGTGGAAATTATCACAGAAGAAATCAAAGAACATTCAAATAAGAACATAGGTTCAGAAAGTTAGAATGCTCTCACAGTCAATGAAACACAATTGAAAACGAAATAGTTCCCCTTCAACATTGTTCATTTTATCACATTTGCACATTCCACACAACACCTTCTCCAACAGGCAAAATTTGTAATTTTTTATTGTAAAATGAAATAGTTTCTCTTACAACAAGTGGTCCACAAGTTTCTCCAGGGAAAAAGCCCCCATTCCCTCTAACTTTCCTATATTTAAACAAAAACAACAAAAACCCTTGGGCTGCCCCAGCCGTATGACCTTTGGGCTCCCCCAACCATTTAATCTCACAAATTTGTCCTCTTGTGAGTGCTCATGATTCACATAATGCGTTACATTTTGGATTAAGAGTTATGAGTACTTCATAAAATGAGACTAGCTTAGTAACCGATGAACCTTTCCAAGCCTGGGCCCCTGTTGCTAACGATTCCGCTTTATCTTTCATTTGTCCCTTTAAAGATTTCGTTGATCTCAAAATATCTCTGCCTATCACTTTTCAGCCAACTTCCTTCTGCTTTGTCCTCCAGCTATGTCGTCTTTGCAGCAGGAGTCTGAAAAATCTTCTAAATCCGCTTGTAGTTAAACAAAATTCATCATTAATTCGGACTGCATCTTTTCAACAAATGTAAACTATACTAAAAATAAAACTGATCATCAAAATGAGGCCCTGTACTGCGTTCTCGTCGCGAAAACCTTAAAATGATAGAATATGAAAACTCCATCACCCATCAGATAGGGTAAAAACACACACAGAAACGTCGGGAAAAACCTTCACCGGTGGGAAAATCACTGAAGCATCGGGAGAATAGTTTAAATAATAGCCGCAACGGAGGGCTTCAGACGGACAATAGGTTCCGTGAGGCCATCAAGTCTATCGGCGTCGAAAAGATTAAATACTAAAGCATCGGGCGGAAAAACTCCTTGTCGGCAGATGGAAAGACATAGACGTCGGGTGGTTATTGAAATACGCAGTTGCAATGGTGGAAGACGAAAATACTACGGGCTCCGCAACAAATAAAACATAATGGCGAAAACCATAACAAAACAATCGACGCGTGGAGCAGTTATATCGTGGAAGATTTAGTTTACTCGGGAGCCGAAATGGCGAAAAACAATCAGACTACCACCTTCGATCAAAGTCATAAAACCTTCCGATATGGCGCAAAAACATCACGAAAACGTTAAGTGTTCATAAAATCTTAAGGTTGTGCAGTGGTTTAAAATTTGGTCTCATCTCCAAAACAGCGGCATCATAGAGATCAAAAACCCCGACTCAAACTTCAACCAACCTTTGAGAGCGCACAACAAGTCAACATAATAACGTCGCGGCATGGGAAAGGTAAATGCTATCTGTCAGAACAATCATCGTTCAGCTTCTACAACGCCCTGTAGCGAAATATGGCTCCGATGCGTTGTTTAAATGACCTCCGATCAACCAAACTAAACAAAAATGTTAATGTTCCAAAAGACTTTCGGCTGGGTAGCGATGAAAAGTTTGTGTCACCTCCGAAACAACGTCGAAAAAGATATCAAAGAAAGAAATCATAGATCAAAGGACAACCTTTTGAGATTGAACTTTAAACTCTATGACCAAAGCATTTGCAGACACAAGCAATTTTTTGAAAAGCATAAAAACAGTTGACCTAAAAACAATCCAAGCTTGTAGCAGAGGGAAAACAAAAATAGAGTTCATGGATCCAAACAATTTTAGGCAAGATAAAAATTAAGAGAAGGGTCCAAAATTTCAAAAATTTGGGAAAATAGTTGCAGCTGCAACAGGTTGCAGACCAAGTTAGCGAGAAATATGGTGCATCTGATCGTTACCCACCTGAAGAGGATGACCCACTAAACATTGGGATCGGGTGCAACAACTCGTTAATAAAATATTTATGTACATTTCTAACATTATAATGCAAATTTGAATTGTAACATCTATATTTAATATATTAATGCTTTGGTTTTTAGACATATGACAACATCATTTGTTAACTTTTCATACAGGTGCATTCGTTCCCATATATGTGGGATTATGGACATCATTTTCGCACCGAGGATGCTGATGATGGGAGTGTTACATAAGATCATGGAGTGGAAGTCGAGTTCGACTAATCTAGTGGTGCTAACTATCATGATCAAAACTTGATAGGAGGGATGTTGGGTTATACTGGAAAGATACAAGAGATCATTCAAGTAGACTTCTCATCTTTTTAATGTGTTATTTTTAGGTGAAGGTGGTGGGACACATTCGACAGGAATACCACAAAGGAATATCATGATAGTGGGTTGATATGTATCAACTCAAGAAATATGTGGGATGAAAGTAAGGAGCCTTATGTTTTCCCAAAACACTGTAACCAAGTGTTCTTTTACCCAAATGTGTTGGATAGTGTAACACCCCCGTTTTGACCCTGTTTGCATTAAAAATGTATATGATGTAAATATTGTAGTTAATCGTGGTGTGGAGCTAAAGGAAAAATCCCCACCATTGATTTAGCGTTTCATGTTTCGGCGATTAAAAATCGTTGTCGATGGTAATTCGTGCTAGCCAGACACATTATAATTTTGGACATCATGTAAATACGCAATTTAATTAAAATACCCACAACTAGCTATGTCAATGCAACATTAAAGAGACAGGGACATGATTTCCTAAGGATAAGGGGGGGATATTCAAACCTTTGAGCTAATGGGGAAAATTCAAATGTCAAAGGGAGAACCCATCAAAACTGTCAACTACCCACTTTTTGTCTTTTTTCCTCAATCATTTATTTCTGCCAGAAATTGGTTGAGGTAGTTATTGCATGGGAATGGGAAGAGTATGGGAAAAATTCAAATTGGGCAGAGCACCCATTTTGGAAAAACGTGTTTTTACTTCCTGGGCAAGTAAAAACCCAAAAACTTATTCCCATTCTACCATGCATCCACGTTTTTCTCTTCCTCACGTTTTTGGAGCTCTTGGGCATTCTCCATTCATGTTTTTGCAGTGTTCTTCATTTTTCCCATGGCTGGGAAGTGGTTTTGTTAATGTACAGTGGCTGGGATCTCTCCTGGGCATTTTTATGTTGTTTCCACATTCCCACGGTTGGGAATTTCATGTTTTTAGTGTTGCACAACCAATGGGGGACAGATCCACGAATTTAGGGATCGAGGGAGCCGTTTTTGCCCACGTGAAGCCATATAACACATGCTGGGTCGTTTTCCCCCAATTGCCATTTCTATTTTTGGCCTCCATGACGTTTTTCATCAATCCCAGATATTGTATTTTGCTGTGTATGCATCTTTTCTTTTGGTCTGAACTGGTTTGGAGTGGAATTGGGTCTGAAATAGCTTGATAAACCTGGTGTAGGAAGGAACCTCACAGACAGATCTAGAGGGGTTGGATTTCTTCTTTGCACACCTTGAATAGCACTGGAATGTAAGGCATAGCCCTAGGGACCGTGTAATAGAGAAAGGGACGCTTCCTTGTGTTGGGTGTGTAGATGTTTTAGGATCCAAGCCCGATCTGGTGCAGGTGTCCATAGCTCCGTGGTTGAGCTCACTAGCTTAGCAGTTCAAGCTTCCCACCTCCTTGTCAACCTGATAAACCCAATTGTATTTTGGCTTGGCTGAATTTTGATATATCTTTGGCTATGTGTGAGCCTTCTAGTGTTCCCTTATTCCTTGTGGGAATCATGCCCAACTTGGGGGTGGCAGTGGTGCTGAGAGATTGATGAGCACACTAGCCTATGGTTGGGTGGAACGTTGCAGTGACATAGTTGGTTGCGGGACAAACTTCTTCTCAAGATAAGTGTTTAGTGTGTTTAAATCTCTGCAAGTGTAATTGCTTATTTATGAATGATGATGAACATGATTAATGTGTTGAATGAAATGTGTTTGCTTCTGTTGTAGATTTCATTAGGCATCTGTAAATGTTTTATGTTCAATGCATTTTTATCATGTGAATGTTCATGGGGCTAGTTTCCCCATTTAAATGATAGCAGAAGTGTTGTAGGCTGCATCCTCTCGGGTAGGAGGGGACGTGATAGTGTGCTATCAAAGCAGTGTTGCACCATTAGACCTTAATGGGCCATGAAGAGTAGCTGACAGAGGAAGAATCAACTTCTGTGTTCAGCAGGAAAGAGAAGCAGACATAAAAAATTTAGAATTTTTTCGAAGTGTTGAATGTTGGCTGTGTCAGTTGAGTTATTCGAAGTTCAGCAGACACATGTCAGCCGAGTTAGCTAAAGTGAGCCGATGAAGGTCGCAACAACTGTTTCGGCTGCATTGGCCGAGTGGAGCTGACGAGGAGAAAGACAAAAAATTCTTGAAATTTTTCTAAGTATGGGAAATTTTCCTGTCGGATTAGTTATTCGAAGTCGAGCCGACAAATGTCGGCTGAGTTAGCTGAAGCGGAGCCGATGCATATCGGGTAGAAGTTGAGTTTTTCGTTGACGAGAAGAAAAATAAATTTTTTTGAAATTTTTTTGTAAGTGTTGGAATTGACAGAATTTGGTGAATTTTTCCGATACGTCAGCTGAGTTTTGCCGATGCACATCAGAAAACTTTGGAAGTTTCCGCCGAAACGCGTCGGGTGGAAAGTCATAAGTTTTCCGAAACGTTGGAAGGCTCGACGAGTTTCTGCTGATCGAAAGAAAGTTCAATTTTTTTTCTTCTGAAACGACGACAATTTTGGCAAGTATGCTGATCGGAAGAAAGTTCAGAATTTTTTTGAAATGGCGACAGTGTTGGAAAGATTACCGATCGGAAGAAAGTTCGAATTTTTCCGAAATGGCGACAGTTTTTGCAAGTTTTCCGATGAAAAGAAAGTTCATAATTTTTCCGAAACGGCGACAGGTTTGGCAAGTTTTCTGATCGAATGAAAATGGTGAAGTTTATCGATACGCGTTGGACAAATTTGGAAAATTTTGTCGACACCTCGAAAGGAAACCTGATCGGAGGAAAACTGAAAAATTCGTCGAAACAACGATTTTTGACAAGTTTTCAATGGGATTGGCAGGTGCTAGAAAAGTGAAAAATGATAGTGAGGTTTGTGTCAGATTGCGTGAAAGTGAAATATTTACAAAAAAAAATGAGGGCGCTTCCCTCGACCCGCCCTTCAGTGAAGCCACGAGGGGAAAGCCCCCTTGACCCCCATCGTCCCCCTGAGACAGTCGTTGTTTGTGAAAAGAAAAGTCCGTGTGTTTAACAAGTTGTCAATATATGATTTTTCCAATACAGGTAAGTAATGTATAAATTCTTGTGAATGTTATGCAGCTAATAATTATGTTTATTAACACATTTTGTAGAATCATAGTTACCTTGAAAATAAGCATTCCACATAGTGCATATTGAAGAAGTTTGTTTTTTGTTGAGCCATGAGAACCTACGACATGTATGATGATGCACAAAACCCCAATGAGTACGAGGGAGATGTTATGGGGGAAACATATGCGTGGGAAATGCTGAGAGAGAGTCTAATGAGAGAATATTTCAAGATACTCCCCAAAATTTTGCAGCCACCATGAGAAACCTAAGGATGGAGATGCAAAGTTACAGGGCATATAATGAAAGATCGGTTAAGGCTCAGGAGGAGCATAATCAGCTGAATGCAGCCATGCTGCAAAGTTTGAAAAACATCCATATGTGGATGAACTCTGGGGACCGGACAATAAGACTAGAAGGAAGTAAGAGCACTACTAGAAGAAGAAAGAGATCTCCTAGTGGGTCATCTAACTATGAATGATCCAATGGTGGTTCAAGTTCTTATTCTCACAAGAATAAGAAAAAGAGGCACTACCAGAATTGTTCACGTGATGAATTAAAGAAGGAAAGGCCACCTACCTTTAATGGCGAGGTAAAGAACAATCAAGAAGTTGAAGCTTGGCTTCTTGGGATGAGAAAATATTTCCAAGTCCAAGACTACTCTAGAAATATGAAGGCTAGGGTAGCCATCTTCAATTTGAATGGAAGAGCATCCATATGGTGGAAGAACTTCAAGCAAGTAAAGAAGATTAATGAAAGGAAAAATGTGTGGAAACAGTTTCAAAAGTATTTCAAGCAGAAGTACCTTTCTGATAGGTACTACGATGACAAGATCAAAGAATTCCATGAGATGAGATTGAGACAATAGACCATGGAAGGGTATGGAAACAAGTTCTTTGAGTTGTTGAGGTATGTCAGGTACATCGGAGATGAAAAAGTGAAAATCCTATGTTTCCCGAGTGGATTGCCTCAGTCTTACAAAGACATAAATGAGTTTTATGAACCTAGAAATCTAGAAGAAGCAATAAGAAAAGCTAAGTGTTGCTATGAACAAAGCAAATGAAAACCTGATTATCATAAGACATGGAAGGACAAAAAGAATGAGAAGTCTGACCAAAGGAAGAAATATTTCAAACCTTCTAACTTCAAGAATCAGCAGAAGCAACCATCCCAAGTTGAGAAGCAACCAGCCATAGTGGTGGGAGAAAATACCAAAGATCCACAACAGAATAGAGAACCACTCCAATGTTGGAAATGTGGAGGACCCCACATGCGCAGGAATTGCCCACTTGAAGATGGGAATGCAAGGCCAGCTTACAACATTCAAGAAGCAACAACAATAGGGCAAGTAGCAAGGGCTGTCCCTAGGATTTATGCAGCACTGGAGGACCGCCAGGAAGATCACCAGTCAATTGTGGTAGAAGTAGTAGGTAAGATTGCTGAGCAATTTGTTCTTGTTTTGATTGACCATGGATCTACTCATAGTTATATCACTCCTAGAGTAGTTGATATTTGTGCTTTTAAGAAGTTAAATCATAGCAAATCCTGGTTAATTCAGCTAGCCACTAGAACTAAAAGAAATGTTAGTGAAGTGGTAGAGAAATGTCCATTGGTCATGAATGGATTGGTCACTTGTGTATATCTAAATGTCCTACCACTTGGTTTTTATGACATTCTGATTGGAATGGATCGGTTAGAAGCTCACAGAGTAAAGCTTGATTGTTATAATAATAGTTTTATATGCATAGATGAAGAAGGGAACCCAAGGGTTGTGAAGGGCATTCCAAAGATGATTTCTGTTAGGCATATTTCAGCAATGCAACTGAAGAAGTGTTGTAGGAAAGGTTGCAGAGTGTATGCAGCTCATGTTTTAGAGGCAACAAAGAATGAAAATCCTAGGTTGGAGGACTATCCTATATTGCAAGAATTCAGAGATGTATTTTTTTATGAGATTCCAGGGCTTCCTCCAAAGAGGGACATTGATTTCACAATTGAATTTGTGCCAGGAGCAACACCAGTGTCCAAGACACCCTACAGGATGGGTACACAAAAAATGCTAGAGCTAAAAATGCAACTGCAAGAGTTGTTGGAGAAGAAGTATATCAGGCCAAGTGTATCTCCTTGGGGAGCACCAGTTCTATTTGTAAAGAATAAAGATGGTACACTCAGAATGTGTATTGATTACAGATAGCTTAAAAAAGTCACTGTGAAGAATAAATACCCATTGCCTAGGATTGATGATCTCTTTGATCAAATGAGAGGAGCAAATGCATTTTCCAAGATTGACTTAAGGTCTGGTTACCATCAGGTGAGAATCAAGGATGAAGACATTCATAAGACAACCTTCATAACAAGGTATGGACATTATGACTTTGTAGTGGTACCATTTGGTCTCACAAATGCACCAGCTACATTTATGTGCCTTATGAATAGTGTCTTCAACAGGTATTTGAACAAGTTTGTTCTTGTTTTCCTTGATGACATTCTTATTTATTCTAAGAATGAGGAAGAGCATGAAGAACACCTAAGATTGAAATTGCAATTGATCAGGTATCAGAAGCTGAGCAAGTGTTACTTATATAAAGATAGGATTCATTATTTGGGTCACATTATCTTAGATGAGGGAATATCTGTAGACCCTGATAAGACTGAGGCCATTATGAATTGGCCTACTCCTAGAAATGTGACAGATGTAAGATCTTTTATGGGACTTGCAGGATACTACAAGAGGTTCATTGAAGGATTCTCCAAGGTTGCACATCCAGTCACTTTGCAAAAGAAGAAAATAAAGTTTGAATGGACACCGAGGTGTGACGAAAGCTTCCAACAGTTGAAGAATATTCTCGTAAGTGCACCATCCTTGAAGATTGAAGACCCAGAAAAATATTTTGTGGTGTGGACCAATGCATGCAGTCAAGGGCTTGGAGGAGTCCTTATGCAAGACAACCACGTGATATGTTATGAGTCAAGAAAGTTGAAAGAGCATGAGAAGAACTATGCCACTCATGATCTAGAACTTGCAGCCATAGTACATGCTCTCAAGATGTGGAGGCATTACTTGATGGGAAGGAGATCTGAGCTAAGGACAAACCATTTTAGTTTGAAGTATTTGTTTGATTAGCCTACTCTAAATGCTAGGAAAGCGAGATGGGTGGAGTTTTTATACGAGTTTGATTTTGAAATCAAATACATAAAATGAAAAAAGAATAAAGTAGTTGATGCACTCAGCAGAAAGGTGTAGGAAATGCATGTGGCATCTCTTAGTATTTGCCAATCAGATTTGAGACAACAGATTGTTAGTCATATTGCTAAAGATGAAATGTATGTGTAGGTAAAAGACAAGTTGCAGTAGCAAAGCCTTGAAAAGAAGTATGCGGGATATAAATTGGAAGAAGATGGACTTCATACCTATAAGAACAAAATTTATATTCCAAAAGTAGCATATTTAAGGAGAGTTGTTATGGATGAGATCCATCAAGCTCCCTATTATGGTCATCTCGGATATCAGAAGACAAGTGCTATAGCTAGAAAGCAGTATTTTTGGCCAGGAATGAAAAAGGACATGGCTGAATATATTTCAAGGTGCATGAAATTTCAGTAGGTGAAGTTTGAGCATCAACACCCAGCAGGTTTGTTGCAGCCTTTGCCAGTTCCAGAAAGGAAATGGGAAGTTATTTCCATGGATTTTATTATAGGATTGACAATGACTTGGAGACAACATGTTTCCATCATGGTTGTGGTGGACAAGTTGACAAAGGCATCACATTTCATACCGGTTAAGTCCACAAATAAGATTGACGACATTGCAAAAGTATTCATGAAGGAGATTTTCAAATTGCATGGATTGCCTAAGACAATAGTCTCTGACAGAGACGCCAAGTTCACTTCCAATTTTTGGAAGGGGTTGTTTGCGGATTTGGGTACAAAGATGAACTTCAGCACTTCCTACCATCCTCAGACTGATGGGCAGACAGAGAGAGTGAATCAGGTGCTTGAAGACATGCTTCACATGTATGTGATGGACAAACCAACCAAGTGGGAAGATTATTTACACTTGGTAGAATTTGCATATAAAAATGGACAACAAGCATCCTTGGGGACGAGTCCATATGAAGCTTTGTATGGCAGGAGGTGTAGGACACCAATGACTTAGGATAATCCAGTGAAAAGGATTGTGCTTGGTCCAGAATTGCTCAAGGAGATGGAGCAGGAGGTTGTAAATATTAGGCAGAATCTGAAAGCATCCCAGGACAGATAGAAATTCTATGCTGATAAGCATAGAGTGCACAAAGAGTTCAATTTTGGGGATCATGTTTACCTCAAAGTGAGGGAAAGGAAGAGTTCCTTAAAGCTTGGAAGTTGTGCCAAGATGTCACCTAGATTTTGTGGGCCATTTGAAGTGCTCAAAAGAATAGGGCCAGTTGCATATAGAGTTGCATTGCCTGCTAGCACTAGAGCTCATAATGTTTTTCATGTTTCTTTGCTTAAGAAATATGTACATGATCCTAGCCATGTGATAAATTGGGACGTGATTTAGGTGGAACCTGAGGGAGAGTTTCAAATCGAGCCAATGTGCATCCTCGACAGGAAGGTCACAATGCTACGGAATCAAGCCATATGGCAGGTAAAGGTGCAATGGGAGCACTACGGTCCTAAAGAGGCTACGTGGGAGCTGGAGGATGCTATGCGATTGGCACATCCATTTTTGTTCAATTCTATGGAGAACTGAGGGCGGTACCAATGTAGAATTTTTGTTCAATTTTGTAAAGCATTGAGGATAGTGTTGTTGAAGGGGGAGGGGAATGTAACACCCCGGTTTTGACCCCGTTTACATTAAAAATGTATATGATGTAAATATTGTATTTAATCGTGGTGTGGAGCTAAAGGAAAAAGCCCCACCATCGATTTAGCGTTTTATGTTTCGACGATTAAAAATCGTTGCCGATGGTAACTCGTGCTAGCCAGGAACATTATAATTTTGGACATCATGTAAATATGCAATTTATTTAAAATACCCACAACCAGCTATGTCAATGCAAGATTAAAGAGATGGGGTCATGATTTCCTAAGGACAAGGGGGGGGATATTCAAACCTTTGAGCCAATGGGAAAAGTCAAATGTTAAAGGAAGAACCCATCAAAACTGTCAATTACCCATTTCTTGTCTTTTTTCCCCAATCATTTATTTCTGCCAGAAATTGGTTGAGGTAGTTATTGCATGGGAATGGGAAAAGTATGGGCAAAATTTGAATTGGGAAGAGCACCCATTTTCGAAAAACGTGTTTTAACTTCCTGGGAAAGAAAAAACCCAAAAACGTATGCCCATTCTACCATGCATCCACGTTTTTCTCTTCCTCAAGTTTTTGGAGCTCTTGGGAATTCTCCATTCACGTTTTTGTAGTGTTCATTTTTCCCATGGTTGGGAAGTGGTTTTGTTAATGTACAGTGGTTTTGTTTTGTTATTGTTATCTTTGATTGTCTAATTATATTGTTTGTTTTTCATGTTATGATGGTGGAAATAGAAATTTGATTACTGGATGCACTGACGTTTAAACAATTTCAGTTGGTTAACAACCAATATGATGCAAAACATGGTTTATGTCTTTGAAGTAATTTATGATTGCATGGAATGATTATATGCCATTGTCCAAGTTACTTGTATTATGTCTCAGGTATACATATAAATACACCATGAAAACAACTTGCATGATTCAATTTGAATTTATTTATGTGAAAGTAAAGGCTAACATATTCTACCGGAGTTGAAGGTGTTCTCTAATTTCTATATTTATATTGCATTAATGCTTGTATTTTATGATGTTTTTGCTATGAATAATGTTAGGAATTATACTTGAATTAATTTATGACATTTCTGTTAGATTAATGTAATGTTTTATTATTAAATGATTAGATTAAGTTCAATTAATTTATGACCTTGATAACAATGGATTATTTTATGGACTTGATAACAACGTAATTTACAAGAAAAGTTAAGGTGCTCTAGAATGACTTAATTTATGGCCTTGATAACAATGCAATTTACAATAAAATTAAAGGTGGTCTCTCATTTCTCCATCAATATTTGAATCTTTGTATTTAATGATGCTTTTGTTATAAATTATAATGTTAAGAATTATAACTGCATTAATTTATGACACTTTTGTTGTAATGTTTGCAAATTTTTTCGAATGGAAAAAATAGAGAAAAAAACAACTTTTAAGGATGAATGTGTACGTATGGAATCTTCTTTACGATAAAAAATTGGCTTTAAGTAAATATGCTTTATTAATTAAGTTGGATTGAATTTTTGCATCTCTATATTTCTAAGAGGTTGAACTCCATCTTAGAATTGATTGAGACAATATGGATTTATTATATGAAACAATTAAAAATCACATGTATGCTTAGTATTTATTCACCTTATTTTATTGTTTGTAAATAGTTATGTAGTTTTGATTTCTAAATTAAAGCCATGGTTATATATTTTACTAAAAATATTTGATATATGCATCAATATATAATAATTGATTTATATTTTATTACTTAATGCACATTTATAATAACATAATCCTATGTTAATCTAATAATTTATATAACTAATATGAATCTATACTATTTTAGAAATTAGATATATTAATTGACAAACTCAAATTACATGAATATTTGATATCTTAAATTTTGCATAATTTTGAATATATTATTCATTTAAAAAATATTCTAATGTTATTAGATAAAATTTGCAAAAAATAATATTAGTAAAGTAATACAATCCTTTAAAAATAATATCATTATTACATCCACTATCACAACATATAATTATGGGGTTGGGGCGACTGAGAGGAAAAAATCCTCGTCGTGCAGCCTAGGGTTTGTTTCTTTTATGGCGGTGATCTTGGATTTTTGTAACAATCCCCCATATTTGCTTGCAGGAGTTGGAAGCTTTAACAACTACTGGATGCAACAATGGAATCCTTGTCGGGAGGGGTAGGCGACCGCTCCCCATCCGGCCATTCGACGGATCTGAATGTGTTTGACAAACCTGAAACCCTCATAATCATCTCCAAGGAAATCCCCCTCAATGATTCAACTCTTGGATCTGGGAATAAAGGTTCCCATAAATAAGTGAAAATGGATGGGAATCCCCAAGGGACACACACTTGTATTACGAGAGCAACAGAAAGGCCTAGTATCACTCTGCCTACATAGCAAATAAATGCTAGAACCCAATTTATGAAGGATCATGCTTTAATAGGAAAATTTATCGGAATATGGCTCACCGAGAAAGTATTAAGAAACTGGATCGAAGTAAAATGGAAACCCAAGGTTCACTGTGAAATTCAGCTTGGTTCCAAAGGCTTTTTCATGGTGATCTTTTAGAGATTAGTTGATAAGTCTAGAGTTAAGGATGGAGGTCCCTACTTCAATTTAGTCGAGATTTATTTGTGCAACTGGAAAGTGAGATTATGCCTTGATAAGGATTTCAATTGGTCACCAATATGGATTCACATGTATTCCCTTCCCTAGGAATACTAGGATGAAGACACACTCAGAGAAATAGGAAACACCTTAGAAAGCTTTGTGAAAATCACATATCAAACAAATCTCAACAAATATACCTCCTATGCCCGAATATTTATTTACTTACATATAGATAAAGATATGTCGGACTTAATAAGCCTTATGCATGAATATTACGAATGGGTCCAGCCACTAGATTATGAACATGTTCCTTTTCGATGCCGAAAATTCCACAAGCATGACCATTTCTTCCGGTACTTTCCACTAATAAGCATTCGAATGCTACTAATGATATAGAAAGATCTAATGAAGTAGAATTTCAAAGGGCTAACAAAAAGCGCAGACACACATGCAAATTGGAGGTGGTAGTCAAAGGTAACAAGCCCTCCACAAGCAACAACTTTGAGTCTTGATAGGGACAATAAGAGGATCCAATGGCCACAATGAACAAGGGGAAAACAGAGGTAAGAAAAACCAATATTTGATTAGACCCTCAAACAGGGAAAAATCAAGAAGATCCATAGGCTGAAGGTAATCCCAAAGAGGTTGGAAAGTCTCACACCCAACCTAGGAAAGTGGAAAATATGGGTGCAACTTAGGAGAAACCTAGTGATTCCATCATGGACAAGGAAATGGGAGAGTTATTGATTGGAGACTTAGACATATTGGGTCTGGAGGATCCATGTTCCAGGAAAACTTTTAGGTCTATCTCTGCTCGAAAAATATAGCTGCTCAAGGACGTCTTAGCCAAATCCAGGGAAAAAAACAAGCTAGGGGTTCAGAACACTCCTCATAAGGATAAAAAAGAATCCACATAGATAAAAAAGGGTAGGAAAACATATATGCAAAGGATTAATTTGCTTGATACCAGATTGGTGGAATCATGAAAATACACAACTAACATAATGTTTTCTTGCCCTCAATACAAGTTCCCAATGAAGCTCATATCCTGAAACATTAGGGAACTCAATGGATCTATCAAGCATAGAATGATAAAGATAAAGATTATTTAAGATAAGCGTATGGTTTTATTTATTCTAAAACTAAATGCAACAGTAATACCCTTCAAAACCTAATGGGAAGGCTTTGGAGAGGTAGCCCGATAGTGATAGTCGATGCGATTGGGGCCTCATGTAGTATTTCTATAGTATGGAATCCACGAGAGATAAATATGATCAACATAGATGCTACACATCACACACTCTCCACTTCATTCCATCTGCTAGGGATAAGAATTCGAGGTTCTCTTATAAACATATATGGACCAGCGATCCAAACCTTAAAAATAGAATGATAAACTACTTAAAAGGGTTTGTGTCTCAAAATCCAGATACTTTTACCATCATAGGAGGATACCTTAATATGGTTACCTATTTACAGGAAAAGAAGGGAGGTAGACCTGTTTTGAGTAATGAAGATTACAAGTTCAAATAATTCATACACTCTACTTGTCTTGTGGATTTAGAAACCTCTAGGGGACTTTACACCTGGACCAACGAGAGAGGAGGAACAAATCATATTGCTTCTTGGCTTGACAGATTCATAGTCATAGAGAACGTTACAATGGCAAGAGGGGACCTTATCGCTTCTGTCTTCCCGACATTTGGCTCATATCATTGGCCAATTGTGCTTTCATGGTAGCGAATAGGTATCTCTTTTTGTCATCCATTTAGATTTGAAAATTTTTGGACCACCCACCCAATTTTCCAAGAAATGATGCAGTCTTTGTGGAGAAACCTTGAAGTAAATGGTATGTCCAAAATGACTATCACGCAACAAAAGTTAAAACTCATTAAAAGTAAAATAAAAATATGGAACAAAACAAATTTTGGCAATATCTTCAGTGTTAAGGATGCATTGGAGAAGGACTTGGAGAAGCTTCAAGAAAAAATCATCAAGGAGGGGATAATTGATGATAGAATGAAAAAGGAACATGATATAAAGAGACAGTTGGAGGAAAGAGACAAGCATGAGGAAAATTTGTGGATATAGAAGTCCAGATTAACATGGTTAAAGGAAGGAGAGAAGAATATGACCTTTTTTAACAGATCAACGATCCAACATTGGGTACATAATAGGATTAACTCACTAAAAAAGGAAGAGTAAAATCCATCGAAAAACCAAGAATACATTGAAAAGGAATTGGTAAACTTCTACAGGATCTCCTATTTGAACAAATCCCAATCGATAGGAGGATATTGAAAATTTTACGAGGAACATCCCTAGGATGATAATGAGGATAAAAACATCACTCTCATGCAACCTATCACCATCTAGGGGATGGAAAGGGAAGTAAATTAGATGGAGGATGGTAAGTCCCCAAACCTAGACAACTTTACCATAGAATTATTCCACCATTGATGTGATTGGTTGAAATTTTATTTCCTCGACCTTGTGTAGAAATCAAAGAAAAGGAAATGGGTCTTACTGGCCCTCAACGCCACTTTCATTACTCTTGTTCCAAAATAAGAAGGAGGAAAAACCCCAAATAAGTTTAGGACTATCTCTCTTTGTAATGTAATTTATAAAATCAGAACTAAAGTCCTTGCTAATAGAATAAAACCCATTTTCCCATTTAATCTCTTAGGAACAAATGGGATACATGGAGGGGCGAAATTTTTTGGATGGCATCATCTTAGCTCATGAAGTAACACACTCTTTGAAAGTCACAAAGCAACCTGGCATGATTCTAAAGCTGGTGGAATTGGACTACTAGGAATGATAGTCCTTGGGCTCATTTCTGGAATAAAAAATATTCTAAAGATTGTCTAGTTCAAAATCTTATCAGATATGACCTTGCAACTCAAGGTTCTAAGATCTGGAAAGCAACAAATTCACAACGAAATCTACCCCAACAACAATTTTTTTGGGAAGTAAGAGATGGCACACTAGCTAATTTCTGGATGGATTCTAATTGGCAACAACTCTCCACTCTAAATAGACTATTTCTTATACCTGAAGTACATACAAGGCTCACAAACTCCAACAGGGTAATATTAAATATTTTTGGGTCTAAGAGAACAACCCATATTTCAGGATATGGAAGGACCCCGAGCTTTGGCATGTCGATTGGGGTGGAGAATCTTGGCATGGAGTTTGTGAGGAACTGAAAAAAAGAAATATCACTAAAAAATGGGGGGCATATATCATTCATTGGGGTCACATGCATAGAGGGACATTCATGATCAAATAAGCATATCATTTCTGACCGAAGACATGGAGGAACAATTGCAACGTCATTGGAAGCGAATTTGGGGAGTTAATATTTGGTTGAAGATTGCTTCCTTCATATGTATATTATACAATCGAAAGATCCTAACTTGGGATAATCTCAAGAAACAAGGTCTCTATGGCCCTACTTGGTGTGATTTGTGTCACAAGGAAGAGGAACCATAGATCATGTATTGGACTCTTTCTCCTTTGTGGATGAGTTATGGGACAAAGTGGCCAAGATATATAGGAGAAGAAACATAGCCAATGGAAATTTCATCCACACTTTGCATACTTGGGAGAATGACCCTTCCCAAAGCGCTATCCTAAGTCACCTATGGTAGATAACCACCAGTTTGTTTTTTGGGGGAATATGGAAAGAAAGAAACATATGAATATCTCAAGGACAAGAAAACCCTGTCAATCACCTTTGGGATAGACTCAAAAGGAATTTGTATGAAACTATTCGTCTGCAGACTTGGACTCAAAAAGACCTTCTTGTACTCCAAGCTAAGATCAACATTTTGTAGAGATGGATTCTTGGGATTCCATTCCTGTCGAGCCAAGGAAGCATCTCTCCCTCTATATCCCTAAAAATTGGAGCCCTCCTTCGTCTAATTCTTTCAAAATAAACTTTGATGGTGGTTCAAAAGAGAATCTAGGAACGACAGGTTTTGGGGGAGCCATAAGAGAGAATGCTGTCAATATCATTCGAATATACTTTGTAACCATTATATTGAATAACAATAATGTGACATAGATGGCTGGTTTACTGGTGGGTCTATAGAGAGCTATAAAATAGAGCCTCCTCCCACTAATAGTTGAGGGAGACTCACTTCTTTTAAGTTGATACCTAGTTGGTATTTGGAAAGAGACCTTCATCGGTTAGCTGCCATTCTTTCGGAAGCAGGAATGTTCATCTTTCAACATGTAAAAAGAAACTTGAATGCTTTGGCATATATAATGGCTAATGAAGGAGTCCAAAGAAACCTTCATCTAGTTGATATGGACATACACTCCCTCACTCCAATGGATTTAATTCAGGAATGTGAGTCTTTAACAACCAAGGAACTTCACTCCCCGGACACGAATGACATAAACATGATAACATATGGTTGACATGCCATCGAGGATGACATATGAGGGCATGTGGTTAATTAATTCTTGCGTGTTTGTGAAGTTTTTAATGAAACGAGAGATGGTGACTCCTCGTGTGAGGGAAGTGATGGCTTTGCATTCCATCAACATTCATGGCGATGAGCCATTTGAACCACCCCTTATTTGTTATGTGAGGTGTTTACATGCTTGGGAATTAGGAAAGGTAGATGCAATGGAAGCACTCGGTTCTCTATTTGCAAATTGGGATCTACTCTATCTGGTTTTCTATCTGCACCATGGCTATGAGGCAGGGCAACAAGAAAAAGCGAGGAAGAAATGGCCATAGGGAATAGAGAAACATGAAGGATAAAATTGTAGTATCAGAGGGTATATAAGCTCTATATCTGCCTCTACCAAGAGCATAATTGATGACTGAGAAGCTGACATAGTCATGCACCAGCTAGCTTCGACAAGCTCAGATGATAAAATAAATCATTTCTGGGTGGTGAAAAATATGTTGGGGTTTTTAATGGAAGATGTACATAGCCAAAGGAGGATCTCTAAGACTGCCGGTTTGGAAATAAGGGGGAGTATATGAGAAAATTATTGACAACCTAAGAATTTGGAGGATAGTATCGATTCGAGACATGCCCTATTTGAATAAAGGTTCAAAAATGTTAGTTTCTAGAAGACCAACCTGGATGGATACAAATTCATAGAAAATGCATCCCTCAGCATGTCCAAGGGGCAAGAAATAATCCATGCCAATGCAACAAGGCTCAGGATAAGGAGGCAACGTATGGAATTGATGCATCGGTCTCGGTTAGGTCCGCAATTGAGCCTATTCAGAAAATGCGACGTCTAAAGATGGAGGACCCTATCATTCCATGCAAGAGGAAGCCATTGCTAGTGAATTCCTACAGATGAATATTTGAGCTTGGATAATAAGGCATGGCCCATCATAGAAGAGCGCTCTAGTTCTGCTAATGGAGAATGTTCAGGTTAACAAAGGTCTTTATGTTCCCATTTTTTTTTGTAAATTAAAAAAATATATTATCCTAAAAAGTAGATTACATTTCAATTTTCCAGACTCTTGTCGAGGATAGCCTCGCTACATTTACAAAAAATATTGCATCCTTCCATTTTCAGTTTGTTTCTAGTGGGACTACAAAAAATACAAGTTCTTTCTTTCTGCACTGTACTAGCCAGAGTATGTTTTCCTTCCTAACTAACCCACTACTTTCATAACAACTATCGGAGCCTAGTTGCATCATGATTCCTAAGAGAAATGATTTAAATAGGAAGAACCTATTCATGAACCTTCCCGTGCTCCTCTTCTCCTTCTCCATATCCTTCTGTGTGCAGATGTTGAGTAGATCCCAACTTCTCCTTTGATCCCGGTTCCACATCTATCTTCTTGCCACTTGCCTTGGTGGTCTCTCCTCCACTGTTGATTAAAGAGGGTGGGGATAAAAATTTAGTCCCAGTTTGTTTCCAATACTATCTACCTTTCTCTGCATCATCCTATAGTCCCAGTGGTGTTCCTTCTAAGATTGGACTGGCTCCATATCTCCCTGCCTCTTATTTTCCCCATCCATGATCACATGTGACATGAGGTTCTTCATGTCCCAATACAACATCATTATGCACTCGTGGGATGATGATCTCCTCACTGTAGTGCTAGGGTCCATCATCCACTCCTCAACCTCCTCCCTTATTTCATTCATTGGAGCAACCTTTACCCTCTCCCATACTATCCTTTTTTATCACCTCTATCTCATGACGAACGATGGTGGGGATTCATTCGTGAAAAAGGGCAGAGACAGTTTAAGCCTACGTCTGGGAATGAGTCACCCTTCGTCCAACACCCGTCACATTTCTCAGGGCCTCCATATTCCTCCCTTGGCCACAAGTTTTCGATGAGGCAGTTTCTTCAGTGCTACCTTGTTTCCCTCATGGAGCCATCTTCCTATGATTGATTTTAAGGCAGGAGAGACTTTAACATAGGTGGTTCACTCTAATGGAAATGGAAACAACAGGGTCTAGTCTAAACAAGTTTGGGTATGAAAGATGATGATGTATGTCTAGTTTTATAGCATGATTGGCCATAATTAGTAAAACCGGGGGGATCATTAACTTCATCCATCCTAACTTTCCCTTGAACTACATTTGCTTTACCTGTCTCAATGTTCCTCATGATGGGATTCCTAAAAACCTGAGGTGAGAGCTTGATCGTATCCTTTTTGAATATCCCCTATAATTGTAATGAGTGCTGACCCTTATCAAAGACATATATGGATCTTCCTTTCATTGTCCTTACTTCTTTGGGATTAAATGAGGTGGAGTGAATATTTCCAACACATGTGTGAGCTTGTGGGATGGACATGAGTACCCTGCTCAGTCCTTCCTTCCCATCTTGATGCCACGTGATCATCATTGTCTAGATGGAAACATTGGTCTATCCAATTTGTTCCTTCAAAAGCTTGGAATTGTCCTTTGTTGATGCAGTGTCCTCCTTCCACTCCCACATTTTCCATGAGGTTGAAAACTTTATTGGATTCTCTTCTAACGTGGCCAAAATTCCAAGAGAGGTTTGTGGATAGTAGGGCCCCTAGTTTTTCTAGTATGTTCAGGATGCACCAACTAGTTTCCACTTTCTTTTCCATTTTCCCATTGGCCATATTGATAGCCATCTGGATGATGAATCACGAGTCTCCTTCCACTGTCACCGAAATCCAACATGACCTGGAAACAATATTGAGACCATGCATGAGTCCTTCAAGGTATGCAGTGTTGTTTCTTTCTAGACCAATGGATCCGTAGTAAACATACAATATCACCCCCGTTGAGTCCCTATAAACTCCTCCATGCCCTGCCAGACCAGGTTTTCCTTTCGAGGCACCATCAAAATTGAGCTTAAAGGTTCTTTCCTGGGGAGGAGACCATGGATTTGGACTAGCTGGTTGATAGAACAGAGAGTGCTTATGAATCCCCCCTATGTGTTCTTTTCTTATCCCCTAGGATTTTGATATTTGGGTATCCTAATAATTTAGCTTGTTGTCCTTGTCTGTCCACTGGTGATTATCTCCTAAATATTGCGAGTTAGTCGCTTCCATACTTCTTATTTTGCGAATTTTGTGTCCTGGAAGGTTTTTCTATTCCTCTCCTTCCATATTACCCATGATAGCATCCTTGGTAACATTTCCCATATCATATTGAGGATAGGTTTATGGAATGCTTTCATGTTCCAGTTTTTGAGAGTTTGATATGGCTAGCCCTTGACTCTATCTGATCGACGAAAAAAGGCCTCCCCCTGATCCTGGAGTGATGATGAAAAGGAAGACTCATCCAAAAGGTGGTTCATTTTCTCCTCTTTGCTGTAGTAAAAAGGACACTGCGTTGGACCCTTAAAACCCCTTTTTTTGAGACTATCCCTCGTTAAAATTCTTCTCTTTATGACCAGCACGACGAAGGTGGCGGTTTTTGGCCAAGGGTTAATAACCGATATCTTTCTCCATATCTCTTGTTGGGATTCCCCTTTGCTAGTTTTTATGTTGTATGCATCCTTTATGCTAGAGAATCCCCTAGGAGAGTACCCCCCATCTCAACTTATCCTGGTCTTCTTGTTTTTGTGTGCATCGTTCATTAAGCATGTCTTGTATCTCATTTGTCTCTTCTGCAGTTATGAAGCGTTCCCACCATCCTTGACCTTGCCATTCCTGATAATCCTTGTTATTAGTTAGCTTGGACCAATACTGGTGCATTTTTATCCTTCCTTCTCTTATACCTCTTTCCCTTGCGTCTGCCATCTGGGGTTGTTTGAAATATTGGGCAGTTGGTTACATGAGTCCTCCCATAGTCTTTATGTTCTAATTAAAATCAATATGTATTCTAGTTTTTTTGGTTTTCATTGATAAATGGGTTTCTAGAATGTAGGTCTGTTAGTTTTGAATTTCAGTAGATTTATTCTAGACATATCAAACTTATTCATGCCTGTTTTCCCTCAGTTGGGAGGGCATTTTTTTCCTTAAAAGACTTGAAACATAGTTAGCATTTATGCTTGGATGGGATGGTGGTACCATTTTCTCAGACTGCCATGATGTCAAAATGTGAATAGATATGTAATTTTGTATTTTCTTTTGACAATATAATATATTATTGTGTAACTTACAAAAAAAAATATTACATCAATAATTAATTGCAATTTTTTGAACACTAGCTAGTTTTAAACCTCATTTTAGAGGGTATAAAATGTGTTCTTTAATGTGTACTAAAGTTATATTATATAGTGAATATCATTATGATTAAAAATAATTAATAAGTTTGGATAATCCAACATTTGGGTTTACAACTGACAGAAAATATTTTTCTTTTAATTAAGTATTTATCTTTCTTCCGATTATAGCTTTGATATTCGTCATTGTAAAAATATTTAAAATATTCAATGATAAATTGATAGGTCATATTGATGTTCATATTTACATTTTTTTTCATGTTCATATTCATAAATTATAATAATATTACATGGTGATACCTTTTTTTTATGATGTTTGTCAATTAGTGTTATAAATTAAACAATATTAATTTATTTTTATCATTTGAATATATAATTAAGCTATACACAACGTATATGATGAAGAGTTAATTTCCATATTAAAAATAACTATATATATATATATATATATTTCTCAACATATAGTTGTAACACAATAAATAAATTACTATATATGTATAATATTATGACAAATATTACAACATTATTAAGAAAATTACAATAAATTATAATATCCATAGAAATTTGATAAGAAAAATATGAACACTAACTATAAAAAATTTATTACATAAAGATAATACTACGACAAATTACAAAAAAATTATAAACATGATACTGTGACAAATTGTAGAACAATCATAAATCACAGAGTTTCCACAAATCCATCCATAATTTACAATGCAATTTATGATGTTTTTGTCGACTAAATAAAAACTTGGTGATTTAAAGACCCACCTGATTTTGAATAGTACAAAGTTATTTTAGTACATAAGCATATGGTCATCATCATTTTCAACACCTAACAAACATAAACATCGTGGTCATGGCATCATAAACATAAACATGAACATTATCATAATAACATAAACATAACCATAATTTTTAACAAAAATGTAAATGCATCATCGTCATTTTCATGTCATAAACACAAAGATACCATTATTATCATTGTCAAAGTCTAAGAACATAAAAATAAACACTGTCATATATGCCATCATACCATCATTAACATAGAACTAGAAATAAGTATGAACGTACCATCATAAACATTACGTCACATATTCATGTAACATATACTGCAACTAACATATTTAAACATCAATATCTAACACACATGACTAATAACACACGTAGACATAATTAACGTTCCAATACCATCATTTTTACCACATAATTAAATAAACATCAACATAAACATGAAAAATGCAGAAATGTAGTATATGTATATATATATATATATATATATATATATATATATATANTAGCAGAGGCATCATCATTATCTATCCTACCTGATTTAGATCGTCATCACCTCCACTAATAGACCTAGAGGCAATATCAACACCTCTGCCAGTAGATCCAGAGGCATCGATATCCATACCAAAAATAAGAAGAGGTATGAGAGGAGGAAGGGTAGGTCCATTAAGATGAAGTGTATGATCCTATTTGAGCATCTCTAAAACATAAATAGTTGCAGTAGGAGATGGTGGATGGTCGGGCCGATGTGTAGGACTGAAGGGTCGGTTAAGCACGAGTAGATGAGATGATGATGATGTAGGATCAGATGGAAGTTCAAGTAGAAGTATATGAATAGATGATGAAGAAGGTGGAGGAGGAGGTGGATGAGACATCAAAGGAGGAGGAGGAGGTGGATGATATGTCAAAGGTGGAGGGGGAGGAGGTGGATGCGATGTTGAAGGTGGAGGGGGAGGAAGTGGAGGCCGAGGAGGACGTGCAAAGGAGGAAGCTAATTGAAAGCATGCGCCGACAACATGCTGAATCAATAAAATCATATGATGAGGAATAATACTCCATATCTATGCAAGATCAAGGTCATTGCGAATCTCATGTGGATGCACAGGATGTTCGCCTACATTAGCCAACAATTTGGCCAACTTGTCTTCCATATATTGAATATATCTATCATATTCCTATGTGGACATTGACCAGGATGTCAACCAACCACCTCATGCGGGCCAGCCTGATCCCGCTCCGCCATATCCTCTTCATCATGAGTGGGAGGAGGAGACCCAACCTCTACATTAAATATGCCAATATTTGAAAAGTATATAATACATAATAATAATTAGACAATTTCATTAAAAAATTAATATTTATAACATATTTCATTTGTATTAAGTACAAAGATAATAAAATGTAACTATAGTAATTCAAACATAACATTAACATTACCTCTCTCATAAGGTGGCTCATCTGGTGTGAAGAAGATCTCTGGGAACCCTGTCCAGTCCATGTTAGCATATGGATATGGCACCATTTCAAGTGCATGGTTTTCCTCACTGGACAACATCTATAGTACATCTGAGGTGATTCTACCTAGGAACTCAGGTCCCCCCCTCTTGGGCATCATCTCCCCCCACATGTGCATATGCACCTCAGTCATCAATGTAGCAAGTAGGAACTCAAATGATGGCATGGTGGCCAGAAACCTCTCAAAAAATGAATAAAAAATATATGAACCAAAAGGGAAGTTGGACCTACCATCAATGACTGCACGACATCTATCCAAAGAATAATAAAACTTCTGCAAAAAAATGGTAGACCACCTAATGGATATAGGTATTTACACTAAAGATTCAACATAATACAATAAGGGGAAACTAATCCCTTCCCATTATAAGTGAAGTGTGCCATCATAATTAGGAGAAGAGAGAGGCACCTAACATCCTATCGACCAAAAGCAGATAGCCGAAGCTTCCCACCACTCATAAAAATATCATACGGATGGATGACCACATCATTGATATATGTCTTAAAGTAAGCTAGTTGTCTATTTGCTGCAACACCAGCTGGGACATCAAGGAACTAGTGTAAATCCTCCCCTCTCATATATATCCCAATGATGAAATAAATATACTCCTTAGTGGGATGGAACCACTGACCACCGCCAACATGAAATTCCTTCCTGCGGTGATCGCAACGTTGGATCAATTGAAGTAATAACGCACTGTTTCCCTTAAGGGGTGTATCATCCTGATAGAACTTTAGGAGGCCAACAATCCTTAAGATATATATGGTTTTAGTAACAATGGGGTGAGGGTACAAATCCCTCTCCCTCTCCCTAGACTCCCAATCTTTGACCATGGTATATTGCTCAACTGCTTATGGTCCCGTTGAGCAGCACGTCACCGCTCATGTCTTTGTTTCACATATTCTATACAATTATAATAATATTTAGTAACATAAACAATAATTTTTTGTGAAAAAAATACTTACAACTGATGCACCATAAAAATCGAAGTGCACCATTAGTGGTGCTTTATGTTCACCAATGCACCGCTTACGATGATCTACTACAATCATACCATACTTATAATATATTTTTAACATAATTAAAATTAATCTAAACGGTGCGTCAAATATCCGACTCACCGCTACAACTTGTAAAATGGAACTAATGGTGCATTGAAATCATATTAGTGCATCAACACATCCCATTCTATGTATGCACTATTAATTTTTTTTGATAAATGTAATTTTGGTGCACCTATGTCACGTCATAGCACCGACATCGTTACACTGACCTAGAATGGGCGAACCAACATTAACTTTCTTTCTAAAATGGTTAATGAATATTTTTTTGGTGCATTCATTTCAAGTAAGCACACTGTTAACAACATGTTTACTTCAACCAAATACACTGTTTATGTACAACTGTTATTTAAATTGAAAAAAATTTCATGATGCACTTACAAAATTTAAGAGCACCACCTACGGTGCACTCAATTTCCATAGACGTACCATATGATTACTTTCTTTTTTTATTATACAATGTTAACTATTGCATTCGTTATATTAAAGTGCACCGTAATGGCATGCACATATTTTTGATGCGCCTAGGTCATGTTAGAGAATTGAAAATGGTTTCGTAACATGACCTAGGCGCACTGGATAATTTAATTATTTTTTAAAAATAATTTATATTTTATGTTTACTAATTTGATATATTTTTTTTACATATTTATGGATTTGCAGTGCATTCGATATGTTCGTCTTGCACCGTTTCCGATGCGCCCTGTAAAAATTTACGGGGTGCACCATATTCTTGTGCGAGTTGAACTACTCGAACACACCGCTTATAATTTTTTAATTTATTTTTAAATACACCAAATTAAGGATTCAATCAAAAAAATAATCTGCTAAAAAATGAAACTATGAGTTAAGAAACAACTTACTTGATGAATGGCCCTTCGGGGAGGCATCCTTAGGATGTATGGAAAATTAAAATTTTGAACACCCTTTGTCAAAATTCAAACTAACAACAACCAAGATAGATGAATATTATTTCCATGTGGACCACAGATGTCAGGGAGTCCAAGTGGCTAAGATTTGACACCAGTGCTCTTGGGAGAAAACACACCGAGAAGTGGTAAAAATGAAAATTACTTTGTAGTTTGTTTTTTAATTAAACCTTGTTCTATTGCATTTCAGATGAAACACACTGGTGTGTTTGAAAAAAATAGTGCACCGACGAGTAGGGTTCTTAAAAAACTTGATGGGTATTCTGGTGATTTATTTAATGTTTAAACCTGGTGCATTTGTAAACTACAAACACATTGGTGCTTATATTATAAATACATGTGATGCACTCATGCAACCCATATAAGCAAGTTAAATTTTAGTGTGATGAAATTCATATAATAAAATGAATGGGTCCACATAAGTTCAATGTGACACTTTCCTAATGACATGACCATTGACCACTAAATCATTAATCCTTTTATCATATGCTTAATTTACAACTCACAAATACACTCATACCCCTTTTATCCTAACCTACTAACAACCTAGTGCATTTGATTTCATCTAATTCACATACACACCCCATGTAATTAAGTGACATATATAAGGAACAAACCATTTGCATCACCATAATTCGTATCGTCACCACATATAATCACGTTTCTCATATATGAATTGATTTTTTCCTAATATGAGAATTACTTGGGCCAAGGATCAAATTCATCATGCACATATCTTGTGTTAAATTCAATGAATCATGGGATCATCAACCCCATAGAATTCAAATGGAGAAAGGAAGGTTGCAGAAGAAATAGAAGAATTTAGCACAGACTGATCAATTAATCATGGAAAAATTGCACACACATGGAGACAAAATTGGAATAATATGATTATATTCATAAATCAATAAGTAATATGTAATAATTTTTTGATACATATAGGAGAATTCGAATTCCTAAGATAGGATTCGAATCTACCAACTTGGATTGACTCTAGAGCTATCTCAGTGTGGGAAAATCACCATTAGAGATCACTAATGCAACTTTGGATCACTAAAATAGTTCACACTCAGTTAAATGACTAGGGTACGTGAGAAAATGCGTCCTACTTTCCCTGAATAAAAAAAAAAATAGCACTAGGCTGACCGAGAGTGATCTAACTGATGTGAATCAGAGCATAACTAGACTTAACTGAATACCTACTGGAGTCAACTATTGGATAATGCTTGTGGCACTAAGAATGGGTTCCTAAGTTATAAGGATTCATCCCTTGGGAACCTAAAATCATGCAATCAGGTATAGTAAGTGGTAGATGTCCCCTAGGTGTGTTCCCTATGCACTAGTGGAGTGAATAACACCCCCTAAGCTAGGAAAATGAAAAAATAGACTTTTTGATCAAATGAATGATTCATAATAATCCCAACGCCTCCCCTTAATCCTGAATTTGGACAACCTGGGCCCTGGACACTAAGACCAAAGGTCACGCATACAATTTAGATGTAAAAAATAATATCTGCTTAATAAAAATGAGGAAATGAGGAAAAGCTCATGGGAAAACCCTCACCTAAAAATAAGCAGGAAAATCAAGATCAAGCTTTCATATTAAGAGAAAATTTCTTCTTGAATAAAAAAGTTGTGAAATTATTTTTGCAACCTGCATCTCTGTGGAGCAGTGAAGTAATGTGATGGTCCTTGTGTGCACTAGTATCCTAAGACTGTGCATGTGAAAATATACATCTTATTCCAATCTGATGATAGATAGGAGAAAGAATGTTTCCGTTGTCTCTTCTTTCTGGAGTAAGAGTGACATGATCCAATTTGTTCTTCAGTGAGCATAATTGTTGATCAGACCTTACCATAATGTATCATCTTTTTGGGAGCTTGTTGCACCTCTTCGAAGGAAGTGAATTTTCTTGACATAGTGAAAGGCACTCTTTTTGAAACTATGATATTGCTCTCCTCATGTCAGATGGCTCCCCAATCATGTTCCCATGTGCCTCAATAACCTATTGTTCCCATTTAATCCTAGGATTGAGAGTAGGGTCTGGATTTGGATATGGATCAGTATGAACTTCATCTTCAACTTCATAAACTGATTCATTTGGTTCCTCTGCTTCGAATTATAAATATGAAACACTAATGGAAACATTATCATATGTAAAAGGTAGAATGGTTTTACCTTCCCTTTCAAATGACAGTTGAGATTGCACTGAGTATGGAATAAAGTTTGAGAATTCATATGCCTTGGAGGCATGGTTTGCAACACCTTTCTCTATAATATTCCTAGTTTAGATATTTGAGATCTCCATTGAGTTAGGACCAAATACTACTCACTTTGGTGAGCCAGTATGTGTTATATGGTATACAAATAACAAATTTTTAGCTAAGGATGGAACATAGAGTACATATTTGAACACTCCATGCTTTAACTTGATTGAACCCTTTCCTTCAGCTTGAATTTGAGTGTCATTTCCCATGTGAATACTCAGACCATCAGTAATTTGTAATGAAGAGAATGATTCTCTGGATGGGACCATATGATTGGAGGCTCCTGAATCAATGAGGAAGGAAGGTGATTTTGACCAACTAGCCTTCAATACATGGAATCTCTCATCATGATCTTCAATCCTGTTTCCAGAGTCATCCTTCCTTCCATCTTCATGGATATAAATATTTTGTTTCTAGAGGAATTTTGTCATCTGATATATGGTCTTCTTCATACAATATTTCTTTGTATGGTTTCCTTTCTTACAGTAGGAGCACTTTCCCTTGTCAAACCTTTTATGTTTGTCCTTCCTATATTTCGAGGCTTTATCTGATGGATCAAACCCATATTTAGGTTCAATTTCAGTGTTCTTATTTTCTTTACCTTTTTGCTTCCTTATTGCTTGCGCATTCTTTGTCTCACCATCGAAGAGAACTTGATTTGGAGAGGATCTGAGAGCTCCCATATGTATCAACTTGTCTTGTTCTCAGATTAGATTCTCTGTGAAGGCATAAAGGGATGAAATTTGCCAATTAGGAGTAGTTAGTCTCCTATAGTGAAAGGTAGATACAAACACTAAGAATTCTATCCCAAGTTTGCTCAGTATAGAGAGTACCAATTGCTCATCCTTCTTCTCAATCCCGCATTGCTTGCATTGCATGAATAGTGATTTGAATCTTGAGAAAAACTGTTGTATAGTTTCGAAGTTACTGGGATATAGTGTTATCAATTCATTCTCCAGGATATGGCCCCTCAGCTCATCCTATTTTCCAAAAAAGGATTCAAGCTTATCCCATACTTATTTTGGAGTCTTGAGTCCTTCAATATGGAACAACAACTCCTTGTAGATATGGATGCACATGAAGCCAAAAGCTTCATCAAGATTATTCAAATGCTTTGATTTTTCAATATACTACTGCAGATTTGGCCTGTATTCCCATGTTGATCCTATACAGACCTTTGTTATGCAAGACAATATGCATATCTTCCCTCCAATTAAGGTAATTGAAGGGTGTAAGGATTCTGGGAGTCAATGCTGATGAATTCTCCATTTCACAACTATATTGATAAACAATTCTTTGAATGTACCTACAAAAACATTGCAAAACAACTCAATTTGAATCAATTTAGACCAAACACTCTCTGCTTTGACATGTGCACATTATCTAGAAGCATCACGCCTAGATAAACTTCTATGGACAAAATCCAAAGGGAGCAAGGAAATAATTCTAGGATTTATGTGGAATCGAGTTGCTTATGTTGCATCAATGGAAGATTTCAAGGTTTTCTACAGGCTTGGATACCAACTCTGATGACATGTTAGATTCAATGAAGAATAGGATCATCAATCCTGCAAAATTCAAATGGAGAATAGAAGGCTGCAAAAGAGAGAAGAATTTAGCATAGACTGAACAATTACTCATGGGAAAATTGCACACACATGGAGACAAATTTGGAACAATATGATTATATTCATGAATGAATAATTTGAAGAAATTCAGACATAAATATGAAATCTCTCATTTACATATTATGTCAAACACTTGATCAAACTAGGGTTTATAATTTAAAATTAAAATAATGAACCACCAAGATCAAGAACTGTTCCAATACTCAGGTAAATTATTCACATCGTAAATACACATAAAATTTGGTCTAAGACTGTGAAAAACCCCACTGTTTGGGGAAAAACCTAGAAAGAAGATATTATCATTAAAGGAGAAACAAAAAATTTCCAACAACACTTGAAAAATTATTCTTCTGAACCCTATAGGAAAAAATTCCCAAAAACCTCTTTCAACAAGTTACCTCAAAAAATGTGCCAGCCATACTGTACGACCTGCTGTACCTTCACACGTGCGAGTACATACAGTACGGTGTTTTCCACCTGTGTGGAATATATGGCTGTAGTTTTCTTTACTTTTTTGTTGCTAGAATATTTGTGCCAGCCTGCAATAAATAGACTGTCTTCCTGCTGTACGGTGCTGCCTGAAAAACTATGCCTCACACTTGCTGTAGGGACTGCTCAGGCTACAATAAATGTGGCTGTACCTTTTGCTGAATGCATTGGGAATTATGCCAAGTTTTTTCTCTCCCTCCTTTGGTCTCAACATTCTCTCTCTCCCCTCTTCGTTGGTGAGTGCTCTTCATTTGTCATCTCTCTTTGTTTTATACTTGTCTTTTGTAACTAACTTCATCAACTACCTAATCTAGCGTTGATACTCAATTACAAAATCAAGGGTCTACATCATAACTCACTTTTTAATAATTAAAAACTTTAATGATTAAATACATCATTTAAGTGTGACCCACTTTTCTAAAGTATAAACACACATTCACTTTATTTACATAAACATCATTTTTTTACATAAATACATAAGGAAAAAGTTTCTGGTCCTCTCATCACACCCACACCAAAAACATAGGAGGACCTTCAGAGTTAACTTTTCAACACTCCCTCATAACTAGAAGGTTCGCAACAATATCTCCATATATGACTCTTCTGACAACTCCCTCCTGCTCTGGAATCAACCTCAAAAACATATGATCTACCTCGAACTGAAACTTCGAAGCCTGAGATTCGACCCGATTCTCATCAACCTGCTCGTATGCACCATCATTTGACTGTATGAGACTCCTTCCAATGCTATAGAGAGAGTCACTCTCTTCTTCAGTTACATATTTATCAAATGTACCATCATCCTCATTCTCTAACTTTGATAGCCATCCTCCTTCTCTTTCTCTTGGTATTACAACATGCCCTCTCAGGACATATAGTCTATACCTGCGATATCCCAATAATATGGTGGTACTAACTAGTTCATCTCTTCAATACATGAAGATATGAACAGAACTGATCATCATACCATAGGCATCATCCTCAAAGGATGACACTGAGAGTTTACTCACTCTCATCCCAGGTTCAAACAATACTCCATGAATATCTAGAAACTTGCCAAGGTCTAGTTGGAACCTGATTGTTCCAACCCCTTGTATATCAATCTGGGGAGTATTAACATCTATCTGAATGAAGTGTCTCAGCCCTAACATTGTGATCATCTGAGAAGGCCCTTAAACTCCAGTCATATATCTAGTTTCACTGCTGTCAACAACCAAAACATGCTAAAAGGTAGAACTCCCTACATTGGAATCAACTGAGAAAAAAGAAAAACCTTGATCAAAATTATTGGCATATTCTTATACTAATGTAGAGGCTACAACATCTCTTTTAGTCTTCACAATATTTTTCTCTGGACACTTCGAGGCATAATGCCCCATTTGTCCACAATGGTAGCACCTAATCTGACTGAGGTATTTCTTCTTCTTGTTCGTCTTAGCTACAAGCGCAACATTATGCTCCACCTCTTCATTGAATTTCCCACCCAAAGCTCCTTCTAAAATTTCCTCTTGGGTTACATCATTCAATAACCTGGACCAATCTGGAAGTTTCTCTCTACCAACAATACATTTGACAAAAAACTTCCAACTCTTGGTAAACCCCTTCAGGGATATCCTCACCAATTTCGAGTCTGATATGGTCTTTCCTACCACTGCTAACTTGTCTTTTATTTGATCCACTCGAGTAAGGTAGGAAGTTACACTTTCATCTTTTATCATATTTATATTGTGTAGCTTGTCTTTCATGGACATCTTCTAGTTCTCGTTCTTTTCCTTGAACAATTGCTTCAGGACATCCCACATATCATTGGTTGTATTTTTCTCTGCAAAATGCTATATCAAATGATCTTTCACACCATCCAAGATCACCCTCTGAGCTCTGGATTTTAAGGCTTCATATTATTCTAATGCATCCTTGTCAGTGGGATTAGTCATCATGACGCTTGCAAAGATCTGGATTTTCAATTCTTTGAGCACTACGGTTATCCTCACTTTCCAAGGTATATAGTTGGATATGCCATCCAACCGATCTTTGTACCTAATGCTCATCAACTGAAGAAAACAACTTAGAAAAAATATTAAACTAAAAGAGAACACAATTATGTTCTGTGATTCAAAAATTGAATAACCTCAACTTGGACTAGGCTCTGATACCATGAATAAATTCAAACATAAATATGAAATCTTTCATTTACATATTATGTCAAACACTTTATCAAACTAGGGTTTACAATTTAAAATTAAAAATATGAACCACCAAGATCAAGAATTGTTCCAATACTCAAGTAAGTCATTCACATCATAAATACATAGATAATTTGGTCGAAGATCGGGGAAAACCCCATTGCTTCGGGAAAACCCTAGAAAGAATATATTATCATTAAAGGAGAAACTTATAAATTTTCTACCAACAGTTGAAAAAATATTTTCCTGAACCCTATAGGAAAAAATTCGCAAAAACCACTTTCAACAAGTTACCTCGAAAAACATGCCAACAGTACTATACGACCTTTTGTACCGTCACACATGCGAGTACGGAATGTATGGCTTCTGCCACATGCATGGACTGTACAACTGTAATTTTATGTAATTTTCTGCTACCCGGGATGTTACGGAGGGAAATTCCTATGGCTTGGGGTACCACAAAAGACAGCTTAACTCCAGAAATCAATCCTTTCCTATATGCAATAGAAACCAAACAAATAACACTAAAGGATCTCAATTCGTATCTTATTCCGGACGGTTGATGTAGATCCCCGTTGAGCTTTCCAACTTCAGCTTGAATTGATAAATTGCTTCCTCAACATTCAATAAAGAAGAAAAGCATACTATATACAATTGTGTTATCTCTACTCTATCATATATAATTAATAACATATAAGCATTTGAAATCATCCATGGATAAAATATTCATTCAAACACACATTATTGGACAAGAAAATATATTTCTATTAATATAAAATCAGAGATTACAATGAATACAACCTCTGTCGGCACGTCTGCGAATCAGAGAAACCGAGTACCCCGCTTGGGCCTCCACCACTTCAATCCTCCATCTCTTGCTAGCAAGATCACAAGCAAAAGGTAAGCTTGGGAAGAACACAAAAGTGCTCCAAGGGACAAAGGGGATGTAGACTCAAGCACAAGTTCCGGCAACAATGGACTATAGTTATCTTGCTCTCAATTCCTCATGCCTTCAATGTATCCAAAGGGTTCCTTATATAGCTCTTCAATGGGGTAATGAAGGGTCGAATCCGAGTGATCTCAAGGCATATGGAAGGCCAGGAGACAAGTGAATTGGATCCACTTCAAGGAAAACTCCAAGAGAATTTGACCTTTTGCACACATCCCGATGTATGTGGTTTTAGGGGTCAAACCCACGTATATAAGTGATAAATGGATTAAAAGTCGCGTATGGAAATTTTTGCATGTTTTTAGGGATGATTTTGGAAACATCAAAGGAAAAAAAAGGGTCCATGGGGTCTAAGGAGTCTATAGAGGGACAGGGAAGGCCATAAAAGTGTGATTCACCATGTGTGGTAAAATCAGCTATAACATCGGGATTCGTTCCATCTTGCAATAAATGCACTGTCTTCCTGCTGTACGGTGCTGCCTCAAAAACTGTACCTCACACATGCTGTATAGATTTCCCAGGATACAATAAATGTGGCTGTACCTTTTGTTGAATGCATTGGGATTTGTGCCAAGGTTTTTCTCTCTCTCCTTTGGTCTCAATCTTCTCTCTCTCTCCTCATTGATGGTGAGTGTTATTCATTTGTCCTCTCTCTTTGTTTTATACTTGTCTGTCGTAACCAACTTCATCAACTACCTAATCTAGGGTTGATATTCAATTACAAAATGGGTCTACATCATAACTCACTTTTTAATAATAAAAAAATTTAATTATTAAATACATCATTTAAGTGTGACCCACTTTTCTAAAGTATAAACACCCATTCACTTTATTTAGATAAACGTCATATTTTTACATAAATACATAAGGTCAAAAGTTTCTCGTCCTCTCATCACACCCACATCAAAAACATGGAAGGACCTTCATAGTTAACTTTTCAACATAATTAATATGTAATACAATGGTTATACATATAGGATAATTAGAATGCCTAATATAGGATTCAAATCTACCAACATGGACTGACTTCAGAGCTAACTCATTGTGGGAAAATCACCACTAGAGCTCACTAATGAAACTCCAGATCACTAAAACAATTCACACTTGGTTAACTGATGAGGGTAGGTGATTAAATGCGCCCTACTTCCCATGAATCATGGAAATTGTTTCTAGGACGATTGTGAGTGATCTAACTGATGGGAATTAGAGAATAACTGGACTTAACTGAATGCCTACTAGAGTCAAGTGTTGGAGAATGCTAGTGGCACTCATAGTGGGTTCCTAAACTATAGGGATTGGTCCCTAGGGAACTTAAACTCATGTAATTAGGTGAAATAAGTGGCATATGTCCCATATGCACTAATGGAGTGTTGAAGAGCTACTAATATAGGGAAATGGACAAATAGACTATGTGGTCAAAGGGAGGATTAATAATAATCCCAACATGTTGAAGTAACTGATGCACATAAATACTGAACCTATATAAGCACCTATTGGACATATTAAAGGATACACATAGATTAAACACCTATGAAACAAAATTATTTATCCCACATAAGTTATGCTTATATTTTAACTTGACCCAAACAACCCCTATAACACTAATCCATATAACTTAAAACCCCATTTATGGATAACCCACTACCCCGAAAACCCCGAACCCCCCCCAAAAAACGTAATAATGATACTAACACTAACCACCAAAGTCACTTTGTAGCATACCTAACACACATAAGAACCCAACACACTTAAGTAATTGACCCAACTAAATGGAAGCACCTTATCCACATGAAAACCTAACAAACATAAAGGATGCACATTGGTGACACACCTAAGTGATGCACCTGTGTGTCCCACATAAATTAAATTGGAATTTGGCATGATGAATTTCATCTAAAAAATATATGGGATGCACAATCATCATTAACAAAAAAACCCTATATTTGATTCAACAAAAACTCGCTTCCTAGAGGCTTGAATGAAGGCATGTTGAATCCCTGTCTGGGCATAGAATTCCAACAGTGTAGTAGAAATGATTTCCATGATATATTGAAATTTGTATAGGCAGGTTACACATGGGAACACTAAACACAAGTTTTTGGTTGAGGAATTCCCAAAGTTGACCCCTTTGTGCAAGAATTGCACCGTTCCTTACTAAGTGAAACCCTAGTTTCCAAAACTGTCCTAAAAGGCAAACCCTAGGCCATGGAATCCTAGGAGTATTATATTTTGATAGGTAGATCTTGGGACAAAAATAGTCTTCACTTATATTACACAAGAGAAAGATAGAGAAGAGGAATAATTGATATTACAAAATGAGTTGAAGAACAATATGAGAAATATTCCATACAATATTATTCATCATTATGGGTGGATATATAATACATCAACAAGGAATAATTCGAATACCTAAAGAGGAAGTTGAATCTACCAACCTACACTGACTCAGGAGCTAACTGAGTGTGGGAAAATCAACTCCGGAACACTAAAACAGTTCACAACCAGTTAACTGAAGAGGGTAGGTGAACAAAGGTGCCCATACTCCCTTAAATCATGTAAAATGGTGCTAGAGAGACTGATAGTTAGATAACTGATGGGAATCAGAGCATAACTGGACATAAGTGAATACCTACTGGAGTCAACTACTGGACACTACTGGTGGAAATCCAAGTGGGTTTCTAATTTATAGGGATTGATCCCTAGAGCACCAAAACTCATGAAAATAGGCACAATTAGTGGTAGGTGTCCACTAGGTGTGTCCCCCATGCACTAGTGAAGTGATGAAGACCTCCTAATCTAGGAAAATATAGGTGCAGTTAGTGGTAGGTGTACACTAGGTGTGTCCCCCATGCATTAGTGAAGTGATGAATACCTCATAATATAGGAAAATGAACAAATAGAATATGTGGTCAAAAGGTAGGATTAATAATAATCCTAACAAGGATAGGGTCAACCCTAGAATTAATCCAATGTTCTGATTCCATCAAATTTGATGCTTCATCAATTGGAGCCACGCCATCATTTTATGGCTAGTTGCAACTCGCCTCCTAGAGGCCTTCATGGATACATGTTGAATCCCTGCCAAGGGAATACAATTCTAATCCTGGTGCATAACTATTTTTTTTGAGATCCTACAATTGTGTTTGGGAAGGTTCCATGTAGGAACTCTATCCACAAGTTCCCAGTCAAGGAATTCTGAAAGTTGACCCCTTTGTGGAATAATTGCATGGTCTCTTACTGAGCAAAACCCTAGTTTCAAAAACCTACATAAAAGAAGGTGTTTGGGGCATAGATCCATAATAGAGGGGAAACCTAGTGTTAATCCAATGTCATGATTCCAATAGATTTGAGAGTATGCTGACCAAGCCATGATTTTCATTTTATGTCCAACTAAAACTTACCTCCTAGAGGCATTCATAGATAGATGTTGAATACCTGCCAAGGGCATATAATTCCAACCGTGGTGCAGAACTAAGTTATGTGAGATCATACAAGTGTGTTTATGTAGGTTCCACATGGTAATTCAAGACACAAGTTTTTGATCTAGGAGTTCCCAAATTTGATCCCTTTTTTAAAGAATTACACTGTCCCTTAATGACCAAAACCCTAGTTTCCAAAACTATCACAAAAGATGATCTATGGTCCATGGAACCAGAGGAGAAGGGAACCCATAGTTTTAACCTAATGTCCCAATTACGACAGAGTTGAATGTTTGTCAATCCTATACATGATCATCATTTAATGGCTAGTTGAAACTCACCTCCTAGAGGCATTCATGGACACATGTTGAATCCTTACCAGGGGCATATAATTCCAACCATGGTGCATAATTGACTCTCCATGAGATTTTGCCAGTGTGTTTGGGTAGGTTCCATGTAGGAACACTATCCACAAGTTCCTAGTTGAGGAATTCCCAAATTTTATCTCTTCGTGCAAGAATTGCATTGTCCATTTACTCAGTGAAACCCTAGTTTCCAAAAATATCCCAAAAGACGACCCCTTGGCCATGGAACTAGTAGAGAGGGGAACCCATAGCATTAATACAATGTCTTGATTCCAACATAGTCGATGGTTTCACAATAATATTGTTAGAGTAATAATACATCATAGTACCATAGTATTAGACCTTAGACTTATTCATTTGATTCTATGCAGTGTTTTCTATGGTTTAGACTTAGGGAAATTGACATTTATGACAACTAAGGAACTTCTGGTTGATCATTCTGGACAGTTGAGGCACACTAGGTTGACCATTTTGACAACCCACACATTGAAATTGATGATATTCAACCAACATGTGATCCCCTTCCCAAATTTTATGTATTTGGTCCAACTTGAGGCGCTAGTGCTTGGTTTAGGTGGTTTTTGGAATCTCTTGGGCATTTAATGCTCTCCTAGAGATACTCCCACTCACCCATGTTCTCACCCATGCCTATAATACCTTAATTTATTATCAAAAATTCCTTTCTGATATTCACACAAGTATTTGTGACTGTTTTGGATGATTAGGAGGCTCATTGGTCCACCTAGGGGGGTTTGAGGGTCAAATGTTGGGCTAACACTTGTATGCATTCACATGGCCTCCAAGGCCTGACGATTTTTCCGTATTGTACAATATATAAATTTCAAACATATTTACATGTTGGAAAGTCATAATAATATCTGTTATTGACTTCATGTGTGTATGTAATTTTCAATCTTTCAACTATTATGTGCATGTTTTGTAAACCATAGCGAATTGTCAGAATTTATTTCACTCCTATATCCATTTGTGATTCAATTATCACATGGCATCAGAGGTATTTGGATCTTCAAATCCATTCTAGTGTGTTTGATTTGCGGTTAGAGGGATTCTCCAAATAGATTTGTGAGTTTTCATTGCAGGTACATTCAATAATTTGTCACCGAGAGCACAAGCACAAATGGAGAATACCCATTTCTTGTTAACACCATTCAACTATTTTGAATTGAATGGTGAAATGGTGATTCATATGAGGTCAAAAGGCTTGTACAGGGTCACCATGGGGACAAAGGTTGAACCAAACTCTGTAGTTGATAAATCGAAGTTCTTTAACAGACTTGATGAAACGTTTGGAATGATTTGGATCAGTATTTCGAGAGATTCTCTTCCATGTTGAAAATATAGATACCCCAAATGAATTATGGCTGAAGCTTGAAGCTTTATTTAGGAAGACTGATGAGATGAGAGGTCACCATCTTGAAAAGGAGCTCATCTCCTTGAGTCATGCTCATTTTGAGATAATACAAGATTTCTTCCCCAAATTCAAGTCATTGGTGCTTCAGATCAAGCAATGTGGAATAGAGAAGAAGGAAGAGCAAGTCATATTATCCATACTTTCAAAGCTAGGGCTATAGTACTCTGTGTTTGTAAGCACATTTCAGTCTAGCAATCTCACAGCTTGAAACTGGTGAATGCCTGCATTGGCTGAGCTCATGGAGTCTTTGACCAAGGAACAAGACAAGATAAGTGCAGATGGGTACCATAAAATATAGCAAATACCAAGCTCTTGCTACAAGGGTTTCAAATCCATCCAAAGGCAAGAATAAAGATAAGGATTTGAAGCAGCAAGACAAGAAGAAGCAAGACATACCCAAATTTCCAGATGGAGGTTCGAATCCTTGCAAGGACAAGGACAAGAAGAACAAGGAGAAGACCAAATGCACCTACTATCATAAGGGTTGGAATCTAGAGAGTGCATGCATGAATAAAACCATATAAATGATGGCACACTTGTTGGAGAATAAAAACATCCAAGTCCTAGAGGGTGCAAGCAAGAAGGATGGAGGTTCAGGCTCAGACAACAAAGAGAGGTGCCATGCATTGGTTGTTGGTTCTTCAGATTCTTCATCCTTCATCATTGATTCAGGAGCATCAAGGAACATGTAATCTGACAAATATTTCTTCACATCCATGTATTCAGACAGTGGCCCAACTGTTCGAATGGGTGATGATTTAGAGATCCAAGCTAAGGGGATTGGCCGAATCACTCTAAAAGATGGGTATTTCAATAATGTATTGTTTGTACCAGACTTGGAAGTGAACCTACTATCAGTATACCAAATGAAACAAACCAATGAAGCTAAGAGTGTAACATTTACTCCAGACATAGTGGAGATAGCTTAAATATCTACCAACAAGGTGGTGGCATTGGGGTTTGCTGATCACCAAGATAGGATGTACAAATTCTCCCATTTCCTTCCCTACTCCAGAGGGAATCTTCTCATGAATCATGCCAATGAGTCAAGAAATCTGTGGCATGAGAAATTAATCCCTCTAAACTTTAGATACCTTTATGCATTGAGCAAAGAAGGCATGTTGGAAGGTATTCCTCCTATCAATATCTCTGATGTCCCATGCATTGGTTGTGTGATTGTCAAGCATCTAGAGCACATCTATGAGAAAGGGAAAGAAAGGAGAGCTACTCAAGTGCTTAGATTGGTGAATTTAGATCTTATTGGACCTCTCCCTACACCTTCATATGAATTATCAAGGTATGTGTTGATATTCATAGATGATTTCTCAAGGTTTTTCTGTGTTTACTTTCTCAAACTCAAATCTAAAGTCTTTGAGACACTCAAGGTTTGGAAATACGTGGTTGAGAATCAATGTGGGAATAAGATCAAAGTCCTTAGGAATGATAATGGAAAATATTATGTGAATACTATTTTGCAATATCTCTGTGAGGAATGTGGCATCCAAATGCAACATTCGTTCCCCTACACACCACAACAGAATGGTGTGGTATAGTGCAGGAACATGGCACTCAAGGAGATGGAAACCTGTATGATTGAAGTGAAGGATTTGATTCCTAATATATGGTAAGAAGAAATAAATTTTTTTGCATACATCCAAAAACAATATCTTCACAAATCAGTATATGGAGAAACACCATATGAAGCTTGGTTTGGTCACAAACCAAATATTTCTCATTTCAAGATTTTTTGGCTCAAGGGCTTGGGATAGGATTCCATCAGAGAAGAGAAAGGCCTTACAGCCATAAATAAAGAAGTGCATGATGGTTGCATATTATTAATATGAAAATGGATACAAGCTCTTTTATCCCTCATCTCAAAATAATTTCATAGAAATAAGTGTACAATTCGAAGAAGAACTCATGCCGGGGCTCGGACTAGCACCGAGGGAATGCTCTAGTTATCCACCACAAGATGATGTAATTGATGAATATTTTTTCTGATATTTATGATTCTAATATGGCTGAATATTATTATGATGGTCATGTCTCACCCATTCATCCCAAATGGTTGGAGAAAACCATAGAATCTGCTAGGGATTTAGCTGGCAATCCATGTTATAGCAGATTTCACCACACTAGGTGAATCACACATTGTATGGCCTTCCCCTGTCCCGCTGCAGACTCATTAGCCCCTATGGACCACTTTTTGTATTTTGATGTATCCTTGACCATCCCTAAAAACATAAGAAAAGTGATATACGCAGCTTTTTCCCTGATAACCGTGTACATACGCGGATATTCCCTCTATAGTCGCGTACATCGAGATGTGCACCTAATCCAAATACTTTTGGAGCGTTCCTTGAATTGGATCCGACTCATATGACTCCTGGCCTTCCATATGCCTTGAGATCGCACTGATTCGACCTTTCAGTATCCCTTTGAAAAGCTATATAAGGAGCCCATTGAGACATTGAAAGCATAAGAGAGAATTGAGAGTAACGAAACTATAGTCCATTGTTGCCAGAACTTATGCTTGAGTCTGCATCCCTTTGTCCCTTGGAGCACTGTTGTGTTCTTCCCAAGCTTGCCTTTTGCTAGTAAGCTTGCTATCAAAGTGATGGAGGATTGAGGTGGTGGAGGCCCAAGTGGGGGAATTCAATTTCTCCGGTTCGCAGACGTGCCGTCAGAGGTTGTCACTTGTAATCTCTTATTCATATTAATAGAAATATCTTTTCCTGTCCAGTAATGTGTATTTGAATGAATATTGTATCCATTGGAATATGTCAAATGCTTATACATTATTGATTATATATGCTAGAATAGATCTAACACCATGAAATATAGTATGCTTGTATTGTTTACTTGTTCTTGAGGACGTGCTATAACAATTCAAGCCGAAGATTGGAAAGCTCAACGGGGATCTACTTCAACCGTCCGGAATAAGGTACGAGGTTCGATCCTTTAGTGTTAGATGCTTTTATTTCTATTGCATATTGGGAAAGATTTATTTCTGGAGTCTAGTTGTCTGTTGTGGTACCCCAACCCATAGGAATTTCTCTCCGTAACAGAATTGGCGACTCCTCTGGGGAGTTCCTAGTAATTGTCCTTTGGGGGTTGATTTCTTGGCATTCAATGTATTTGAATTGCTCTCTCTCTCTTGTTTCTGTGTTGGGTATGGGGGCATGTATGCCTGGTAGAGCCCGATTGGTGTGAATTTAGTCTCAGCCTGTTTGTTTACCTTGAATTTGTGCATCTTTTTCTTCCTGTACGCGGGTTTGTCACTTACAATCGGGTATACACGCGGTTTCCCCTGGGATTTTCGCGTATACACGCGGGTTCACTGCGCACACTCACGTATACCCTGGTTTTTACCTTTTTGTGGAAGATAGTGGATTGCTGGGTGAATTCTGTTAGTTGCTGAGTCTCCTTTGGCACTGCCTGAGTCTGTTAATACCCCTGTTTCTGACCAGAAACGTTTTTTTTAGCCTAAATGTTTTCTTTTAGGAAAGTTCTTGTTATGGCATCTTTGATTTTTTGTTTGAGATTAGTGCATTAGAGTCCTTTTACCTTAGTGCTTTGCTGGAATGCTGTTTATGTGTGCTTGCAGAGTCTGGGGTGGGTAGAATCATTCTTTTGCTTTTTGTATCTCTTTATTTTAAAAAAATCCAAAAAAATTTGCTTAACATCATGCATTGCATTGTGCATTTTGCATTGTACTTGCACTAGATCTATATTTGCTTTGGAGTAATAGTTAGGACTTCATATAGGGAAATTTGCATTCAGCATTTGAAGAAGAAATTGTGCATTCACGTAGTACGCATACCCTGTTTTCATGGACACAATGCATTTGCATTGATTGTTAGGTGTGCATTTTACTTCTTGTTGCGTCATAACACCATTAGTTGCACGACCATATCCTATTTTTGAGTAATAAAGCCAACTAAAATCAACGCTAAATAAAATGAATTACACTCTTTTCTTTTCTAGGGTGCACCAACAAGCTTAGGTTTTAGGATCTTGGAATAGTTAATTGAAAGTTAATTCTCCAAGATCACTAAACGACAACAACTAGGTGTCTGTCCAGGGAGTGTGTGAAATCCTTGGTATAACCAGCGTTCTCAGGAAGCTCCTCTCAAAAGGGAGTCAAGCACTAGGCAGTGTGAGTGGTTGTTGATTGGGATAACCCCTGGTCGGTAACTGTGTAGCACTGGAGATATAGCCAGGATTGTATTCATATATGGGGACTCTTTCAGGAGTTTCGGGATTTGCTACCCTGCCCATATGGTCAATCCCGCCTGCGACTGTCCGCCTGAGCGTTGATTATATTGAGGTGACCTTAGTGACCTTACCTAGGATATCGAGGGGGTACGTGTAGAGGTTATTCTGCATGTGTCCCGGCCAGGTTGGGGTCGGACAGCACACTCGCTTTACGCGTTGAAGCCGAGGGCCACAATAATTGGTTTCGAACCTCCGCTTGTGGTGACAAGGGCCTCTCAAGCCTCTCCTAGGCGAGACATACCGGCCACATTCGGGAGCTCACTTATCCAACCCTTGTTTGCTTGCTTTTGGCTTTAGATTTTATAGTGATTGCTCTGTGCACACTAGTTGACCTAGGGTTGACGTAAATAGAGAGTCTTTGCTTTTTGTTGAGTCATTGTGGATTCGGGTACGGTTCCACACCATTCTCGTCGGTTAGCAGGACTTTCACCTTCCACTTCTCCTCCTCCTTTGGGAGAGGGGCCTAGAGTGTCCAGGAGGACTATGTCACACACTGATTCACACACCATGGAGGATCATTCAGAGACTATTCCTGAGCCACCTCCTCCCGTTCGTATTGACGATGGGGAACTTACTCCTACGTACGATCCTTCACTTGACCTAGCTGAGTTCGGTACTGTGATTTCCCAGATAGGATCTTTGCATGATAGACCTACTCACCCTAGGGCTGATTCCCCATTGAAATGTTACCGGTATGGAATGCTGGAAGATGCCAAGACTCACTTTGACCCTCCTAGTACTAGCTATGGTAGTTATGCTACGATTGGTTTTCCTATGCACAATTTGACATTTCATGTTGAATCCGACTTTGAGCCTAGCACTATGCCTGGGGGAAATCCCATGCCTTACCTTGCGGAGAGGTTTGGGAGTACTAGTCACATTTCACCTTCCATCCCAGTGGTGGAAGCTCCATCTTATATACCTCCTAGGCCTAGAGTTAGTGATCCGATAGGGATACCAGGTTCTAGACGAGTGACGATAGGCACTAGTACATTTCTTCTTACAGAGATTCCTTCGTCCTCGCTTCCGAGTTCTTCAAATGTAAACCCTCCACCTTACTCACGTGGTCCTTTGAGTCGGCACGTAGCTACAAGTCAAATCCATACTGTGATTACTAGACCAATTGTGTCTCAAGCTTACATACCACCCGTGGTTTCAGGAGGTTATGTTCATGTTCATAGAGGTCAGATTGCTACTTCCACGACATATATCCCTACTTCCGGTATGTATATTCCTACTTCTGGAATGTATATCCCTACCTATGGAGTGTCTCATGGGACATCGCAAGCGGTGACCTATGGACCCTATTATGGGACACAGTATGGACAAGTCTCTCCACCTTATGTAGGCGGGTATTCACAACCTGCTTACTCTCCTAACTATGGCTTTGTAGCTCCTACTAGTCAAGGTCCACCTCATTATGGTACTTCCACGCCACCCTATACGGGTCATACAGGAGGAGGTCACTATGGCCAAGGTCATGGTGGTAATCAATCCTATATGAACCAGGGAGCGGTCCCTAGACCTCATCATCCTAGGCTCCCTTTCCTCGCGACACTCAATCTAACCAACTTATCGAGACTTATGAACGATCCTGTGGCTCATGACCTGGCTTGGCCGGCTGTCCCTACCAAGCTTCCTTCGGACATACCTAAGTTTGAAGGAAAACCAAGAGAGGATCCGAGTGAACACGTTACGACATTCCACCTATGGTGCTCTTCCAATTCATTGCATCAGGACTCAGTCCGTTTGAGACTATTTCAATGCACCCTCACAGGGCCTGCGGTGAAATGGTATATAGAGTTACCTAGGGGTGCCTTTACTTTGTTTGATGACCTTGTGATGAATTTCCTTAATCACTTCCAGCTACCAGTGCGCTATGATGTTGGTACTGAACTCTTGTCGACATTTCGGCAAGATAAAGCCACCCATATTTCTGATCATATTCAGGAGTGGCGTAGACGGAAGAGATTAATTAAAGCCTTTATACCGCTGGAGTTCCTCCTTGAGTGGTTCCTCAAATATTTATTGCCATATATCGCGAAGGATGTTTCCACATCCGGAGTGTAGAATGAGGAACAAGCCATCTTTAGGGCACAGGAACTAGACTTGATCTATGCTCAGTCTGGTTTGTTATATGAGATTATACCTAACGCTCCTCGTTCTAGTTTCGATCCCAAGGTCAAACCTGGACCACATGCCGATGGCATTGTGGGTAGTGCAAGTAAGAAACCCGCAGGTTCGGTTGTGAAACAAGTTGCTCAGTTGTCCATCAACTAATCTACCTCAGGACAAGCTATGGCTTCATCTCAGCCTGCCCAAACGGCGAATGTACTTGTTGTACAATCGTCCGACCAGAAGGGTAACCAACAACCCGGACGAAATAGAAAAAAGGGTAAAAACAATAATAATAAAAAGGGTGGGAATAAGAATGAGAATGCCAATAATAATGACAAGAACAATAAAAATGCTGGGGGGGACAAGCAGAATAAACGTAAGGTTAAGTTTCCTTGCAAGCTTTGTAAGGACGATCACCTCACTTACTTGCGCCCTAGGATGGATGAAGCTTCGAAGTTCATAGCACAAGGCCCAACTGTGTTAACAAACCCTTTGCCGCATAACCAGAATATGAACTCGAAGTCCCATGATCAATCTAGTGATGAAGATCTAGCTGAAACTAGTGGTCGTGGGTGCATTAATATGGTCCGTGCCGCAAAAGTTGTGACGCGTGCGAAAGATTATACTTCGTCACAACCCAACCCAGGAAAAGAACCTGATCCACCAGGAACCCCTTTGCGCATTAAGAAACCCGTGGATAAACCTGAGGCTACACCTCGCATACCTAAGGGGGTAATTAAGTGTTCAGGTCATAACCCAAATGCTTGAGCTGCCCAGAATTATTCAGTTGTCGAGGACTTGGGCCATACTCCTTGTGCGATGTCTGCATTGGAAGTGCTTCAGAGTTGTCTGTCGCAAAGGAAGGCTTTGATTTCTGCTCTTGGTGTGAATGGTGATGATTCTTCCTCAGTGATCAAATTTGAAACCGCAGGACATCAGCCTCGCTTGCCCTACTATGTGTCCCTTTTGGTGCATGTAGAATGTCTTAATATGATCGTCAAGCGCACTGTGATTGACGAGGGCGCTACTGCTTCTGTGATGTTTTTGTCTTGTTAGAAGGGTCTTGGTTCTCCTAAGTTGTCAAAATCTATGACCATGTTAACTACTTTTGATGGGAGATCGTTTAGGACACACGGTATTCTTCCTTCCCTTAAAGTCCGTTTGGGAGGGAAGACCGTTACGATAGAGGTCGAGGTGGTTGATGCGCCCCTTGACTACAATCTCTTACTGGGAAGGAATTGGATGTATAGTATGCAAGCCGTTGCGTCTTCCATATTTTACGTTGTATGCTTTCCTCATAATGGAAAGATTGTAACGATTGACCAAATGGCATTCAAGAATCCGCCTGTTACTGCATCTTCAGAAGCTTCAGTTCCGAAAGTTGAACATTCCCAGTCGGCAACTGGGAGTGTGGGTGTAGGTATGTATCCATCCCTCATGGGAACCTTTAGTTGTCCTGCATCCTTCCTCATGATAGGATCTAGTTTCGATGGTGCTTCGACGTCTACGAGATCGGTGCCTTTTCACACAAGTCATATGGGATATCCTTGGATTCTTCCTTCACCGAGTCCTTCGAGTTAGGCCATTGAGACGAGTGTGCCATTTCCTGCAGTCATGATATCTTACCAAGCTAATCTCCAGTTTGCTGCAGAGCCTTGTTCTTCCTCTTCACGGATGGAGGAGGAAGACCCCTATGTGCTGCTGGCATGGGCAGTACAGTCTTCTCATGTCCACGACTGCCTTGATACGGATTTGCCTTCAGATGAAGTGATTATCGAGGCTAGGTTGGGAGTTGAGCCACCATGGGAGGAGTTCCATCATAGATCAGACTTCCTTCCAGAGCTTGACCGCTTGGAGAATGAGGAGATTCCTTCGTTGAAGTTAGCCGTGGAACTATTACTAGACACTTCGCCTTTGGAGGAGCATTTGGTTCACCTTGAGCAACTCGATGAGCAGCATAGAGATGCCTTGGTGACTCTAGAAGTTAATAAGCATCGCATAAAGGCCCAATACGATAATTCTATCCATCCGAGAGTGTTTAGTGAGGGAGACTTGGTCCTTTTGTGGGATCAATCGAAAGAACCCTTGGGGGCAGGGAAGTTCAATCCTATGTGGCGTGGTCCTTACGTGGTCAAGCATGTGTTAGAGAAGGGTGCCTACGAGTTAGTGGATTACGAAGGGACGAACTTGGCGGAGCCTAGAAATGGGCTCTATCTCAAAAAATACTATACATGATATTTAGCCAAGGCTGCTTGTTGTATATTATTGTACAACTTTTTTGCATAGTTAGGTCTTGTTTATCGTGATCGGGTTTGTGATTAGTTTCCATTTCTTGTGGCAGATGTCAATGGAATCTTCCACCTACATAGGATTCACGGATGGTGCAAGCCGTCACACTCAACACTCAACCTCAGCTGCTTGGGTGATTTATACTCCTATGGGTCATGTACTGTCTTCAGGAGGTGTATGTCTACGACCATCTTCCAACAATGTTGCTGAATATAGTGCCGTTATCGAGCTTCTACGGGATGCCATTTCGCATGGTGTTCTCTCTCTTGAGGTACGTCTTGATTCAGAGTTAGTAGTGTCACAGCTCAATGGTTTGTACCATGTTAGAGATCCGACGTTATTGAGGAGGTTCTTACATGTCAGATTGCTAGAATGACAATTTGAGAACATAACATATATACACATTCCAAGAAATTATAATCAAGTTGCTGACTCATATGCTAACTATGTGTTAGATTGGCATTTGTTTCATTCATCATAAATTAATCATAGACACAATTTTTACACATGTAAATAAATAAACCGATCACCATAAATTTTTTTATATATAAAAAATGTGGTAATACATAGTATCATAATACAAAATTGGGGCTTTGAAAGCCACCATCATATACACGGTAGTACAAAATAGATACACTCCCAGGTGTCTAGTCCTGTGGAGGTGGAAGAGGGTTGTGATCATGATATGTCACCACGGCTCTAGCTAGCTGCCGGAATAAATGCACCCATGCACGTGGTACACCCACCACTTGTCTCTGCATAGCCTCAGGCAAGTCCTCAACTTGCTCCATGGGAATCCTGTGAGTCAGTTGCACGAAGTTGGTATGGATGCTTTGGATCGTTCGCTCTGCATCCACACGGGTGATATCGTCTCCTCTTCCCCTCCGTCTATGACGTGGGAAGCCCTATGGTCGCCGTGGTCCCACATCTGCACATGAATGGTAGATGTCATTATGTATTGTCACCCAAAACCATGTCTTTTTGATTCCATTAATCAAGAAAACACAAAAAAATTAAATAATTCAAAATTTAAAAAAAAAGAGTAAGGGTCGAGATTCGTTACCTATGTCTCCATATGCTGATCCTGGTGGTAATGGCATGTCTGGGTCTCCCCGAAAATCTATCCCTACATAAGGGTAGTCCTCTATGGCAACAATCTGTCGTCGCCACCATGGAAAAAATTCTGCTGGATAAGGGTTGGCCACCCTATCACCCCCCAGTCTGCGCATCACGTCTGCCCAACGTCGTTGGGCCGGATCTGGAACCCCGTGGAGAGGAATATCCACTCTAGGGTTCAATCCTGGAACACGCTCAAAGAAAAATGTGCTCAAGATGCTGCTGAACCCGAAGTTCCATATCCTACCTGCCTTGCACTCACTGAGCTGATGTTTCATGTTGCTCAGTAGGGAAGTGCTCCAGTCATAGATGGTCAGTGTCATACACTCCATCGCATAGAACATCAGTGGCCGAGAGGCCTGATGGAGTGATGCTAAGCCTGCTATCCTGCCCAGTGTCAGTAGTATGGCCTTTAGGCCCAGCACCTGTATAGCGTTGGTGGGAAATTGGCTCCCCACCTTCTCAATATCTGGGTAGCAGTACATAGCTATGTACTCATCGATAGTCAGCGCATGACCTGGCCCTCCTCGAGCATGAAGGTTCACCATCTCACCTCACCATGATAGACCTGTGATAAAGTAGATATCCTCCACCTCAATGGTGAGGGACATGCCGTCTAGCTGGAAAGACTCTGAGTCTGGATCCCAATAGTCTACCAGCATCTGTATTAGTCCTGGTTTGGCCCTCAAGCCACCTAGGCACCAAAAATTGTAGAGTCCACATCTTCTTAGAGTTTCTTGAGCCATTCTGTCAGCCCTTACTGCTTCCTCTACGTCACCATGCTCGCGTTCTCGCCACTCTAGCACCATCCTGCATGAGAAATTGACCAAAATGTCCATTAGATTCATGACAATCCTTATGCGCGGTGTCATACGCGGCTGTTTTGAAAAAAGGCACATATGTACGTGGTTTACAGCCCCTTTTCCGCCTATAGCCAGCCCTATACACAGAAAAATCCTCGATACCCGCGTGGGCCACAACGCTCATGTAAGTTTGGCCTTAAAAAACTCATTTGACCATGAAAACTTGTAAAAATTGTATTGAAATGCAAGCAGAGAACATGAGTAAATACCTGGAAGAAACGGTTGTGAATTCCGCCGGCTAGATCTCCTGGAATTTGCAGTTGAAAATCAGAGCTTCAATGGGTAAAAGTTTTGAAATGATTTCTATTTTTTACTATTTATAGAAAAATTTTCAAATATTTGAAAATTTTTACCCCCTTTCCTATAGTTTTGACCGTTTCTAACCATTTTGGACCGTTTCTGACCTAATCTGTGAGGTAGAAGACCGTTTTCAGCGCTGTTTCAACTGTTGGATTGACCCGTTCATACTGATCTCAGGTATAACGTCTATACTGGCATATAGGTTAGGTTCACCACCGTTTGCATTTTGCATGACCTTATGACCATGTCACTATATCCTTAGGTACGAACCCACTCTATTATGTCACGGAACCTTCTTGTTGCTATAGAAGTGGCATGATATGAGTGGTAGAGCCTCACCTTACATGGGTACCCTAGTTAGCACCTTATTTGCATTTGGTTCCAATGCCGATGTTCCCCCCTTTAGGGTGTGGGAGTCTGTTGTATAGTATTTCCATGACATTTAGCAAGAGCCTCATACTCCTCTTGATCTTATGCTGGCCATGATCCCCCGGACTCCCTTGTATCAAGTTGTGGATGCATTATCATGAGCTTTTCTTGTCTTATTGAGCTTTATGCCGGCTCCCCTGACATTGCGTTTCAGCCATATAGCCCGAGCTTGTCTCATGTCTAGCCATGCAGAGCCTTTTTATTTATATCCTTCGCAGCTTGATTCCCTTTTTACCGGGAGGGGATTTTCCCTCGAGTGTCGATATCCTACACATGTATCCTTGCATTGAGCATAGGTATGTTCCACTGCTTGGAACTGGTTTGTTTGCCCTCATGACACTCGTCTCCTCCTAGTTTGTAACTATAAAGCTAGTTTATTCTTTTTTCAAGCTTTTCAAATAACTGAAAAAGACCAAAAAAATAAAAAAACCAAAAAGACGGACAAGAAAAGATATTATCTTTGGCAGCTGTCGAGTCGTGTCGCCTTCGAACAGAGCACTGTATATCACATCCATTTGTTGGGTTATAGTTTGACTTTAGGAGCCGTACTCATTTATTTGAGTTTTATCTCCACTGATTGGTTATGCTTCCAGTCCCTATGGAGCCTCTATTGATGCCTCCTGCGTCATAAAGATGTCCCAGTTTGTATACCAAGTCTATGCTGCCTTCATTCAGTCACCATACGCCATTATGCTCTTGTTCGAAGGAAGTTGAAACCTGAGTCGGCCATTCCTCAGTTATCTTGACTTTGCATGTCGGCCATTCCCAATACAGTTACTGGTTTGTGCACCTTATGATCGAGTTCTTCCATATTATACAGCCTTGCTGAGTACCTCATGTTGGATGATGGGGGATGCCCTAATGCCCTCCTTCCAACGGATTTCATCCCATCGACTTCAGATCATTTAATCTGGGATTGGAGTCTAGAGTCATTTTGAGTGCCTTGAGACTTACAGTCATCAGTGGCAAGTTCTGTCACCATCGATAGTTTTTGGAATACATCAATGTACCCTAATCGATGGATTCTCTCAAGTGTTCAACCTCAACACATTTATTCACACTTGTTAGTTTGCACTCTAGTACCTTGATTCCCATTTTCATTATTGGTGGGTGATATCGCGTCTGTTAACGGTATACATCAATGACCAGTAATCAGACGATGGACTACTATGTTCGACCTTGACACCTCTATTCGCATAGTAGGACATGTACTCGTAGCGATGTGTGTAGAAGACCTTACAGATTGGTGGCATCCACTATATGCTACCTCCTTGATCGTGCCAGTGATCATGAGATTTCAGCTCTCGTGACTTGTTCCAGTATATGTCAGACATTTCCAGCCACTATGGAGATCTTGATCTATTATATATCTTCAGCCTTTGTGGAGATCATGGTCCTTTGTATATCTTCATCATGGAGATTCTGATCTATGTATATTTTATGTGGCGATGACCACATATGTGTTATCATGTTTCATGCCTATTCATGGCCATTGTACTCTTATGTATCCAGGACTGTTATATGTATTCGCAGTTATATGCAGAGTTGTATTATGGTATTATGCTAATTGGGTGGCTGGTCTTCCATTTGGGTACCTTCATCACTTCACTTCTGGGATGGACTTATAATGTATTTCGGCCATCGTATGACCCCTCTGATCTCATATATTAGGGGGCATCTGTTATAGCGGATTTCACCACACTAGGTGCATCACACATTGTATGGAATTCCCCTGTCCCGCTGCAGACTCATTAGCCCCTATGGACCACTTTTTGTCTTTTGATGTATCCTTGACCATCCCTAAAAACATAAGAAAAGTGATACACGCGGCTTTTTCCCTGATAACTGCGTACATACGCGGATATTCCCTCTATAGTCGCGTACATCGGGATGTGTACATAATCCAAATACTTTTGGAGCGTTCCTTGACTTGGATCCGACTCATATGACT